>CAEFZP010002061.1:0-32131 GCA_903064625.1 Mallotus villosus | reverse complement strand
CTGAACCAGGCTTCTTTCATGGACGTGAAAACACACTAAGACATCGGAGTTCAGAAGAGTGTGGTGTGTGTGTTCTTTATCTCTCTCTCAGACACACACACACACACAGGTACACACAGGTACACACAGGTACACACACAGCAGGATATTACAGAGACAGATCTCTGTTCTCAGACACACAGGGAAGGACATGTCTTTGATATCCACATCCTGGTTTCTCTAAGACCCTTTAGAAGTCTATCTCACATATTTCATCACTTTTGATTGTGAAAGATGTAGCTGATGGCTAGCCTGGTCCTAACCAGACTCTCCTCGGTGGGCAGAGCCAGGCTAGCTGATGGCCCCCAGGTTCTTTGCACTTCTGTATCTGGGACTTGCACATAAGAACTTAGATTGAAGGTTTCAAAGACTTTATAGGTTAAATAGCCCTCTTATCCACACAATAGTATTCAGTGTATAATGTCCAATGTGTTGAACATTAGCTGTCAATACAATATAGTATATTACAGTGAAATGTGATACCCAAACTGTGTACGGCCTCACCCAATAGGGAAGTCCACATCTGCACCACGATCAGTCATGTGATACAGGCCAAACTTGGCCAGCTTCACGTTGCCCTGGAGACGACAGGATGAGAGAGGAGGGGAGACGACAGAAGATGAGAGGACAAGAGAGGAAGAGTGGCTGTGTTGTGGTGTAGGGCTGCTGTGTCGTGAGGAGTGGCTGTGTCGTGAGGAGTGGCTATTTTGTGTCGTGAGGGAGAGTACCTTGCAGTCCAGGAGGACGTTGTGTGAGTTGAGAGCCCGGTGGACCATGCGGTGCTTGTTCATGAAGGCCAGCCCTTCCAGCACCTCGTAGGCTATCTGCAGAACTCTCTCTGGGCTGGGACACACACACACACACACACACACACTAGTTGAGGTATATATATATATGTATATATGCCTGTTCTGTCCTCACCTGACAGTCCCAGGTGCTCCCCAGGGAGACTGTTTGTCTGAATCCTCACCTGACAGTCTTCCCCTGCTTCTGGAAGTCGTTCAGGCTGCTTTCGTAGTGCTCCGACACCACAACCAGCCGCTCTGGAGGGGAGAGAAGAAGAGACGTCGCGTTGAATTAAAAACATGAAGAAGAAAAAAACAAGATGGAGGACGGGAATAGCAACTGAGGCAACATGTGACTGATACCTGGTGACTGAAACGCCTCATTACATTCCTGTGTGGTTTATAAACTCTTCCTCAGCTACAAATAGTCACAGAGCACCTTAATATGGTCAGGGTATAAGTTTGTAGTCTGTTTACACAACACGGTGTGTAATTACAAAGCTGTAAATATGTTCTCTGCTGTCTCGGCCTTCCCGTCTGGTCAACAAAGTCGTAACGAAAACGACCGCTTGCTGACGCAGCCTGTGTCGGGAACGCAGGACACATCTGGCCATTAAAGAAGATTAGAAACAGTTAAAAAGATTTCTACATCTCTGGAAGTCGGTAGAAAGTAAGACACACTGTCTGTTTGCAGCTTTCAGGGTCTATACTTTGATCATTTCTGAGCTTCAAACGTCATAATGTCTTCAGAACAAAAGCCTTCTGCCAAACAGCAGGGGCCTGTAGAGGGGATTTGTCATCTCATAAACAAACAAACAAACAAACAAACAAACGTACTACGACATGGGTGGTAAACAATAACAGAACACCTCAAACATCATATATACCAGCCCAAAATCCAGTCACCACAGAATAAAAACAACCATCATTAAAAAAAACAACAATACATAAAAAAAAGATGTCCATGACCTTGTTTTACAGACTTTCACACACTTTATGATCCCACTGCAGAGCTGAGAAGAACATCGTAAATGCATAGAGAGGGCTTTCATGGAAAGCCTACTATTGTACTACGACTCCACGGAACCTTTGTTTTCAGTATGTCTGCTAGCTGAGATGTGGTTACTTAGATTACAGAGTAAATAGACGGTTCCTTGACTCAGAATGATAGAAAGATAAGACTACCGAAATCCTTCTATCATCCACACTTGTATCATGTATCATATCATGTTTGACTACCTGCAATGTTGGGGATATCTCGTTGTTATGATAAGTGACCTATGCACTTTTGTAAAGCTCTCTCTTGGAAGTCGCTTTGGATAAAAGCATCTGCTAAATGAATAAATGTAAATGTATCATCATTCATCCTTTTATCCACCCTCTGCTGTCCTTTCCACAAGCACAACGTGTCTGCTAGCTGAGATGTGGTTACTTAGATTACATAGTAAATAGACGGTTCCTTGACTCAGAATGATAGAAAGAAAGACATATTTCTATCATCCACACTTCTATCATCATTCGTCCTTCTATCCACCCTCTGCTCTCCACAACGTTTCCTAACGTGAGAACATAATCTGAGCCGCTGAAGGCTCCGGACCCCGTACCGTGCTTCCCCCGTGTGATGTCCACATACTGACACAGGCGTGGGTGTATGAGGGTCTTCAGGAGCTGGAAGCGGCCCAGGATCTTGATGGAGTTGGGGGTGAGGGGCAGGCCGTTGCTGCCGCACACGTCGTGGGGGAGGGCCGAGGCGAAGAAGGTGAACGCCCCCAGCTGGGCCTCTCTGAGCGGTCGCATGGCGGGACGACGTCCCTGGGCGCGGTCCGGACCAGCGCTGGGGCACCTGGGACAAGCAGGGTCAGAGGGAGAGAATGTCTGGGTCAAGGGGTTGCAGGTTCGAATCCCCCTCTGTACCTCGCTTTCGGGGAGTCAGGTGGCTGAGCGGTTAGGGAATCGGGCTAGTAAACAGAAGGTTGCCGGTTTGATTCCAGGCTGTTCAATATGACGTTGTGTCCTTGGGCAAGGCACTTCGCCCTACTTGCCTCAGGGGAATGTCCCTGTACTTACTGTAAGTCGCTATGGATAAGAGTGTCTGCTAAATGACTAAATGTAATGCTTTGGTTAAACGTGTCTGCTTGATGGTTATATTAGATAACCTACTGTAACCTAAATATATATTTCTTGGTCGCTGTCTAATGCAGGGTAGGATTTCTTTTTGATTAATCTAAAGATCCAGGATGGGCTCTCTCCCCTGTGTTGGGTCTTGTGGTGCATGTACTGTAGTATAGCAGAGTAGGTTACACATTTGGGGAGGTAGCTTGTTAATCAACTCTATTATACAGTTAGGCTAGTTTATAATTATGGTAATCAGAATGGAACTGTTTACGCAGTTACGTGCGATAAACATATCTATTCGTTTCGGGTGCTGATAAATCGCACCACGTTGGATCTACATAAACTGTCAGATATTCAGATGCAGAAGGCAAGGTGGAGATGCTCAAACACAGAAAGCTAGCTAGGTAGTACTGTCCACTGGATGCAAGACATTGATGCATACAAAGCTAATCTTGACAATATTACGAGAGTAAAAAATCCCCGTTTAGACATTTCAAGTGTCTACTCACGTTTAGTGAGTGATGGTGTTCCCTAATGCCAAGCGACTCCAATTTAAATGTGTTTCGTTTTTTAAATTCTCTTCCTCGGATGCAGCCGGACAGCTGAGATAACGTGACCACTACGTCACTTTTCCGCGACAAGACGGGCTGTGTTTTGTGCCATAAAGTATTTTAAATTAAAAACGATTTAAAAACAGGTATGTCGTTTGACAACTAGGACGATGTACACGAATAAATCAAACATTGTAAAGGATCGATTTTCAGTTCAGAAGTTCGTGTAAAATATTTGTGAAATCGTATATTCGTAATGTGTTAGCGTTGTTGGCAATACTAGTGCAACGTAAGGTTATTTGGTTATTTACCAAACAAACTTATAACTGACAAATACCAATTCAAATGAATTGCTAAAATAAAACAGGCACGAGGAAAACGAGCTATATTCCATTCGCGAGTGTCTAAGTTGTGCAAATGGTAGAACATGGGAGTAGAGTGGCAACACATTCGACCGTCTCATTGCATGATGCTAGTCAGCTAGCTGCTTATCCAGACGTCTTACAGATCGTTGAACATGCGCAGGCGTCCGGGGCCCTGAAGGAAACGGGGGTCTTTCGCCAAACCTCTTTCTGTTTCTCATTTTTCGGCACTTAAACGTGTGTCCAGAAAGCTAACGGTTAGGATTTGATGTGAGTTTCTTAAGTTATTATCTTATGTGTGTGTCTTTGTATATGTTATACGTCTGTCTCTCGGTTAGGAGGACGAAGGAGACTAGCCCATGCATGCATATAGCCAATGTTACGTTAGATAGCTAACAGCTAAGACTAGCTAACACATAAAAAGGTCGCTAGGCTAGGCTACCTTGCTACACCTCAGTCTAAAGCCCAACACAACCACTCAATTTGATCCCGCAAAGGTAAAAAGCTAACATATCACGGCGGTTTTATAATGTCTGGTTCGAATATTCTGAATGCCTTTTAACAGGCACTTTATAACTGAAATAGAAACGTAATCTGGTGTCAAGAGTGCCAAAGCAAACACACATGGGGGCGATGGAATGCAGTGTCACTGGTTTCTGTCAGCCGTAGTTCTAAAATGGCTGTCATCGTGGAACCGTGCTGACTCAGCCGTTATATATTTAAATGCCCATGGGTCACGAGTTTTCTAACGATGACTGAAGAATACGGTAGCCAGAAATACGTTATGCCAACAAGTTAAGACAATGTTATTCATACTGCATATAAATGTTCTCTTTCTGAAGTAAAGGTGAATGAGGCTGGTGGTGTGGCCTCCCCACTGTCACCTGTGCTTGACACCTAAAATCTAAAACGTCAGTGTTTTCTACCACCGAGGAACAACCCGGAAAAATCTCGAAAGCATTTTCTAAAAGTCAGTGAATGTCAACACAGTCAGTGTGTTGTCGAGTCAGATTCAGTTTTGTCAACACTTGGCATTAATAACTGAAGTATTTCCCTCCAATGCAGTGGGGTCCCTAGCCGTGCTGTTCACGTGTTGACGTATGGTAGGCAGGCATGGGGTCGAACTGTTGAAAAGCACACAGCTGGGCATCTGAAATCCACACCTCACTCCCCTGGTATAAAACACGAGGTCTACTGAATCTCCTCAGATGGTTGTACCCCTGCTCGGAGCTAACACTGTTTTCCATCAGGCTCGGCGGCGAAAGCAATGGCTCACATCAATCTACGTTCGGGAACCTTTTAAATCAGGGGTGGGCAATCCTGGTCCTCGAGGGCCGCTGTCCTGCATGTTTTAGATGTTTCCCTGCTCCAGCACACCTGATTCAAATGAATGGGTCGTTACCCGGCTTCCACAGAGCTTGATAACAACCCATTCATTTGAATCAGGTGTGCTGGAGCAGGGAAACGTCTAAAACATGCAGGACAGCGGCCCCTCGAGGACCAGGATTGCCCACCCCTGTTCTAAGTGATCGCAGCAGTGACCGCTTGTGTGCTGTTGGGTTTGACGTTTTATTTGGCTGTTATTGTGCGAACGCCAGTTATTATTGTTCACAGGGTATTAGCAGAGCAACAGGCACTAAGGCCTACGGTAGGGAGCAGAGCAAACAGGCACTAAGGCCTACGGTAGGGATAGTATTAGCAGAGCAACAGGCACTAAGGCCTACGGTAGGGATAGTTAGCAGAGCAACAGGCACTAAGGCCTACGGTAGGGATAGTATTAGCAGAGCAACAGGCACTAAGGCCTACGGTAGGGATAGCAGAGCAACAGGCACTAAGGCCTACGGTAGGGAGCAGAGCAACAGGCACTAAGGCCTACGGTAGGGATAGCAGAGCAACAGGCACTAAGGCCTACGGTAGGGGTGTGGTACGGTAGGGATAGTTTCGAAAGGGTCTTCAGATGTGTCTGCTGCTGTTGTGAATTGAAAGAATAAAAATAAAGCATAGTTAGATTATCACACACACACACACACACATAATCTGTCTCCTTTTCATGCACTGCACAGACTTGACGCCAGATTGAGTTGAACATACACACATCCTGGAATAATTTACAGTTCGGGGAGAGAAAACGTCTCTCCAATTCTTTTCACATGCAGCACTAAGATCGCATGCTGTTTAATTTGCCGTCAGTTGGAAATGGTGTTGGTGTTTTTGACATTTTAACGTGGTCGAGGGCTGTTTTTAGCACGGTAGTCACACTGGGCAGACCTTCAGTGGTTATCACAGCTGTTCAGTGCTGTGTGTCAGTCTGGGCATCAGACTAGGACGTGGCATGTGGACTGGGGCCTGTAGACAAGTCTGCTGTCACAAACTGTTGTACCTCAGTCTTGACGGGGTTAGGGTTAGTCTACTGGGTTAGGATTAGGGTTAGTCTACTGGGTTAGGGTTAGTTTACTGGGTTAGTCTACTGGATTAGGATTAGGGTTAGTCTACTGGGTTAGTCTACTGGGTTAGGATTAGGGTTAGTCTACTGGATTAGGGTTAGTCTACTGGATTAAGATTAGGGTTAGTCTACTGGATTAGGGTTAGTCTACTGGGTTAGGGTTAGTCTACTGGGTTAGGATTAGGGTTAGTCTACTGGGTTAGGGTTAGTTTACTGGGTTAGTCTACTGGATTAGGATTAGGGTTAGTCTACTGGGTTAGTCTACTGGGTTAGGATTAGGGTTAGTCTACTGGGATTAGGGTTAGTCTACTGGATTAAGATTAGGGTTAGTCTACTGGATTAGGGTTAGTCTACTGGGTTAGGGTTAGTCTACTGGATTAGGATTAGTCTACTGGGTTAGGATTAGGGTTAGTCTACTGGGTTAGGGTTGGTGTACTGGGTTAGTTAGTCTACTGGGTTAGGGTTAGTCTACTGGATTAGGGTTAGTGTACTGGGTTAGGTTTAGTCTACTGGGTTAGTTAGTCTACTGGGTTAGAGTTAGTCTACTGGGTTAGGATTAGTCTACTGGGTTAGTTAGTCTACTGGGTTAGAGTTAGTCTACTGGGTTAGTTAGTCTACTGGGTTAGAGTTAGTCTACTGGGTTAGGATTAGGGTTAGTCTTGACTGGGTGACCTGACCCTGTCCTTTTGGTCTAATGTCACCTCGGGACAGGAATCTGACCCAGGTCTGTAGACAGTGTGGCTGGTTGTGTCCCTGGAGATTGGCCAGCAGCCTGGTGAAGCCAGCCAATCAGAACAGAGGCCCTATTCCAAATCGATTTAAAGCCTTGAAAAGGAGGGGAAAAACAGAAGGGGAGAGAAAAAACTTCAAGCAACGGCAGTCTTTGATTTTCTGTATTATCAACTGCAGCTCTTAAAGGGTTTCTAATTTCCCCCCCGCCTCACCCCACCCGAAGGCTGGATGTTTTCATCCAACGCCAGCTGTTCTCCTACGCCAACCCGTTCTACTACGTGTTAAATACATTTTTTATTCTTCTCTCTCTATCTCCCTTTCTGTTCTCCGTCTCTCTCTTTCTCTATCTCTCTCCCTGTCGTTCTCTCTCTCTCTCTGCCTCTCTCCATCTTTCTCTCTGTCTCTATCTCCGTCTCTCTCTTTCTCTGTCTTTACACACAAGCTTCAACTACATAGAGACCTAGAGAGAGAGAGAGAGTTAAAAAGGAGAGAAAGTGATGGGGACGTAGAGAGAGAGGATTCCCAGTACAGCATGTGTGAAGGCGTGAGACAGAGTCAGAGAGAGAGAGAGGAGGGGGAGAGGGACCCCCCATGTACAGCATGTGTGAAGGCCGTGAGACTGAAAGAGAGAGGAGAGAGAAAGTGATGGGGAGGGGGGGGGAGGAGAGAGAGAGAGAGAGAGAGAGAGAGAGAGAGACCCCCCATGTACAGCATGTGTGAAGGCCGTGAGACAGAGTCAGAGAGAGAAAGTGATGGGGAGGGGGGGAGAGAGGAGAGGAGAGAGAGAGACCCCCATGTACAGCATGTGTGAAGGCCGTGAGACAGAGTCAGAGAGAGAGAGAGAGGAGGGGGAGAGAGACCCCCATGTACAGCATGTGTGAAGGCCGTGAGACTGAGAGTCAGACTGCTGTCCAGCTGCAGAGATGGTGCCTGTAAGGCTGTTGATCCCATTTGAACTTTCAAACAAGCTGGAAAACCGCACTAAACATTCTTGTTGTTTGGCATCGGAGCCAGGGTTTAAAGGCCGATGTGATTTCATCATCTGTGCCTGTAAAACAAGAGTTGGTGTGACGTCTTTGTGGAGGGGAGAGAGAGACAGAGAGATGGACAGCTTATTTTATTTACTGTCATGTGTTTCACTGTTTTTTTTATGTCATCAGACATGTGACCTGGTGCTTGACCATGTGACCTGGTGTTTGACCCATGTGACCTGGTGTTTGACCATGTGACCTGGTGTTTGACCATGTGACCTGGTGTTAAACCAATGTGACCTGGTGCTTGTCAAGACAGACATGAGGTGGTTTCTCACGGAGGGGAGGAACACCCCCCCCCCTGCTGCTTCCCCCCCTACGAGGGAAGAGAGGAAGGAGGAGGAAGGATGAGAGGGAGGGGAGGAGGAAAGAGATGAAGGGAGGGATGAGGGGAGGATATATGAAGGGAGGGAGTGAGGGGGTGGAGGGAGGAAGGAAGATGAGGGGAGGGAGGGATGAGGGGTGGAGGGGGAGGGATGAGTGGTGGAGGAAAGAGAGATGAGGGGTGGAGGAAAGAGATGAAGGGAGGGATGAGGGGCGGAGAGGGAGGAGAGATGAAGGGAGGGATGAGGGGTGGAGGGAGGGATGAGGGGGGTGGGGGCGAGGGAGGAGAGATGAAGGGAGGGATTCACAAGCAGATTTATAGGCCCGTTGTCACCGTGGTATTTCATCTTCTGATTATCTTTGCATGCTTGTGTGGACACTTGCCAGAGCAAGTCTGGTTTTTGTGAAGCATGCCCTTAAACACGATAGCAGCATGCGCACACACACACACATCACTCTCACACACACACACACACACACACACACACACACACCACTCTCTGCCAGGACATGTTTACAAGGCATCTGGTACTAGACCGGCTTGTGACCGAGGCTGTTTTCACCAGACTTGGTTCAAGTATGTCGTGGTTAAAATACTTTGCTAATTCGGGTACGCTTCATTCTCACCTTTCGTTAAGCCTACATCTACACATCAGGGACGGTTTCACCGATATCAGTGGTACCTGCTGATTGCTGAACTAAATCAAGTGTACCTCAAGTAGCCTAGTGTTTGACCCTAATGCCTGTGGGTGTATAGGTGACTAACATCAGTTAATCAAAGTGTGAGGAGGGTTGACATCAAACTCACTTAATCCTACTCGGGTACCCTGTAGTCCCTGGTTGTTTGACCCAGGGGTCTCTCCTGTGTCTCCCCAGGTTCCTAGCACGCTCCCTGGGTAAGATGTCGGGTCAGACGGCCTCCCTGGTGAGGCTGGAGCAGAGGGCAGTCGAGGCTGACCAGATCATAGAGTTCCTCAAACAGCAGGTCCTGCTGCTCAAGGAGAAAGCCAGTAAGGGACTCACACACATGCACCACACACACACATGCATCACACACACACACACACCACACACACTCACACACATGCATCACACACACACACACACCACACACACTCACACACATGCATCACACACACACACACACCACACACACTCACACACACGCATCACACACACACACACGCATCATACACACACACACACATGCATCACACACACACATGCATAACTCACACACAAATGCATCACACACACCAAAGACAGTTCTATTTTTCTCTTCTTTCTCCCTCATCAATGTCTCTTCATAATTCTTCCTTTCTCCCTCACATTATCTCCATAACTTACCCTCTCTTTCCATCTGTGTGTGTGTGGTGCGTGTGTGTTGCGTGTGTGTTGCGTATGTGTGTGTGTGTGTGTGTGTGTGGTGCGTGTGTGTGTTGCGTGTGTGGTGCGTGCCTGTGTGTGGGTGTGTGTGTGGTGTGTGTGTGTGTGTGTGCGTGTGCGTGCAGTTGTTCAGGCCTCGGTGAGGGAGGAGAAGAAGCTGATGGTAGAGAACGCCCGGCTGAAGAAAGACATCGAGGAGCTGAAGAACCAGCTGCTGCAGAAGGAGAAGAGCAGAGGAGGTCTGGTTCATATTTAACATCCTGCCCTCCCGGTACACATCCATCTACACAACCACCCACACATCCCTTCATCTGCACATCCATCTACACAACCACCCACACATCCCTTCACCTGCACATCCATCTACACAACCATCTGCACATCCATCTACACAACCACCCACACATCCCTTCATCTGCACATCCATCCCTTCATCTGCACATCCATCTACACAACACCCACACATCCCTTCATCTGCACATCCATCTACACAACCACCCACACATCCCTTCACCTGCACATCCATCTACACAACCACACATCCCTTCATCTGCACATCCATCTACACAACCACCCACACATCCCTTCATCTGCACATCCATCCATTCATCTACACATTCATCTACACAACCACCCACACATCCCTTCATCTGCACATCCATCTACACAACCACCCACACATCCCTTCATCTGCACATCCATCTACACAACCACCCACACATCCCTTCATCTACACATCCATCTACACAACCACCCACACATCCCTTCATCTGCACATCCATCCATTCATCTACACATTCATCTACACAACCACCCACACATCCCTTCATCTGCACATCCATCTACACAACCACCCACACATCCCTTCATCTACACATCCATCTACACAACCACCCACACATCCCTTCACCTGCACATCCATCTACACAACCACCCACACATCCCTTCATCTGCACATCCATCTACACAACCACCCACACATCCCTTCATCTGCACATCCATCCATTCATCTACACATTCATCTACACAACCACCCACACATCCCTTCATCTGCACATCCATCTACACAACCACCCACACATCCCTTCATCTGCACATCCATCTACACAACCACCCACACATCCCTTCATCTACACATCCATCTACACAACCACCCACACATCCCTTCATCTGCACATCCATCCATTCATCTACACAACCACCCACACATCCCTTCATCTGCACATCCATTCCTTCATCTACACAACCACCCACACATCCATTCACCTGCACATCCATCTACACAACTACCCACACATCCCTTCATCTGCACATCCATCCCTTCACCTGCACATCCATCTACACAACCACCCACACATCCCTTCATCTGCACATCCCTTCATCTGCACATCCATTCATCTGCACATCCATCCATTCATCTACACATCCCTCCATCCAGCTTGGCCCTTATAATAAACCAACAGCTTTCTCTTACGCACATGAATGAAATTCCTGCGTTGTTTGTTAGTGAATGACATGTGCCCATTACCGTGGGCAGAGTCTTAGCATGAGCCTTGGATGCCTGTCTCTGGACCGAGCAGACATAACTGATCCAGACGCCTTCTGGAAGCTTCTAAAGCTGGTGATGGAGGAGGCCTGTGTCGCACGCGTTAGCACACAAGGGCAAACACCACTCTGATCATTAACAATTAAATAATGGTTTCCAGCACGGCAGAGATGAAAGGGTGAGAGTAGAGATGAAGAGACTGAGGGAGGGAAAGAAACAAAAGATTGGAACCAAACAAAATGCCAATTTAACCCTCGTCTTCAAAAGCCTCTCTGTCCTTACAAGTTTGATTGGGAACGTTGAGAGGAATGTTCCTCGTATATGAAGATCGTGTTTTTCCTAAAAAGCTATCGAGATGTTTGTTTTTGGTTATTTATTTAGTTGGTCTTGATGATGACGAGGTAAAACAAAACAGCCGACGTGCTCTTTCTGCGTTCCAAACCATCAGAACGATCTGGAACTGAAAATACTCAATGGATGTAATTGATACAAGATTGCAACTGGAACCTGCTGGGGACTGTTAATATACAAGTTCCCAAAAGGAGATGCTATTTGCTACTAAGGTAAACCTTAAAGTTGCCAACCTCAGCTAACATAGCATCATGCTAATTAAGACCAGTATGGCAGGCTAACCATGTTTGTGAAATACTGGGGTGTGTGTGTAGATGCGAAACCCAAAACATCGGCCCCTTAATGAAGGGTTGTTTCTGGAACATTCCTTGTTCCGGGGGGAGTGATGGAAGGAGGCCACAGTCCTCCACCGTTTACGCTTATTTCCCTCTCGGTTCTATCCTCGTTTGAACACTGTCATTTTCCCTTCACGATTGTTTGTTTGCTCCAGGAGAGCAAGCAACCTTTGGGGCCATAAATAAATCAGTCTCTGGACATTTTGCTGAATTATGTTGCTGAGACCAATTAAGCCCCAGAAAGATCTGTCTAGGTGTGGTTAAATTTCCTCTGTCCTCCGTCCATCCATCTTGTGTTTTTTGTCGTAGTGTTAAAGTGACTGAGCCCTGCGGTTCATTGAAGTGGTGAATGTCTCTGACTCCAGCCTCTCTCCTCCCCCCTGCAGTCCGAGAAGTGCCCACCCCTGCAGGAGACGCCCGTGTGCAGTGTACCTCCAAGCCCTCCTCCCCACCCCAACCGTCACCCTGGGGGTGTCAGCCGCCCCCCCCACGAGCCCCCCTCCCAAGGACAACGAGGGCAAGAAGAAGAAAGCAGAGAAAAAGGGTAAAAGTCCACCCGATTAGCTGAGAAAACAGCCTGTGTTCAAGTGAGGATTCAAAGCTCCTCGTCTGTGGAGCGCGGGGTGGCCCTGTGTAGGTGAACAAGCAGCCTCAAAACTCAATCTTGAACGTTGGTTTCGCTTACAGATCACACCTTAAATCACACGCAGTTTGCGTTCCCTTATTGACACTTATCGACTTGGCCCCTGACCGAGGTTCGTTTAACAAGCTCTATAAACAAGCTTTGATAGTGAAAGTGGATGATTTACTGGTCGAAAGCTTAAAGACCTTCATTGGCTTCTTCGTTTCAAGTCCCTCGTCCCTGTGGCCGTTACCGTGACAACCTGACATTTGTTACACTGCGATCTCGGGGGACGACGGGATGTTCTGAGAATACTTAAATTTGTACCAAAAAATTATCCAAGTCATCAGAACTGAAGGGTTAGAGAGTCCGATCGAAGGACAAAATGATCTTTTTGACCATGTGGTTTATCTGTTAGCTAACCCTTCTTTAAAGAGGGGGTGATATTCTGACTCGCTTAAGAACCTGATCCTCTTGATTGCCATCCAGCGGCTCCATCAGGGCTCCACTAGAAAGGTGTGTGTGTGTGTGTGTGTGTGTCTACAAAGCTGCTCTCCAGATCTGAAAAAGATCGTCCGCTTCTTTCTCACAGTGGAACAGGTATTTCCCTTACTCTCCGTCAGAATTTCCCATATTTTAAAACTCTTAACGACGACTGCTGAGCGATTCAAGGACAGGAAACTTGATCTGTTCCCAAACGGGACGAGACAGTAAAAACGATTTCACTTGTTGGGGGAAAAGCTCATTCGCAGATTTATTACGATATGATTTACTGTGATGTTCATGATTATGCAACTTCAAACCGTATAAGTTAATTGTTTACGACAAGCTGAGCTTGTCCGGGTGCCTGGGGGGGGTCTGAGGGAAGAGTCGTCCACCCTGAGAAAGACCAGACACTGTGGGTTTGTGTTTTGCTCTTCTGATCCCGTCATGAAGGGGAGTTTGCACAACATGTGGCTATCTGGTTTAGCTTAAACTATTTGCTAATGCAGTATTTTTTTACGTGTTGTCAATTACCATAAAAAAAAGAAAAATATGTTCTTCCCAAAAATCTATCGGTAATTAAAATGCAGCATGAAAATGTTCTATTTTTTCTGTTTATTATTATTTTTTAATTATCGGCACTATAAATCAATCATGTTTCTCAAATGCTGTGCCTTGGATTATTTATAGAGGTATAATTCATCATTCATTCTGAGAGTAGGAGAGAGAGAGAAATCTACCAGGAGGTGTTGACAGACTGAGTGTATCTGGTACTTCTGAAGCCCAGATGCTGTAAATACGCCCACGCTCACTTGGGTGGCTGGGCCCGTCTTCTGGGCCCGTCTTCTGGGCCTGTCTTCTGGGCCAGTCTTCTTCTGGGCCAGTCTTCTTCTGGGCCCGTCTTCTTCTGGGCCAGTCTTCTTCTGGGCCCGTCTTCTGGGCCAGTCGTCTTCTGGGCCCGTCTTCTTCTGGGCCCGTCGTCTTCTGGGCCCGTCTTCTGGGCCAGTCTTCTGGGCCCGTCGTCTTCTGGGCCAGTCTTCTGGGCCTGTCTTCTTCTGGGCCAGTCTTCTGGGCCAGTCTTCTGGGCCAGTCTTCTGGGCCCGTCTTCTGGGCCAGTCTTCTTCTGGGCCAGTCTTCTGGGCCAGTCTTCTGGGCCAGTCGTCTTCTGGGCCCGTCTTCTTCTGGGCCAGTCTTCTGGGCCAGTCTCCTGGGCCAGTCTCCTGGGCCAGTCTCCTGGGCCAGTCTTCTGGGCCAGTCTTCTGGGCCCGTCTTCTGGGCCAGTCTCCTGGGCCCGTCTTCTTCTGGGCCCGTCTTCTGGGCCAGTCTTCTGGGCCAGTCTTCTGGGCCCGTCTCCTGGGCCCGTCTTCTGGGCCAGTGTTCTGGGCCAGTCTTCTGGGCCAGTCTCCTGGGCCCGTCTTCTGGGCCCGTCTTCTTCTGGGCCAGTCTTCTGGGCCAGTCTTCTGGGCCCGTCTTCTGGGCCAGTCTTCTGGGCCAGTCTTCTGGGCCAGTCTTCTTCTGGGCCCGTCTTCTTCTGGGCCAGTCTCCTGGGCCCGTCTTCTGGGCCCGTCTTCTTCTGGGCCCGTCTTCTTCTGGGCCCGTCTTCTGGGCCCGTCTTCTGGGCCCGTCTTCTGGGCCCGTCTTCTGGGCCCGTCTTCTGGGCCCGTCTTCTGGGCCCGTCTTCTGGGCCCGTCTTCTGGGCCCGTCTTCTGGGCCCGTCTTCTTCTGGGCCCGTCTTCTTCTGGGCCAGTCTTCTTCTGGGCCCGTCTTCTGGGCCAGTCTTCTGGGCCAGTCTTCTTCTGGGCCCGTCTTCTGGGCCAGTCTTCTTCTGGGCCCGTCTTCTGGGCCAGTCTTCTGGGCCAGTCTTCTTCTGGGCCCGTCTTCTGGGCCAGTCTTCTTCTGGGCCCGTCTTCTGGGCCAGTCTCCTGGACCCGTCTCCTGGGCCCGTCTTCTGGGCCCGTCTTCTCCTGGGCCCGTCTTCTGGGCCCGTCTTCTTCTGGGCCCGTCTTCTGGGCCCGTCTTCTTCTGGGCCCGTCTTCTGGGCCCGTCTTCTTCTGGGCCCGTCTTCTTCTGGGCCAGTCTCCTGGGCCCGTCTTCTGGGCCCGTCTTCTGGGCCCGTCTTCTGGGCCCGTCTTCTGGGCCCGTCTTCTGGGCCAGTCTTCTTCTGGGCCAGTCTCCTGGGCCAGTCTCCTGGGCCAGTCTTCTGGGCCAGTCGTCTCCTGGGCCCGTCTTCTGGGCCCGTCTTCTGGGCCCGTCTTCTCCTGGGCCCGTCTTCTTCTGGGCCAGTCTTCTTCTGGGCCCGTCTTCTGGGCCCGTCTTCTTCTGGGCCCGTCTTCTGGGCCCGTCTTCTCCTGGGCCAGTCTCCTGGGCCAGTCTTCTGGGCCCGTCTTCTGGGCCCGTCTTCTGGGCCCGTCTTCTGGGCCCGTCTTCTGGGCCCGTCTTCTGGGCCCGTCTTCTGGGCCCGTCTTCTGGGCCCGTCTTCTGGGCCCGTCTTCTGGGCCCGTCTTCTGGGCCCGTCTTCTGGGCCCGTCTTCTGGGCCAGTCTTCTTCTGGGCCAGTCTTCTGGGCCCGTCTTCTTCTGGGCCCGTCTTCTTCTGGGCCCGTCTTCTTCTGGGCCCGTCTTCTTCTGGGCCAGTCGTCTCCTGGGCCCGTCTTCTGGGCCCGTCTTCTGGGCCCGTCTTCTCCTGGGCCCGTCTTCTTCTGGGCCAGTCTTCTTCTGGGCCCGTCTTCTTCTGGGCCCGTCTTCTTCTGGGCCCGTCTTCTTCTGGGCCCGTCTTCTTCTGGGCCCGTCTTCTTCTGGGCCCGTCTTCTTCTGGGCCCGTCTCCTTCTGGGCCCGTCTTCTGGGCCCGTCTTCTCCTGGGCCCGTCTTCTTCTGGGCCCAGTCTTCTTCTGGGCCCGTCTTCTTCTGGGCCCGTCTTCTTCTGGGCCAGTCTTCTTCTGGGCCCGTCTTCTTCTGGGCCCGTCTTCTTCTGGGCCAGTCTCCTGGGCCAGTCTTCTGGGCCAGTCTTCTTCTGGGCCCGTCTTCTTCTGGGCCAGTCTTCTGGGCCCGTCTTCTGGGCCCGTCTTCTGGGCCCGTCTTCTGGGCCCGTCTTCTGGGCCCGTCTTCTGGGCCCGTCTTCTGGGCCCGTCTTCTGGGCCCGTCTTCTGGGCCAGTCTTCTTCTGGGCCAGTCTCCTGGGCCAGTCTCCTGGGCCAGTCTTCTGGGCCAGTCGTCTCCTGGGCCCGTCTTCTGGGCCCGTCTTCTGGGCCCGTCTTCTCCTGGGCCCGTCTTCTCCTGGGCCAGTCTTCTTCTGGGCCCGTCTTCTTCTGGGCCAGTCTCCTGGGCCAGTCTTCTTCTGGGCCAGTCTTCTTCTGGGCCCGTCTTCTTCTGGGCCAGTCTCCTGGGCCCGTCTTCTTCTGGGCCCGTCTTCTGGGCCCGTCTTCTGGGCCCGTCTTCTGGGCCCGTCTTCTGGGCCCGTCTTCTGGGCCCGTCTTCTGGGCCCGTCTTCTGGGCCCGTCTTCTGGGCCAGTCTTCTTCTGGGCCAGTCTCCTGGGCCAGTCTCCTGGGCCAGTCTTCTGGGCCAGTCGTCTCCTGGGCCCGTCTTCTGGGCCCGTCTTCTGGGCCCGTCTTCTCCTGGGCCCGTCTTCTTCTGGGCCAGTCTTCTTCTGGGCCCGTCTTCTTCTGGGCCCGTCTCCTGGGCCAGTCTTCTTCTGGGCCAGTCTTCTTCTGGGCCCGTCTTCTTCTGGGCCAGTCTCCTGGGCCCGTCTTCTTCTGGGCCCGTCTTCTGGGCCCGTCTTCTGGGCCCGTCTTCTGGGCCAGTCTTCTGGGCCCGTCTTCTTCTGGGCCCGTCTTCTTCTGGGCCCGTCTTCTTCTGGGCCCGTCTTCTTCTGGGCCCGTCTTCTTCTGGGCCCGTCTTCTTCTGGGCCCGTCTTCTTCTGGGCCCGTCTTCTTCTGGGCCCGTCTTCTTCTGGGCCCGTCTTCTTCTGGGCCCGTCTTCTTCTGGGCCAGTCTCCTGGGCCCGTCGTCTTCCCAAGACAACATATCGATGAACCCTTTTGATGGAGAGCCACAGGGTGTTGGTTCTTAAGATCTGTGTTTCCACCTTGTCTGACCCACCCAACGGTATGTCTGTCTGTCTGTCTGTCTGCCTGCCTGCCTGCTATGAAAGGGCTGTAGTGATCCAAGTTCAGACGTGCCATTCTGGGGCCCCAGTCGCTTGTTAGCGGGCGCGTTTGTTTTCACTTATGGGGCGGCGGAGATGAGTGGGGGTTGAATTGGATCAGAACACAGGCGTCTGCATGGGTCTGCATACTTTCCACACCACACACGTGATGCCAATGAGCCCCTCTGGAGTAATATCCCTGGGCTAAAAATACTCTTACGACGTTTAAAAGCTAGACTTTGGAGATTTAACTGTGTATGTGTGTGTATTTTCCTTATGATTTATGTAGAAAATAATGTGCAACTGAAGGGGTGACAGACCTGGGCCTGTGGCAGCTTCAGGAAGAACTCATTCAACTCATTAAAATGATCAGCTGCTCCAAGTCAACACGCGCTCTCATCGATACCATAGACCAGTGGTTCTCTAACAATCTTGGAGCGTCACTACCCCCCTTTTCATGATTTCTAAATCCAAGTACCCCCTATACCCTTATTTATATAGTATAAAAACATTTCTACCAGTATTTTCATGATCTACTCTCGTATCTTTCCAATTTTCCCACTTTCTCTCAAGTACCCCTTTACTTCTACACACCCTCATTTGAGAAACACTGCCATAGACTACACTGCCATAGACTACACTACCATAGACTACACTGCCATAGACTACACTGCCATAGACTACACTACCATAGACTACACTACCATAGACTACACTACCATAGACTACACTACCAGACTACACTACCATAGACTACACTGCCATAGACTACACTGCCATAGACTACACTGCCATAGACTACACTGCCATAGACTACACTGCCATAGACTACACTACCATAGACTACACTACCATAGACTACACTACCATAGACTACACTACCATAGACTACACTACCATAGACTACACTACCAGACTACACTACCATAGACTACACTACCATAGACTACACTACCATAGACTACACTACCATAGACTACACTGCCATAGACTACACTACCATAGACTACACTACCATAGACTACACTACCATAGACTACACTACCATAGACTACACTACCATAGACTACACTACCAGACTACACTGCCATAGACTACACTGCCATAGACTACACTGCCATAGACTACACTACCAGACTACACTGCCATAGACTACACTGCCATAGACTACACTGCCATAGACTACACTACCATAGACTACACTGCCATAGACTACACTGCCATAGACTACACTGCCATAGACTACACTGCCATAGACTACACTACCATAGACTACACTGCCATAGACTACACTGCCATAGACTACACTACCATAGACTACACTGCCATAGACTACACTACCAGACTACACTGCCATAGACTACTAGAACAGCGATTCCCAACCTGTGGGCCACGCCCACTAGTGCTCCGCTAAGTTCGGAAACTAAGTAGTATAACAATATTTACTGTTGGTAAATGACCGAAATACCAATAGTTACGCACGCATCACTTCCGCAGACACAGATGAAGACAAGTCTAGGACTATAAAAACCAAATCTGTTGTGGTCCGCCCGAGTGTGATCCTTAATCTCCTTCCCCCCAGGAGGAGAGAAACAGAAGGCAGGAGGAGGAGGAGGACCGCCTCAGGAGGAGGTGAAGGTTGACGTGTCGCGTCTGGACATGCGCGTCGGACGCATCGTCACGGCTGAGAAGCACCCAGACGCCGACTCACTGTACGTGGAGCAGGTGGACGTGGGGGAGGCCGTACCCAGGACGGTGGTCAGCGGGCTGGTCAAACACATCCCCATCGACCAGGTACGATGATGCTAAGCTAACGCTAACGTTATATCACAATAGAAATGCTAAGCTAATGCTAACTAACGATAATAGAACGCTAGGCTACGCTAAAGCTGTTCAAGGCACGCCTGGCAGAGTAGGGCTCATTTCAGGCTCGATTTTGGGAGAAAAGTCTCCAGGCCTTGCTGGAAAGCGGGCGTATCGCTTGATTACGTTTACACAGCCCCCTAGGTAAATAAATCTGAGGTAAATAAATCAGAAATCTTCAGTAGCCTCGGTGGCCTCGTAAGATGTGACGCCGTGGCAGTTACTAGACCCGTAGAACTCCCCAACGACCTGCCAGAGAGCGAGTCTCAGTCTGCCCACCTACAGACCAAGACTACTGGTCCTGAGGGATGAATCAACTGCAGTCAGGGAACTGCAGTCAGCCACCACACCTACTTGGGTTCGAGGCGTTTCAATATGAGCTGGAGGCTCAGTGAGTCTCTACTGCCTCTGGTCCGTAGTGTTCCCCCAGAGCTGCCATGCATCCAAACGACTCACCAAGGGCGCCATATTTTACGTTTATTAGTCTGTGTGAAGGAGGACTGAAGGCTTTGTGTTGCACTCTCTGTCTACGTGTGTGTGTGTGTGTGTGTGTGTGTGTGTGTGTGTGCAGGGTTCAACTTCCATTTTCCTATCGGGGCCGGGGGACAGAATTTATGGTTTCGTCTCCTGACTGTAATTTGTAGGTCAGGTTCTTTTGCACATATGGAAAACCACCGTATTACTTATTTAATGTACTTCGGTCTGAACTATTCCTGTGTTTGGATTTCTTAAGTGTCCACCCAGACTAAGAGGTGCTTTGTACGTGGGGCCGGTGTGGATGTCTGAAGAGAGAAGCCTATGCTACATGCAGTGTGCTATATCCAAACGCTTTGACAAACAGACCTTCCAAACTAGAGATATTTATTAGAAGTGACAGCCGAAAGCCCTTTTCCCCCAGTTCACATTTCTTATGTTTACTACCTGAGAAGGAGCACTGCCTGGTCTGAACAGCCTGTAGTGCTGAATGACGTGCCGTAGCTTGTGGTAGCTTACGGTAACGTGTGATGGCGCGTGTTTGCTTGTGGTAGCGGATGGTAGCTTACGGTAACGTGTGATGGCGCGTGTTTGCTTGTGGTAGCGGATGGTAGCTTACGGTAACGTGTGATGGCGTGCGTTTGCTTGTGGTAGCTTACGGTAACGTGTGATGGCGTGCGTTTGCTTGTGGTAGCTTACGGTAACGTGTGATGGCGCGTGTTTGCTTGTGGTAGCGGATGGTAGCTTACGGTAACGTGTGATGGCGTGCGTTTGCTTGTGGTAGCTTACGGTAACGTGTGATGGCGTGTGTTTGCTTGCGCTAGCTTATGGTAGCTCGCGCTAGCCTTAGTTAGCATGTGATAACGTGTGTCATTGTACGTTAGCTTGTGTTATACAGTCTGAGTGTGGATCGTTAAGACCTGCACACAGTGTAGTGTGAGTGCAGTAGATCATTAAGGCCTGTGTGTGTGTGTGTGTCCCCCCCTGCTGTGTTGTGTCCCAGTCCCAGGGTTAGGGTTAGTAAATCATCAAGGCCTGTGTTTTCTCTCTCTCCCCTCCCCCCTCCCCCCCCCTGCAGATGCAGAACAGGCTGGCTGTGTTGCTATGCAACCTGAAGCCTGCTAAGATGCGTGGCGTGGTGTCCCAGGCCATGGTCATGTGTGCCAGCAGCCCAGACAAGGTGGAGATCCTGGATCCACCAGCAGGGGCGCTGCCCGGAGACAGGGTCACCTTCGAGGAGTTCCCAGGTACACACGCACACACACACATGTGAGCACGCACACACACACACACACACACACACACACACATGAGCCTGCACACATACACACATTAGGGTGGTGGGGGGGTGGAGTGGTGAATGAGGAGAGGATGAGGGGTGGATGAGGGGTGGATGAGGGGAGGATGAGGGGTGGATGAGGGAAGGGTGGAGGGGTGGAGAGAGCGATGGAGGGAGGAAGGGTGGAGAGAGCGATGGAGGGAGGGAGCAGATGATAACAGGGCCGATCGGAGGACAGGAGAGGATGGTGGTGTGGTGGTTCTCCAGCTGTTGGATCTGCACGCCTGCTCATTAAACTCCAGCTTGCCGACGACGATCGTTCCCAACAGGATGTTCAGTGACCGCCGGGTATCGGACACCGCCTCGATTCTCTTGTAATTCCCTTTTCTCCCCCACACCCCTGCTCTCCCCCCACACCCCTGCTCTCCCCCACACCCCTGCTCTCCCCCCACACCCCTGCTCTCCCCCACACCCCTGCTCTCCTCTCTGCCTGTTCTCCTGTCTCTGGGTGCTTGCTAGCTCTGGTGTTCTGCTAGCTGCGGACCTGCTGTTCGTGTCAGTCTGGAGAGAGAGTGGTTGGAGGGCAAATAACAGCTGACACGTCCACTGGCTAACACGCTCCAGAGCAGCAAACAGGCTGAAATATACCAGCAACATGTTTGGGGATCGAAACCCCTTTTTGCTCATTAGATTAAGGACCCTTTTTAGACAGGGAGAGAGGAGGGAGAGCCAAGGATTCAAACACGGGAAGAAACAGACAGACAGAGAAGCAGAACAGAGCCAGGTCCTCCACTCTCGTCCCAGGATAGACGGTAGAAACAGAAACGGATCAAAACCAAAGCTGTGTGGCTCATGCTAAATCTGCGACTAAAGCTGCGACAATGCCGTTTCCATGACGACCGGCCAGGCGTTCTGACCCTTCGTGTCCCCTGTGTGTCGTTTCCCCTCAGGTGAACCCGACAAGGAGCTGAACCCCAAGAAGAAGGTGTGGGAGCAGGTGCAGCCGGACCTGAAGACGGACGCAGACTGCGTGGCCACGTACAGAGGCTCTCCTTCCAGCGTGGCAGGCAAGGCGTGTGCAAAGCCAGACCATGATGCAACAGCGGCTATCAAATAGAGGGAGTGGAGTGGATGCGCAGAGGGAGGGAGGGCAGAGAGACGAGGGAAAGGATGGGAGAGGAGTCGGAGGGCTGGCGCAGTGGAGGATGCAGAGCGATGTCAGAGAAGGGAAGCGGTACGAGACGAGAGAGGCGGGACGCCAGAGAGGCGCGACAGAGGAGAGGGTGAGAGGGCTGCGAACAGAGGACGAGCTGGGAGCAGGGAAGGCTGACGAGATAGGAGGGTCAAAGAAAGCATATGAGAGACGGACACGGAGGAGGAGGGAGGATAACGGTAAGGCATGGAGAGAGAGACGGGCATCTGAGGAAGACGGAGAGGGCAGACAGAAGAGAAGGAGACGCAAAGCAAGACGAGAGAGAGATGAAGAATAGAGAAAACAAAAAGGAGCAAAAAAAAGAAGTAAAGGAGGTAAAAAGAAACATAATAGAAAAAAGACCAGAACGCAGAAGTCGCAGGAAGCAAGAAAAACAGGACAAAAAGGGAAACAGAAGGGGAAGGAAAGGGAGGAAAAAGAATAAGAGAAAGAGAGAAAAATGGAGAGAACAGGGAAGCGAATAAAAAAGAAGGAAGACAGAAGAGAAACCCCCCCCACCCCCACCCCCCCCCACCCCCCCCACCACCCCCCCCACCCCCCCCCACCCCCCCCCCCACCCCCCCCCCCCCCCCCCCCCCCCCCCCCCCCCCCCCCCCCCCCCCCCCCCCCCACCCCCCCCCCCCCCCCCCCACCCCCCCCCCCCCCCCCCCCCCCCCCTCGAGAGCGGAAGGCTTGGAGAGGAGGGAGAGGGGGGAGAGAGAGGGAGTGAGAGGGAGGAAGGATGGAGAGAGAAGGATGGAGCCCTGTTCCAGACTGGAGAGTGTGTGTATGTGGTTTGAACCCTCGGAGAACTTGAGGTGCGTTTTATGTCTCTGTTTTGCACTTCTGGGACTGATCAGTCAGGGCTGTCACTGTGGTGGGAACTTAACCAAACGCACCTCAAGTATTCAACACGTATCTGACCTTGGTACGTTGTTCTTTTGCTGATGAAACTTGACATGTTGTCAGTGAGGAGGAGGAGGATGATGGTGATGATGAAGGTCTAATAAAAGGAGTTTTGAAAAGAAACGGAAAAAACTGCTTTGTTCCTGTGTACTGCTCCCCCCGCACTACACTCAAGTTAAAGTAAAGAAGTGTGGGCCCGACATGTACTTCAGTAAAAAGTTGCCATTACTATTATCTGTTTGTGTCATGCTGGTAACTGGAACTCATATCATAATAAAACATGAAAACAAAAAGGAACACTATGTAACCCTTTTTAATGCCGACAATTTCAAAAGTCTCTCTCATTTATGGCCATGGGTGATCAGGAATGTCTTTTCTCAGTCATGTTGACATCGCTACCTCATAACATTTTTTCAGAAATATTTCTTCTCATCCTTTCCAAACGTTGTTTTTCAAAATCTTTCGAAAGTATGTTTTGCTAAATATTTTTTTAACCTTTTGAAACTTTTCTTTCACTTTTTTGGGGAGAAAACCTTTTAAATATTTTTTTTTCAACCTTAAGAAAAATACGTTTCACACAACCCCCCAAAAAGTTTCACTTTTTTCACTTGATATATTCTTTTTTGGGGGGGAATGTAGCCATCGCATAATAAATCAGCAGTTTAAGCCTTCATCCTGACTGAGGGAAGTTTCAGCATGTGATTTATCGTCCCTCCTGGAGAAGATCTCACCCAGGTTCCCTCGGTAACTCGTAACCTCGGTAACTCAACCGTAGTGCCACAGAGGAGAGAGAGAGCTAGGAAAAGAAGGATTGAGAGGTAGAGATGGAGTGAGAGGATGGATGGATGGAGGAGAGACAGTGAGAAAATGGATGGAGGGAGGAGAGTGAGAAGATGGATGGAGGAGAGCGAGAGGATGGAGGATGGAGAGAGGAGAGATGGATGGATGGATGGGGAGAGCGGAGGATGGATGGATGGAGAGAGGGGACGATGGATGGGAGAGAACTATGGACAGCAGAGTGAGTGTGGTGGGATGGATGGATGGATGGAGGAGAGACAGTGATAAGATGGATGGAGTGAGGAGCTGGATGGAGAGGAGAGACGGATGGATGGATGGATGGATGGATGGATGGAGGAGAGCGAGAGGATGGATGGAGGAGAAGAGAGGTCTGGAGTCTGCGAGTTCAGTCTGTCCAGAACTATGGACAGCAGAGTGAGTGTGATGTGGTGGGATATGTTGTGGGTGGTTGTTTGTGTACAGTGGTGATGACACAGGGATTACAAAGTCCTCAGAGCTCCCACACACACACACACACACACAAACACACACACTCAACATCTTGTCTCAGTGTGATGGAGGTCTAGGGAAGCCAGGAAAACCTCTCTCCCGAAACACAGAGCCAATCAAACGCGAACCCCAAACCATGTGTGGTTGAAAGGCATGTTTCAGTGTGATGCTTCTCCCTCGACACTGACCAGGCCGGATTGGGAGTGTGATGGTTTCTTTTATATTTCTTCTGACCACATGACCCAACGAGGGGGAAAAGAATGCCTGTCAGAGAACCGAGTGTCGGAATAAATCCTGAAGCTGCTGTCACGGAGACGGGCTCAGGCAGCTTGAAGACTGTAAAAGTTTTTTGGGGGAAAAACCCACAGCTCATAAACAAGTGCGACTTTGATGAAACCAACCAACCAATCACTCACTCTCGAACCACGCCAAACATCCGAAGCATCAAAACCTCTAAATGTCGTTGGCTACCTGCCTACCGCAGTCTTCTCTTGTAAGCTTGTAAATCAGAACATATCCTTCGCTATCCATGGCTATTAACGTACGGCGGTAAACAGCACAGGACATGAAGCAGGGTCATGCATCCATCCTCGTCTGCTTATCCAGGCTCGGGTCACCGTGGCAACTGGGTGTTCCCCACGTCCGTCTCCCCAGCAACGCTTTCCAGCTTCTCCAGGGGGAAGCCGAGGCAGATGAGATGTATAATCCCTCCAGCTGGTCTGGGTCCACCTCAGGGTCTCCTCCCAGCTGGTCTGGGTCCACCTCAGGGTCTCTTCCCAGCTGGTGTGCCCCCAAAACCCTCCAAAGGAAGCTGCCTAGAAGGCGTCCTTGTGAGACGAAGCGAGATCATTTCTGTCGGGCAGTTCGGACAGCTTCAGGGAAGGCATGACCAGACTGACGCGCCCGAAGAGGACGAGGTCACGTTCAAACGAACGCAGCGCCAGCTCACCCCCCCCGCGCCCCCCTGCGCTGCCCTCACCCCCCCTCCGTTCTCAAGAGCTTCACAGAGCCTCTCCAGCATTCTGTGATTGCTTCAAGACCTTCTGGACGTGTGTATCCTCCTGTCAACTTGATGAATGTGTTGTCGTTCGGGGGTTTGCCCAGGCCTCATTTTCTAAAATGAAGCATAATCTGTTTATTCATATTATCCTCTCCAAGCTAAGTGTGGTTAGCATCCAGCGAGTGAGGAAAAACAGCTTGCTTGCTTTGGTTGTTGGCGTGATGATGCAATAACACCAGATCTCCCCGGCCTGGCATCTGGGCTCTCAGCTTCTCAACAGGAGAGACTTCCCTCAACATCCCTTCACTAAACGTGTCAGAGTGGAGAAAACATATTGTGTTTGTGTGTGAGTGCTTGTGTAAGCGTGTAAAACTGTTTGTGTGAGTGCTTGTTTGTCTGCGAGTGTGTACGTGAGAGTGTGTGTGAGCGTGTGTTTGTGTGAGCGAGCGCGTGCTAACGTGTGTGCTGTGTCTTTTCCTTGGCACAGTCTACAGATTTAGAGTCTATGAAGAATCACGGAGCTTAAAGCAACGCATTCTTCCTCTGCTGTGAGGGCCAAGGTGAACTGATGGTGTTTTAGAAGAGCTGTGGTGAACTGATGGTGTTTCAGAAGGGCTGTGGTGAACTGATGGTGTTTCAGAAGGGCTGTGGTGAACTGATGGTGTTTCAGAAGGGCTGTGGTGAACTGATGGTGTTTTAGAAGAGCTGTGGTGAACTGATGGTGTTTCAGAAGGGCTGTGGTGAACTGATGGTGTTTTAGAAGAGCTGTGGTGAACTGATGGTGTTTCAGAAGGGCTGTGGTGAACTGATGGTGTTTCAGAAGGGCTGTGGTGAACTGATGGTGTTTCAGAAGGGCTGTGGTGAACTGATGGTGTTTCAGAAGGGCTGTGGTGAACTGATGGTGTTTCAGAAGAGCTGTGGTGAACTGATGGTGTTTCAGAAGGGCTGAGGTGAACTGATGGTGTTTCAGAAGGGCTGTGGTGAACTGATGGTGTTTCAAAAGGGCTGTGGTGAACTGATGGTGTTTCAGAAGGGCTGTGGTTTCCTTCTGACTCCCTGTGAAAGACAGAGCGGCTTCTATCTAGACTCAGCCAAGACTGCCATGACATGGCAGCTGGGATCTCTCCTCGCTCCATCTCTCCTTCATCCCAGTTATCCATCTCCTCTCTCTTCAAATCACTCTTCTTCATGGAGAGTCGTGTTACAGAGGTCTTGGTTCAGATTTATTATGGGTGTGTTTGTTTCGCTTCACATTTGTTTCTGCCGCTCTCTCTCTTGTTGAACGGATTAAATGAATCACTAACAATCAGTCAATTCAAGCAGTCGATATAGCCACGGAGCGGTGGGAGGAGGAGAGCAAGGGAATGGAGGCAGAGGGAGAGGCTGGGAGGGAGGGAGAGGCTGGGAGGGAGGGAGGGAGAGAGGGGAGAGATTGAGGGGAGTGGAGGGAGGAAGAAAGGGGGGATGGAGGGAGGGAGGTGTTCTACATCAGTGCAGAACACAGAGGGAGCAGAAGTTCTCTCAGGACATTGTTTGGCTACAGTTTAAAGAGCAGCTCTCTCTTGCTTCTCTGACTGTGGTCCACAATGAACCAAGTATAACCAACGACCTCTCTCTTCATCTCTCCCTTTCTCTCTCTTTGTCTTTCTCTCTGGCGCGTGCGCACTCGCTCTATCCCCCCACTGAGGTAAATCTTCGTGAGAGTGGCTTTGAAGAGAGGGTCAGCGATATTTTGGGTAGGATACTTTCAAACTCAAGTCAAAATGACTAGTTTGGTAAAACAGACCTACCCTGCCTTTAATGTTGTGCTTTCTGTTCTCCCACAAGAAGGGACTCCAGAGAACATCATCTGAGAGACATTGTTTTCTGGGGTGTGGCGTTTCCAAAATATTAAAAACGTATTTTGACCATATTTTATTGTTATGAAGGAGAGTAGATTTAAGCAAATTTGACAGAGCGTGTTCTTATTGCATGACTTTGAAATGAAGTTTTTCCTGTTTTTCCGAACATTGGCGTGTGATGTGGATTTGGCAGACACACACACACGCACTCACACAACCTTAGGAGTCCAGGCAAGGAGTTAGCTACAACCTAGTCATGAATCTATTGGTCTTTGTAATTCATGTTGACAAACTGGCAAAACTAAAGAAATGCCTGACAACTCTAAACAAACGAGCTTGTGAGCAGCACAACTCACTGATGACTAAGTCGGTGGTCTCTGATTCAGAACAAGACGATGGCAAACGTTGAAAGAAACGTCTAGATAAGATATGAAGTATTACCAAAGCACAAAGACAACAGTTACCTGGTCAGTAAACGTGGGGTTGTGTTGTTTGTGTTCACTGGCGTTCGTTGCTAGGCTACCCTCTTCTTCTGTCCTGAATCACTACAGTTGCCACAGTGACCACAGGAGGGCAGAGCTCCACTACTAATACCGGCATCCCCAGCGGAGACGGACTTCCTGGTCGCCCACCAATGACAGCGGGTTAAACAGGCAAGGTTCAAGGGTCAAACCATGACCCTCGACGTCCTTTTAAGGTGATTCTACGACAAGTAACCGCGAAAGTCTCCGGGGTGATATCGTTTCATTTAGATGTTCACATCTGAAGAGTCTCAGATTTCATATCAGACGCTGACTTCAATCTTAAAGACGCTGTCAAACTGACCCTGGAGCAGCGA
This sequence comes from Mallotus villosus, assembly GCA_903064625.1. Taxonomy (NCBI): domain Eukaryota; kingdom Metazoa; phylum Chordata; class Actinopteri; order Osmeriformes; family Salangidae; genus Mallotus; species Mallotus villosus. Next base: position 4,207 of record CAEFZP010002061.1, on the reverse strand, counting down.
CTGTAAGGCCATTGTCTTCACACACACACACACACACACACACACACACACACACACACACACACCACCACACCCACACGTCCCCAGGTGGTGTCTGAGTCACCCTGAGTGTGGCTCTACGCCCCGAGGGGTTTCCCAGGGGGAAGCTTTTGAGGTGAGCGCCGTAATTAGCCTCCGTTAAAACAAGGACACCTCTGTCCCCCGTCTGAAACTCAAGACTCGGAGAGCAGACGACTCGGAGGGGGGGGAGCTCTGAGGAGAGGGGGAGCTCTCGGAGGGGGGGGGGCTCTCGGACAAATTATGTCTCCACGCCGAGGCCCCTGGGTCGGGTGTCGGTGACGGACGCGGCCTGTCTTGACGGTCCCCCTCCCCCGTCCCCGACGTCAACACCACCGAGGTGACAGGTTCGAGCGCCGCAACATCTCATATCCCAAACACGTCGAGAAAACCCACAGATGGAATGATTGGATGTGCGGAACAAGTGAAAGTCAAGGGAGGCTGAGGGAGGAGGTGGAGGGAGGAGGTGGGGAAGGACGGGGGGAGGCGGAGGGAGGATGGGGAGGGAGGAGGAGGAAGGAGGTGGGAGGCTTGAGGGAGGAGGGTGGAGGGAGGAGGAGGGAAAGGAGGTGGGAGGCAGGAGGGGAGGACCGGTGGAGGGAGGAGGAGGAAGGGGAGGGGAGGAGGTGGAGGGGAGGAGGAGGTGAAGGAGAGGAGGAGGGAGAGGTGGAGGGAGGAGGAGGAAGGGGTGGAGGGAGGAGGAGGTAGGGGGAGGTGGAGGGAGGATGGGAGAAGAGGGGGAAGCTGAGGGAGGAGGGGAGGGAGGAGGAGGAAGGAAGGTAAGGGAGGAGGAGGAAGGTGGAGGGAGGAGGTGGAAGGTGGAGGGAGGAGGTGGAGGGAGGAGGAGGAAGGAGGAGGAAGGTGGAGGGAGTGAGGTGGAGGCGGAGGTGGAGGGAGGAGGAGAAGGGGAGGGAGAGGTGGAAGGAGGAGGTGGAAGGAGGAGGTGGAGGGAGGAGGCGAGGAGGAGGTGGAAGGTGGGAGGAGGAGGAGGAGGGAGGGTGGAGGGAGGAGGTGGAGGTGGAAGGCTGAGGGGGAGGCGAGGGAGGAGTGGAAGGAGCCAGGGGCTCTTGTTTCCCCTGCGGTTGTGTTGTGTTTTAAAGAGCCAGTGTTATTCAGGAAGATGATAGCTTGCAGTTAGCGGCCACAATGTCTTAGCGGAACGAGAGATTGTTTTGTATCTTAATACGCTGTTCTCCACAGAGTGCTTTGTCCAACTGGCATGAAAGTCATTTCGCATGACACCCTGTGTGTGTGTGTACTGTGTACGTGTGTGTGTGTGTGTGTGTGTGTGTGTGTGTGTGTGTGTTGTGTACTGCGTGTGTGAGTTATTACCATAAAGCAAGCTTGTGTATGTGCTATTAGCGAGCACCAGCGCATAATGTTGCCTGGCTGGCACAGGCAGGTACACTCCAACACCAGCTGTTCTTACTCTAAACAAACAGGCCTTGTGTGCACACACCACACACACACACACACACACACGAGTGACTAATCAAAATAGCAAATGTACTAAGTAGGGATGGGCGGTACACGGTATGAACGTGAATACCGGTATGGCGTTGTGCCATGATATGGACTTTGCCATATCATGGATATCACAATATATGAATAAATGTATTAAGTGTTTCTGTTTGGTATAAAATATAAGTCAAGTGATACAGCCTAGTGGGAAAGTTCACACATTGTGTCAGCCAATGAAAGTCAACAAACAAGCTAGCGCACCTTTAGAGGAAGCAAACATTCATATGAGTATACTGCTTTTGTTGGCAAGTGTAAGCAAGCGTTAATGATGTCTGAAAATAATGCCAAGCTGTCTATCCTAACTGGGAACCATCCACAAGCTGCTCTATCCTAACTGGGAACCATCCAGCAAGCTGCTCTATCCTAACTGAACCATCCAGCAAGCTGCTCTATCCTAACTGGGAACCATCCAGCAAGCTGCTCTATCCTAACTGAACCATCCAGCAAGCTGCTCTATCTAACTGAACATCCAGCACGCTGCTCTATCCTAACTGGGAACCATCCAGCAAGCTGCTCTATCCTAACTGGGAACCATCCAGCAAGCTGCTCTATCCTAACTGAACCATCCAGCACAGCTGCTCTATCCTAACTGAACCATCCAGCACGCTGCTCTATCCTAACTGGAACCATCCCAGCAAGCTGCTCTATCCTAACTGGGAACCATCCAGCAAGCTGCTCTATCCTAACTGAACCATCCAGCAAGCTGCTCTATCCTAACTGAACCATCCAGCAAGCTGCTCTATCCTAACTGAACCATCCAGCAAGCTGCTCTATCCTAACTGAACCATCCAGCAAGCTGCTCTATCCTAACTGACCATCCAGCAAGCTGCTCTATCCTAACTGAAACCATCCAGCACGCTGCTCTATCCTAACTGGGAACCATCCAGCAGACTGCTCTATCCTAACTGAACCATCCAGCAAGCTGCTCTATCCTAACTGAACCATCCAGCAAGCTGCTCTATCCTAACTGGGAACCATCCAGCAAGCTGCTCTATCCTAACTGAACCATCCAGCAAGCTGCTCTATCCTAACTGAACCATCCAGCAAGCTGCTCTATCCTAACTGAACCATCCAGCAAGCTGCTCTATCCTAACTGAACCATCCAGCAAGCTGCTCTATCCTAAACTGAACCATCCAGCAAGCTGCTCGATCCTAACTGAACCATCCAGCACGCTGCTCTATCCTAACTGGGAACCATCCAGCAGACTGCTCTATCCTAACTGGAACCATCCAGCACGCTGCTCTATCCTAACTGAACCATCCAGCACGCTGCTCTATCCTAACTGGAAACCATCCAGCAAGCTGCTCTATCCTAACTGGGAACCATCAGTTCACATGTTGACCAAGACAAGACAGAAGACTGGACAGACAGAAAACACATGGAAGTCAGTGACATCACTGTGTGTGTGTGTGTGTGGTGTGTGTGTGTGTGTGTGTGTGTGTGTGTGTACTTCAGTTAGACCAAGGACTGAACTCCAGACCCCTGAACTACCCCGTCTGAATGTCTTCCAACTCTCTGACTCACTATGTGTGTGTGTGTGTGTGTGTGTGTGTGTGTGTGTGTGTGGTATGTGTGTGTGTGTGTGTGTGTGTGTGTGTGTGTGTGTTTCCTGGTTACTAACACCAGTGTGGAACGGAGTCAAAGTGGAGTGTGATGACAAGCTGTTGGAAAAACACACGGGCTATGACCAATCGCTGGCAGGTGAGTGAAGGCAAACCCACACACACACACACACACACACACACAACACACCTCCCACACACACACACACATACAAGCCCTTACACAAAAACACACCACAACACGCGAAATTTCTAGCTCGTCGCTGGTCCGAGACAACTGCACGGCATGATGGGAAACGTCCTCAGCCCGGAACACTCCGCTCCTCTCCCAGGCCGTGCGTCTCCTGCCCGTGGAGGGGTTACGTAAGAGAGAGAACGGGGCCGCAGGGGACTCATCCTGGAGCTCGCTCGCCCCCACCTCGGAGAGGGAGGAGCCAGGCGAGGCCCCGCCCCTTCGAGACGCTTAGATAAACACGCCGCCCCAACAGGGCCGGTGTCGCGTTGCAGCTGGAGCGACGCGAGAAGAAAGGAGACCAGGAAGGCATTGTGCTTCCTCTATTTTTCTCTCCTGGGTAACTCTTTCTCTAGACCGGACACCCATAATTTCTCAAACAAACACAAAACAACATGCTTTAAGACCCTGGGACAATGGATGGGAGACCTGATATAATAATTGGAGGTGGGTGGGTGTTTGTTTCGAGAGTGGGAGACTGCCCGGATGGTTGAGAAGAGGCCTGAGGGCGATCCTGTCAGCTGACTATCAGCGAGGTCAGGACATGAAAGAGGATAGGTGAACGCGAGGGGGTGAAAGGTCATTCTTCATTGTCATCACTTGTCGCCACCTCGCCCACGAACCTGACCCCCCCCAGAGACAGATGACTACGACCCGGACTTCCTGAGGTCCAACACACCACACATCACATGAGGCGTTTGAGGTGTGTTAGATTCACCTTCGTTTGCTGGTTTTCCTAACCAGCTGTTTCATCCGTTCCAGGTAGACTGAACAATCTACGGTGAAGCGCAGCGTAGCGGAGGCAGTCTACACGGCCGCTCATTCCTTTTGTTC
>CAEFZP010002060.1:0-50600 GCA_903064625.1 Mallotus villosus | reverse complement strand
ACCTGAAAAACAAATAAAGAACATTGTCCATTTGTAATGCACACTTGGAGAAAGTTGAAGGTGTCCATTTGGACGACTGTGGTGTTCCAAGGTTCATTGCTTATACCTTTGTCTTTGTCTTGGCCTTGAGGTGGAGCCCTATGCTCAGGGGGAGAACAAGTTTCCTCTTCCTGATTGAGTTTAACACCATAGCAATTTATATCAAATGATTTATATTTGAAAATTATGAGCACTTTAAGGACTTATGTCTCATGTTATGTCAGCCACCACCATTCGAAGTCATTACAGGACACTTCAATCACAGCCCACACGTTAAAAAACTTCTCACAATCTATGTGGAAAGTTGTAAAAACAAAATAACAAAGTGGTTACCACCAAAATGATATCTGGCAGGCAGGCACAGTGTCCGGGTCATCTGAGGACCTCCACTTGAGAAGAGTAAATAGCAGATTGATCAATATTCTCAACACCACCATATGCATACGATTATGGCGTTGACTATTAGTTTCATGGTTACCTCTATATGGCATTAGCTGGGAAGACAGTGTGATGGCTGGCAGACAACACCACTATATTGTTTTCCTGTCACTGCACGAAGGGACAGTAATACATTCCCACTTAGTATTGTAGTTTACTTACCCTTCTATAGATAGTCCACAGATTTAGCATTTTAAGGTTTCCTATGTGTTTATTGTATGCACCTTCCTGCAAAAGCAAATTCCTTTCGTGCAAACGTTTCATGAATAAATCCCTTCTTGATCTACATTTAACTTCTACAATATTTATAAAAATGTTGAATGACATGGTCACATTATCACTGAAACATAAATATTGCCATGGGGTGTCCGAGCTGCTTGACACCAGTGTCGGAAGAAATGCCCCCTTCCACTCCTTCATCATGGGGGACTCTGATTAGCTTGAGAGGCGCGCCTCCTCAGAAGAAGCGTGAAGTCTGTGGAGGAGTTCTTTGTCTATGGGCCCCTTTGTAGCTCTACCACTTATCCTACAAAAGTTAGGCTACTGGCAATTAAGCCAGTAAAGTATTGCCTACTGCTACTTAACGTTTGAATTCTGTTTGAATGTAAATTGTTATTTGACTCCCACGATCGTTTGCCACTTTCAGGGTTGCCAACTAAAAGAGAACAGCAACAAAAGTTTAACTTTGGATGGAATGCACACGTGTATATATGGGTAAATCTGTGCGGGGACAGTGATATCAATAAGTCATGTATCTTCGCATTTACAGCGTTGCATTTCTACCAATTTAGCAGCGAGAATTCGTGAGGTTTGCATGTATCATGTCTGTATTCCTGAGATGTTTGTGGAAACAATATTTGCACGCGGCGGAGTAGACAAAGTTTGTAAGAGATTGTCCGGAATGTCCGCTCCTCTTCCGTGCATATGCGGCTCTTGTTTGTCCGTGTTTGCGATTGATTATTACGGTGTGCAAACACCGCCCCTTTATGTGGAACGCGAACATCTCTAGATTAGAAAGATCGGGGTGAGTTAGAGAGTTGATAAACCGCCGTCGTGATACCGTTAATCGTGATTGCGATTGTCTCGCTTTGTGTAGCCGGGTAACTGAGACCTCACCCTGTCACCCTGGTCTCCACACTCTGGTGTTTACATTCACTGGGGCTTTGTGTCCACTTCTGTTGTCTCTGTTAACCTTTGACCCCTACAGCACATCATCTCCTGATGACCTCTACTCTGCGGACGCCCATGATTGGTATAGCCTTCTTATCTTTCAGGCAGGCCTCTCTTAGCATTTCAGATTAAGTTAGCTACTTGGGCAGGTATGACACGCACTCACACACGCTCACACACACACACACACGCCACGTTCACCCACTAGGCCCCCTCCTTTGTTGTTTTGCCCCTCTGCTCCTCTTCTCTAGTTGTTATCCATGTCCCCACCCTCTCTTGTTTGTCTCCCCACCTGCCTTCCCCTCTCCCCTCCGCGCTCCCCTCTGGAAAGAAGAACACCCTTCAGCTCGGTGCTTGACCCTATGGCTGACAGCACGAGCTAGGTGACCCCTCAACAACATCCCTCAGAAGAACGAAGGACACCCTTCAGCTCTGCTTCGCCCATGCGGGCTGATAGCACTAGCTAGGTGACACCTCGACTACTGCCTCACCTCTGGGGCAGACGCGGACCTGCGGTCCGCGCTCCCCTTTGGTGAGAAGAACGCCCACGGTGCGTTACCCCCGGGGAGGGTGAAGATTAGAAGAGAAGAGGCAACAACATCCCTCAGAAGAACGAAGGACACCCTTCAGCTCAGTGCTCCGCCCATGCGGGCTGAGAGCACGAGCTAGGTGACACCTCGACTACTGCCTCACCTCGGGGGCAGACGCGGACCTGCGGTCCGCGCTCCCCTTTGGTGAGAAGAACACCCACGGCGCGTTGCCCTCGGTGAGGGTGAAGAGAAGAAGAGAGGAGGAGAAGAAGAGAAGAGGAGGAAAAGAAGAAGAGAAGAAAACAGGAAAAGAAGAAGAAAAGAAAAGAGAAGACAGAGCTGACCCTGTCTTACTTTTAGTTAGTGTGCCTTAGGGTGGATTAGGAGTCTGTCTATCCATGTGTCCGGTCTCTGTCTCCTGCCTCCCACTGAGCACTGCTCCAGAGTCCGGGCGGTGCCTGCCTAGGTACTATGTACTTTATACTAGTAGGTATTATGTACCGGATACTAGTAGGTACTATGTACTAGTAGGTACTATCTATAATATACTAGTAGGTACTATGTACTGTATACTAGTAGGTACTATGTACTGGATACTAGTAGGTACTATGTACTGGATACTAGTAGGTACTAGTATGTACTTTATACTAGTAGGTACTATGTACCGGATACTAGTAGGTACTATGTACTTTATAATAGTAGGTACTAGTGGGTACTATGTACTGTATACTAGTAGGTACTACGGAATTATTATTATTCATAATCCTCAATTAGTTAATAGTGATTTATTATCATCTATTGCTGTATTTATTATTATGAATACTCCCTTGAGTACATCTAGTGGATCTTTAAAGAATTGCATATGTTTACAATGCCGTTAACACTAGATGGCGCTAATTCCCCATTTCACTTTAAAAGTATAGTAAAATCAATATTTTTTATGATGTTTTAACTCCTATTTTAAGGTCCTAGAGAGGCAGAAAGGGGCAAAATGAGGAACGCTTCACGAATTTTCGTGTCATATTGCTGTATTTATTATTATGAATACTCCCTTGAGTACATCTAGTGGATCTTTAAAGAATTGCATATGTTTACAATGCCGTTAACACTAGATGGCGCTAATTCCCCATTTCACTTTAAAAGTATAGTAAAATCAATATTTTTTATGATGTTTTAACTCCTATTTTAAGGTCCTAGAGAGGCAGAAAGGGGCAAAATGAGGAACGCTTCACGAATTTTTGTGTCATATTGCTGTATTTATTATTATGAATACTCCCTTGAGTACATCTAGTGGATCTTTAAAGAACTGTATATGTTTACAATGCCGTTAACCAACACTAGATGGCGCTAATAATTTCAGAGTCCCTGAATTGTATAGTCCGGGTTCTTTAGAAGTAGATATTGATATTTGGAAAAATTGCTTATTTTTGACAAATGTACATTTTTAAATGTTTAAATGTTATGCTAAGCTAATAGTAGCCGCAAATTGGTGAATGGGGCTCCCTCTGCTGGTGACTCAAGGAATGTGCGTGTCGGGGGGCCTCCCCCTACTGGTGACTAGGAATTGGCAAAGTGACAATTTAATGGAAGAGACCATTAATTGACGAGTCCGAGTACTTTGGGGGAATTTGAAAGATTTGGGGGGAAAAAAGTATTTTTGCAAAAATAATTAATACATTTTAAATGGTATGCTAAGCTAATGCTAATCGAAAAATGTTGAGTGTGGGCTGTTGGGATGATGTTGTGGGGAAAAGGAATGAGTATTAGCATAAGGGTGATCAGATTTGAAGTGTTAAGATATTTTGGGGGATTTAAGAAAAAAAATATTTTCACAAAATTACAATTTTAAAATATTTAAATGTTATGCTAAGCTAATGTTAGCCGCAAAATGGTGCAAACTTACCTTGAATCCTGCCCACTGCTCTCGCCACACGGAAAATGTTGGGGTAGATAGGATACCCAGTAAGATGCACAATAAACTGTGCAAGAGAACATGTCCAAGAGAATACATTTCTCATGGGGGGGGCAGCAATGCTAAGAACCAGGGAGGCTAAAGCGTATCCTGGGGTATGGGTTTGATCACACCCCTCAGGCTAAAGAGTGATGATCAGAATCAGTCAAGGGTGTAGTGGGTGGTGCATGAGTGGGGCTAACCCCCGTAAAAGACTGGGCTACGATCAAGGTCCTGAGCCCTGGACCACCACATCCTGCGTGCTGTCCCAAGTGGGACGCAGGAGGGCCGCATACTTACCGCCCACCCAAACAGACTGATCGTTAACACCGCAAGGTTACCACAGCCTGCCCGGAGAGGGCCTGAAGAACCACCTACCCAGACAGACTGCTTGTGATCACAGCCTGCCCAGAGTGGGTCAGCCTCCCGCCCACCCAAACTAACTGCCCCTGTTGCAGTTAGCCTAGCGTAGGCTAAGAAAGCGTCCTGCCCACCCAGATAAACTGCCCCTCTCGCAGTCTACCCAGCGTGGGGTGAGGGACATCTCCCGCCCACCCAGACTAACTGCCCCTGTCGCAGTTAGCCTAGCGTAGGCTAAGGAGAGAGTGCTGGCGGAGGGGAGGTAAGGCTCCTAATGAGCCTTGGAACTCCCCACAAGCTTCTACCAGCGGCTAAGGCCTAGGTTTGTTGGCGGGTGAGTCCTGGGAATATGTCCCATTGTGCTAAACCACTGGACCCACCAAACTTCTACCAACGCTAACTATACCTCGTAAAAGGCATACTTACCAAGACCCCATTGGCCGGGGTGACAAACCTCCTCACGGTGCCGGCAGCCGGCAGCTGGCAGCCAAAATCAAGAGGCGCCATAGAAAATTGAAAATAGGGAAATTTTAAGTGGGATAATCCATAAATGGACTAGTCCGAGTACCTTGGGGACATTACTAAGATTTTTATGCCAAAAAAATAATTTTTGAAAACTCCCGCCATTTTTGGGGAAATAAATTGAAATTGAAAATAGGGAAATTTAAGTGGGAGAATCCATAATAGACTAGTCCAAATTTTAACGGTGAGAGGGGACGCATCGGCAGGGGTAGGGAGACCCCATCAACTGAGGTAGCAAATCTTTCAACGGTGAGAGCGGCAAGCGGCAGGCGGCGGCAGGTATAAAAACCCTATTGAGCCTAATCAAACTGGAACATTTCTGAAAAATGTTTTAAGTCCACCAAACAGTCAGCCCCAGTGCTCGCAATGGCAGCACATCTAATAAAATTGGATCGATACAGAGATTAGCATGCCCCCTGCGAAAGGATGATTTTTGGGGGATTTTTTAAGATTATTTTTTTATATTTATTTTATGCTAAGATAATGCTATTCGCAAAATGGTGAGTGTGGGCTGTTGGGATGATGTTGTGGGGAAAAGAGAATGAGTATTAGCATAAGGATGATCAATTTGAAGTGTTTTAAGATATTTTGGGGGGATTCTAAAGAAAAAAATCTTTCAACGGTGAGACCCCATCAACTGAGGTAACAAATCTTTCAACGGTGAGAGCGGCAGAAAGGCGACGAAAAAAAAACAAAAAAAAACAGTCAGCCCCAAAGGATCATGGGAACTCAAAATAATTGAGAAACCAAAGGTAGGAATGGTAGCCCCGAAGAGTGGTATCGGCCTGAGTATTATTGCCCATTAAATCTTTCTGTGTTCTAACAGGATTGGTGGTGCGGCGCGGCGCATCCTGAGCAGCAGAGTCGGATCACCATCCTGGACGCCCATCACCGCAGCCTGGTTAAGGGTCACAACTAGACACACCCAGGGGCGTTTGGTCAGATTGCATTTCCTGTTCCTTCTGTCAGCTCATCAGTATCATTCTGTGTGTAAGGTAGCGTGGGAGTGCTGGTGAGGAGCCTGCTGATACTGCTGGACAGAGCCACCAAGGGAAAAGTACAGGTGTGTCACATGTACGTAGCTGGGAAAGGTATATGTGGAGATCTAACTGTAAACTTGATGGTTGTGTTATGTTGTTCCAGGCTCTTCTACAGGATGTGGACAGTGGCTGTGCCAGTGCTCCTGTGCTTCGCTGCCTACAGATGGTATCCCAGAGACATTAGCACCTCCTAGACCAGACCGGGATCCCAGAGACAATAGGTGCGTTCGACATGACCTCGCTTCATGCAGCGCTGCAGCCGGCTGCAGGTGGCTGACTTGAAACAGTGAATTCTGGTTAGACTTTTTGTCCGACTTGAGACGGCGCCGAGGCTAGGTCACTGTGACGTAGCCATCAAAGTACCGTGAGATCGATTCGAGAACTGCCGGCTGTGTAGCCGAGCGCATTTTCTGAAGAGCAACTGCACGGCTTCAAATGACGACACAGCTATTTCATGATTGGCCAGACTCACACACGACAACTTTGACGCTTGTTTTGTAATTATTCTGACACCTTCAGTTTCGCCAATGCTCAAATCCGGACCAAACTATTTGATTGAATACAACATTTGTTGAAGAAAGGGTTTTGGGCCACCTCTTCTACTAACGGAAAGACTAAGTGTAATTATAAATAAAGTAACGCAAGCAAACAGCGCTTGATCGGCCATGACTGACATCAACGCAGCAAACCACGAGAAGCTGGAATGTCCAACTTCACAGAGCCGTTTTCAACTCCTCCCCGACTGCAAGCGGCTACTCTCGCCGGTCGTTTCATGCAGCCGCAGCCCATGTCGAACGCACCTATTAGCACCTCCTAGACCAGACCGGGATCCCAGAGACATTAGCACCTCCTAGACCAGACCGGGGGGCCAGAACTACCATCAGACCCTGTGCTGGATATGGACATGTTGTACAGTCTTCACATTGTGCTGTGTACACTACAGTGTACAGTCTTCACATTGTGCTGTGTACACTACAGTGTACAGTCTTCACATTGTGCTGTGTACACTACAGTGTACAGTCTTCACATTGTGCTGTGTACACTACAGTGTACAGTCTTCACATTGTTTTCACATTGTGCTGTGTACACTACAGTGTACAGTCTTCACATTGTTTTCACATTGTGCTGTGTACACTACAGTGTACAGTCTTCACATTGTGCTGTGTGTGTAAAATAAAGTTTACAAAAGACTAATTCTGCCTTAGAACATGTTTATTCAGATCACAACATAGAATAACAACAACTTAGAATAAAAACAATGACTTAGCCTTAGCTAAGTCCTATTTTTTGGGGGATAAAAAGCAGGAGGAGGAGTTCAACATAGGGGGGGTTTTTAGGCCCAAATTGCTCAGGCGGTGGGGAGGGCCAGAAGATGATTAAAGCTGGCTGGATGGCCTAAATGAATCAAAGAACAATGTAAAGCTACAAAAGTGCCAATGAACCCTCCTTTCTACTAGTATAGTCTACTACTCTTCTTTCTATTACTTTCTGGATAGTAGGCTGGTCTTGTGTTCATTGCCATCCTTAAGTTACAAAAGTGTTATTTTATATATATATTTATGTTTTTTTTAAGAATGACAATTACATCTATCTAGATAAACAATGCTGGGCCTGCTGAACCTATACTTCTTCCACATAAACTGGTCAGGGAAGGATTACTTCTGTCTCTGAAGACCCTTGGGGCTGGTGGGATAAACGCTCTTTGTATTATCTGAGCACCTTCATCCACCACAGGGTTGTCAAAGAACGGATACTCCATAATCGATTGTAACTTGTCTATAAGCTCTGCTTAGTTTCTAAAGCCTTATTTTATGTCAATTAACCAATGGCTTTTGAAAACAGTTAGTGACATTATTTCTTAACTTGTTTATTAAAATTAATATATATATATTTTTAGATGAAGTAAACACGTAAATCGTTCATGTCTGCACTTCAAAATGTCTGAATTTATGTATCGGAACACGGACTAGTGCTTTGCGCGCAGGAATTTACTTGAAGGAACTGTCTTTTGAGATTCCGTTTCCGCCTGTTTGAATGAAACACATTTTTGTTTAGCTTGACTTTTAGCCTGACAAGGATCAGGCTAGTTCCAAAGTATAAGTTACCTTGGTTACGTAATTAAACTAAAATAAGCCACCTTAATGGAACAGAACTCTCACTAAAGTAAGTGAGACTTGGCGAAATAAGTCGACTTTGATGGAACACCCCCCTGAACTGACTTTTCAACCATTATGGGCTAAATATGCATTTCCATACAATTAACATGATACCTCCAGTGACAGTCTGCTCATCAGCTGCAGAAGCCCCTTCCCATACTGCAGAAGCCCCTTCCCATACTGCAGAAGCCCCTTCCCATACTGCAGAAGCCCCTTCCCATACTGCAGAAGCCCCTTCCCATACTGCAGAAGCCCCTTCCCATACTGCAGAAGCCCCTTCCCATACTGCAGAAGCCCCTTCCCATACTGCAGAAGCCCCTTCCCATACTGCAGAAGCCTCTTCCCATACTGCAGAAGCCCCTTCCCATACTGCAGAAGCCCCTTCCCATACTGCAGAAGCCCCTTCCCATACTGCAGAAGCCCCTTCCCATACTGCAGAAGCCCCTTCCCATACTGCAGAAGCCCCTTCCCATACTGCAGAAGCCCCTTCCCATACTGCAGAAGCCCCTTCACATACTGCAGAAGCCCCTTCCCATACTGCAGAAGCCCCTTCCCATACTGCAGAAGCCCCTTCCCATACTGCAGAAGCCCCTTCCCATACTGCAGAAGCCCCTTCCCATACTGCAGAAGCCCCTTCCCATACTGCAGAAGCCCCTTCCCATACTGCAGAAGCCCCTTCCCATACTGCAGAAGCCCCTTCACATACTGCAGAAGCCCCTTCCCATACTGCAGAAGCCCCTTCCCATACTGCAGAAGCCCCTTCCCATACTGCAGAAGCCCCTTCCCATACTGCAGAAACCCCTTCCCATACTGCAGAAGTTCCTTCCCATACTGCAGAAGCCCCTTCCCATACTGCAGAAGCCCCTTCCCATACTGCAGAAGCCTCTTCCCATACTGCAGAAGTTCCCCTTGCCATATTGAAGATCATTTGTATTGACAGGATGTGCTTTTAATGCATAATACTCACTGGATCATCGTCTGGTGGCCTTTCAAAACCAGGGACTCTGACTCTAACCGGAAGTATAAACCCAAGTCTCGGGTCTAAGACAGACAGATACACAATTAACATTCACATGACGCTTTGGATAAAAGCGTCTGCTAAATAACTAAATGTAAATGTAAATGATGACACAGGTATCACTTGCCAGTCATGAGTTTAATAATTTAAATATACATAGACTTTCTCCCATATTAAATACCCCAGCCTCCCCCCTCATTCCTCCTCCATACACTTCTTCAGCTCTGCACCCCCTCTCCACAGAGGGCATATCCAGCTGAAAACACATGTGCAGTATATATATACGGTGTCCCTCAGTCTGGCTTCCCGTTGTTAACATGGTATAATCCCAGGCCCTTGAGTGGTCCGTATCATGAAGAGTGGGTTTACTGGATCATCTGTAGACATGTTTCATTTCCATTTGATGGTCTTTGTGATTTTCTTCCTGCGTCTCTTTTTGTGATCCCCTCATCTTTGCTGTTGAAACCAAGAGTTTCTGCCTCCCAAATCTAACACTAACCAAGGGGGACTCTGCCTTCCAAAACTAGAATCAGGATTTGCTTACAGTCCTCTCAGGAAGGAAGTGTGTGCCGTTTGCAGCTTGCTATTGGCTCACTGGTTCTGGCGGTAGGGTTGGCATTGGTCCACCACAGCGGTAACGGGTGGGTGCAGGCAGAGTAAAGGACAGTGTGTCAGGACACTGAAGAACAACTTGGTTTAGTCACAAGGCATGCATGTTAACACTGAACTTAAAAGTCTCTGTGTGGGTATGCAACTGGCAGACACCAGACACTGTGCTGATTCAGGTCAAGACATTCTAACCCATGCCCAGCATCCATGTCAGGGAGCAACATCCGACTCAAACCTCCAGCACTCCAGCACAATTTCAGAGGCCAAGACAGAACCATACATATCCTAGAGTCAGGGCCTGATGCTGGGGGAACGTCAGAGAGGAGGGTAGTGGATGATGCTGGGGGAACGTCAGAGAGGAGGGTAGTGGATGATGCTGGGGGAACGTCAGAGAGGAGGGTAGTGGATGATGTGGGGGAACGTCAGAGAGGAGGGTAGTGGATGATGCTGGGGGAACGTCAGAGAGGAGGGTAGTGGATGATGTGGGGGAACGTCAGAGAGGTAGTGGATGATGCTGGGGGAACGTCAGAGAGGTAGTGGATGATGCTGGGGGAACGTCAGAGAGGAGGGTAGTGGATGATGCTGGGGGAACGTCAGCAGAGGAGGGTAGTGGATGATGCTGGGGGAACGTCAGCAGAGGAGGGTAGTGGATGATGCTGGGGGAACGTCAGCAGAGGAGGGTAGTGGATGATGCTGGGGGAACGTCAGCAGAGGAGGGTAGTGGATGATGCTGGGGGAACGTCAGCAGAGGAGGGTAGTGGATGATGCTGGGGGAACGTCAGCAGAGGAGGGTAGTGGATGATGCTGGGGGAACGTCAGCAGAGGAGGGTAGTGGATGATGCTGGGGGAACGTCAGAGAGGAGGGTAGTGGATGATGTGGGGGAACGTCAGAGAGGTAGTGGATGATGCTGGGGGAACGTCAGAGAGGTAGTGGATGATGCTGGGGGAACGTCAGAGAGGAGGGTAGTGGATGATGCTGGGGGAACGTCAGCAGAGGAGGGTAGTGGATGATGCTGGGGGAACGTCAGCAGAGGAGGGTAGTGGATGATGCTGGGGGAACGTCAGCAGAGGAGGGTAGTGGATGATGCTGGGGGAACGTCAGCAGAGGAGGGTAGTGGATGATGCTGGGGGAACGTCAGCAGAGGAGGGTAGTGGATGATGCTGGGGGAACGTCAGCAGAGGAGGGTAGTGGATGATGCTGGGGGAACGTCAGCAGAGGAGGGTAGTGGATGATGCTGGGGGAACGTCAGCAGAGGAGGGTAGTGGATGATGCTGGGGGAACGTCAGAGAGGAGGGTAGTGGATGATGCTGGGGGAACGTCAGCAGAGGAGGGTAGTGGATGATGCTGGGGGGAACGTCAGCAGAGGAGGGTAGTGGATGATGCTGGGGGAACGTCAGCAGAGGAGGGTAGTGGATGATGTGGGGTGGACAGATTGATGAAGGTGTGTCATTGCCCGACAAGAGGAGATGTGGTAGAAGAGGATGACTGATCATTTTAAAAATGTGTTGTTTGAAGTGTGTGAATATATGCATGTGCCTCTGTGTATGTGGTGTGTCCACGTATTTTCAAGTTTTTTGTCCATGTTTTAAACAGTCAGTCTGTGCCCCTGCTTCCTCTGGAAGGGGGGGCTGCGTTGGTTTCATGGCAGGGACTGGCGGGAGTTCAAACACGAGGGGAGTATTTGGGGTTTCTTGGCACCTCGGTGAAAGATTTTAGCTCGTAAGGAATCCCTGTGTCCACCTCGATGGACTTGCGAGAGAATAGCAGCCGAATATCATTGTGCAAGTAGATTTTACCAGATTTAGAGCTCTGGAATCTAGAAATGAACACACAAAAATATTATTTCAGGAAAATAAACTGGCACTATTTTAAGGATGCATCAAGCAGTTGAAACTCCACACATACCGGAGGTGTATCAGGTAACACAGAATCTTCTTCCTGTCTGTGGGCCCCACCCTCTTTAGGCTCCTCCCTTTGCTCCTCTAGCCCCTCCTCCACTGGCATAAGGAATATGCGCTGACGCAGGAAGGTGATGTGATTGGCGGGCATGTCTACAAAGTTGTACGTCACCAGGAACATCTTAACCACAGTTTTGTTGGGATTGAATAAGGTCTGAGTAAAGAAGATGCATGGAAAAAACATAACATATTTTAAAACCTCAAAATATTAATACTTTAGTTTAGAAAAGTGAAATACTTCAGAAAATGGATAATGCATAAAAAAAGACATGACATTTGACTGACAATGAGGGGGGTCACACTGACAAACGGAAAACATTTAGAATAATGGAAAGTGGAACAAAGACAAGTCAAGAATACAAAACTAATCGTGTTGGGGATAAGTGGGGGTTAGGGATAAGTGGGGGTTAGGGATAAGTGGGGGTTAGGGATAAGGGGAGGGTGGGCTCACCACTTGAATGGTTCCTGCTTTGGGTATACTGTATCCTTTTTTTCCAAGAGAGTCGAGGGAAATCATTCCCTAGGGAGGAAAGGAGACACTTCTTTAAAACAACTCTAACCACTGGATAACATGCATGTATAATAACATGGATCTGCATTGAAAGTCCTCTGGCAGGACCAATTACATGACAAACCGCCCCAGAGTTCCCAGCTGAGCGTGTGTACTCACCAGGAAGGGTGAGGGTGCACTGTGCTCAGAGAGGTCGTAGTAGGTGACCTGCACAGGCAGTGTAGCGTGCTGGGGACAGTAGGAGCCGCTGGCACCAATCTCCGCTGTAAAACCCTCGATGTGCCCTGACGGACAGAAACGGCCCTTGAGGATGGACTCCTGGAAAAAAAACTGACAAGTAAAAATACAGCTCCACTGTTGAAAGTCCTGGATATACAAGTGGCAACAACTAGTTATTTATTTAATGTGCCTGGCAGGTTGCCAGGTTTGGGGTGTGGTTGCCAGGTTTGGGGTGTGTGTCGTACCTCAAAGTTTCCCAGCAGTGAGCGGCTGATGGAGGAGGGCCAGTCTGCACGAGGCGGACGGCATGTCTCTGTACGCCGCCCGCTACGCAGTTGACGACTAAATGCACACACACAAACACAGCAGAACTTTGTTAATTGCCAAAATCGATCACTGCAAACCCTTCAGGTGGTTTGAAACATACCTCTTCAAGCGCAGGGCACTCTTCAGCCTCCTCCCAGCTCTCATGCAGTCAGAGGCACTCTAGGACACAGATGCCAGAAGTATAAATACAACTAATAATACATCACAATACATCAATGAATACCATGGATGTGCACTAGAACATCACTGCATTTCTGATAAACCATATGCATCTTACATAAACATTTGCAACCG
This sequence comes from Mallotus villosus, assembly GCA_903064625.1. Lineage (NCBI taxonomy): Eukaryota > Metazoa > Chordata > Actinopteri > Osmeriformes > Salangidae > Mallotus > Mallotus villosus. Next base: position 37,457 of record CAEFZP010002060.1, on the reverse strand, counting down.
TAAGTCTTTTTTTTTAGAAAGGTAAATTATAAACAGCGACACATCAGTACATGTACATGAGTTCTTACACACAAAACATCCACCTCCCGGCCCACCCCATCCCACCCCCGACTGGACCAAATAAGAAAGTATTAACAATACAGACAATTACAAAGGAAATACATACTTAGAAATAAAACATCAGTAAACAAATATGATTTCTGTGAAGGACGGCACGCCTCAAACTATCTTGAGCGGTGGGTAGTGGATTACTATAGCCAGGTGTTTGTATATCGTGTATCATGACCCACCATAGTGGATTACTATAGCCAGGTGTTTGTATATCGTGTATCATGACCCACCATAGTGGATTACTATAACCAGGTGTTTGTATATCGTGTATCATGACCCACCATAGTGGATTACTATAACCAGGTGTTTGTATATCGTGTATCATGACCCACCATAGTGGATTACTATAGCCAGGTGTTTGTATATCGTGTATCATGACCCACCATAGTGGATTACTATAACCAGGTGTTTGTATATCGTGTATCTTGACTATAGAAGGAGGCAGTCATTCCTTAAGTCTTAGTGCAGTTAAATGTCACTTGACTTTTTGGTTACATGGTTGTAGCAGCAAGAATCGGTCAATGACGCATAAATTGGGTGGTGTGTCTTGGCAAGTGTGTGGGAGTCTCCTTGCATGTGGATCTGGTGGGTATGGTTTGGGTTAGTTACTTACTGGGTATGAAGTCTCGGATGCCGCTTCCCACACACACACATTCCCCACATCCCAGCTGTTCATAGTGGAAGGTTCCCAGTCCTGTCTTCCTTCACCAGCTAATCCAAACATTAGCACTTCTCTAGTTAGCCAGTCGCTAGTTAATACTTCACAATTGGAACCTATGCTATCTAGCCCCTCTACAGGGAGTGAGGCTGTCTGTCAGCTAGGTTTATCCACATCACGCTCACTCTCAGCCACTGTGGACATCTTAACCTGTCTCAACCTTTCTCTGCCAACCCTAATCCTGTCCCTCACTTTCCAACGTCTCTTAGACTTTCTCTCTCCCTTTATCAACTCTTTCCTCCTTCATACGTCTAAATCCTGTTTCTGTTCCAGTTGCTGTATCTCCCTCTGTACTCTGGCCTAACGCCCTCCACTCTGAACCTGCCAGGTCATGATGATCGGATGCACCTATGCTAAAAAAGTAGCCTCTTTGTCACCGAAGGCCATGTAGCAACCACCCCCCCCCGTTACCCTCCCTTCCACCCTTTCTGGAAGCTGAAATGGACTATATTGGAGCGTGGGGGGACCCAGAAAGACCAGTGGAGAGGGGTGTGGAGAGAGGTGTGTGTGTGATGACGACAATGGAATCTCCCTCAATGGGCTACATTCTGGAGCACACCAGCACACCAGGGGATAATGAAGTAATCCCTCACACACCTTTCCCTCTCTCACTATCCATCCCATTCTCACTCTCCATCCCTCAATCACTCTACCCATCCCTCTCTCACACTATCCATCGTCCATCTTTCACCTCAACTTTGGCTGTGTGAATCTGAAAAACTGAATCAATTTGCAGGTTTCCCTCCATCTCTTAATATCTGTTGGTAGTATTTCATGCTTGGGCGTTATACACCCATAAATGTAGACAATCATCCACACATGCAAGTGTGTATGTAAGTGTGAGTGCATGTATTTATATATGTGTGTGTGTGCTCACCCTGGTACGGTCTCGCACCGAGGGCAGCAGGTGGTTCCAGAAGGGAGCGGCCTTGGCGTCGGTCCCACGGCAGGAAGCCAGGCCCAGCCCAGGCGCCAGCAGAGCCAGCCGGCTCCTCTTCGAGGTGGATGGACCCTCGTCCTCAGAGCACGACTCCCCTGTGTCGCTAGGCGACAGCAGCTTCTTCTTGGCAGCGCAAGGCCCTGACAGGGTGGAGCGAAGCGCTCTGCTACTGGGTGTCTTCTCCCAAGAGGCCAGCCCACTGCTGGAGGCGGTCTGGGTTGCATTGCCCACCGGTGGGGACGACTCCAGCCCTGCCTCCCCGGGCTCATGCAGCTCCGTGGGGAAGGGGGACATGGGCTTTTGTAGAGTCCCGTACGAGCCCCCATCGGTGCAAGAGGTAGGCTTCCCAGTCAGCGAGTCGTTACTGTAGCCTTCTCTTCCTGGGCTGCCAGGGACCCAGGTTTGAGTGTCCCTCCCAGGAGGAGGGCCCATCCTGGGAGAGGGCCCCATGGAGAGTCCCTGGTCACATGGTTGACCGTGAGGGTCGCATATGGGGGGGGGATTTGGGCGAAAGCGGCGTCCACACATCTGGGATTGGCCGGTCATGGTTGTGCTGGGCGGGGCGTCGGGCGGGGGTGTGGCTTGGGGAGAGGGGCGGTGACTTGGGCGACAAGCTGCCTTCAGTGTCTCTATGATCTATCAATGTGCAGGAGATGACTGAGCCCCCGTGTGGCCCCGGCCCGCACAGCACCCCTCCGTCCAGGGCATCCCTGCTGGAGGAGACCCCCTCCACATGGGGCCACTTGGGGGTCAGCTGGGGCTCCTCCAGGCCCCTCTTCACCGCCACCCTGCCAAGCTGAGACGGGGGCTCAGTGGGGGGCTCCAGAGCAGTGGAGAAGCCCCCTAGCTGGGAGAAGATGGAGAGCTGGTACACCTTCTGGAGTCTGAGCTCCTCCTGGCCAAACGGCCGCAGCCCTGCGGTCAGCCCGGGATCGGGGCCCCGTATTGGGGCCGCAGGTGCAGGTAAGTCCCCCTGCTGGGCTGGGAGCTCCACAGGCGCCTCCCTACGCGCCAACTCAACATGAATGTGCCGCATGGCTTTTACTGGTTCCAGGTCTTTGAGAATGAGACAAGTCCTAGAAAGACAGGAAGAGGAAGTCCTATAATCACTGCTGTGATGTCTTCACACAGTGCAAATCAGGAAGACACTGATCACCTGAAAACAAACAAAGACTGAGATGATGGAGGACAGAAACATGGTAGCTAGTTTAATCACAACTGGGTTACTATTGAGCATTGCTAGAAAATATAAATCATTGACTTGAACACATTTACATGTACAAAACATTGACCAAGCTACATTTATAAGAGGGGATATTTGCCTCTCTCACCTATGAGTTCTTCTGTTCTGCCTCCTGTCCACTCCACCACATCTGGAGACGCTACCACAGGAATCAGATCACCCCCATGGCTACCTCCACGAGAAGCATGGCTACCTCCACGAGAAGCATGGCAACCTCCACGAGAAGGTACCAGCATCCCCCAACGGATCAACAGACGGGGAGCAGCACAGGAAGTGATGGAGATACAGGAAGGAGTGGTACAGGAAGTGATGGAGATACAGGAACTGTCACCTGGGGATCAAAAGTAAACTTGTTGGACATTCCATCATACTGACGTTTAGGACTGAAAAGGAACACAGATGTGCTGGAATGGTTATTTGTTTTAGTGATATTGAAACATTAAAACTTACTGAGTGACGATTTGTCAGTGAGGTGGGAGGGTCCTGAGAAGAGGAAGTGCAGAGGAACAGGAAGCGTCTCTCAAACTTCCCCTGTGATTGGCTGACAGCCGGAGACGCCCTCCCTCAACACCTGGGCGTGGGGTGTGGCTTAGAGTCCGCATCATGACACAGGCATTCCACAGAGAACCCCCTGGAGACAGACAGGCACAAACATGTCAATCAACTAATCAATGGACAAATCAGCAATGACTGGGACAGTTGTCAGGGTTCATCTGAAATGGATCTTAGACAGGCTATCAGCTACTCTGTCTGTCTATGGCTTGATTAACTGGAGAACCGGGCAGTGTATGAAGTTGGTAGTCAGCAGGTGTCATGCTCAGGACAGAAGGAGCGGAAGTGCCACCTTTGATGTCGTTCAGATGAGCAGCTCACGTTCATGAAGATAAATGACATATATATATATATATAAACATGAAGCAAAACCTCATGCGAGCCAGCGGGAAACCTCACCTGCATGGCTGAACACACCCCTTTTATGCATAACACCGAATCAACTAAATGCTTCTGAATCTGCACTGCACTAGTATAGTCAATATGCCATAACCCTTACCCAGTCCCTTAGAGGATTCTGGACACGACCCCAGCTAATATACCAGAACATTCAATGCTTCCAAACGGAACAGAACAAACCGAGTCCCACTTGGACCAGAACCCAGCAGCTGCCATGACAACCGCCAGCCACCATGACAACAGCCCCTTTGTGCTCTGCCACAGAACGACTGGCTGAAGATGCCTGTCCAAGAAAATATAGCTTGACAAAACAAAATGGCTGCCCCCCAAAAGGTCAACATGGGCACACAAAATGTCAACATTATGAACTCTACTGGGTGACGTCATGTTTCTAAATGTCAACATTATGAACTCTACTGGGTGATGTCATGTTTCTAAATGTCAACATTATGAACTCTACTGGGTGATGTTATGTTTCTAAATGATATGAATTATGAAGAACACTTCCTCTCCAGCTGCAGACAGGAGAGGGTTAGGACTGGCTGGGAGGGAGGATGAGCAGACAGGGGAGGGTTAGGACTGGCTGGGAGGGAGGATGAGCAGACAGGAGAGGGTTAGGACTGGCTGGGAGGGAGGATGAGCAGACAGGGGAGGGTTAGGACTGGCTGGGAGGGAGGATGAGCAGACAGGAGAGGGTTAGGACTGGCTGGGAGGATGAGCAGACAGGAGAGGGTTAGGACTGGCTGGGAGGGAGGATGAGCAGACAGGAGAGATGAGGCAGAGATGGAGATAACACCACAGTGAGAGCGATGGATGACAGGAGTATAGTAGATGTAGTAGTGATGGATAACAGGAGTATAGTAGATGTAGTAGTGATGGATGACAGGAGTATAGTAGATGTAGTAGTGATGGATGACAGGAGTATAGTAGATGTAGTAGTGATGGATGACAGGAGTATAGTAGATGTAGTAGTGATGGATGACAGGAGTATAGTAGATGTAGTAGTGATGGATGACAGGAGTATAGTAGATGTAGTAGTGATGGATGACAGGAGTATAGTAGATGTAGTAGTGATGGATGACAGGAGTATAGTAGATGTAGTAGTGATGGATGACAGAGTATAGTAGATGTAGTAGTGATGGATGACAGGAGTATAGTAGATGTAGTAGTGATGGATGACAGAGTATAGTAGATGTAGTAGTGATGGATGACAGGAGTATAGTAGATGTAGTAGTGATGGATGACAGGAGTATAGTAGATGTAGTAGTGATGGATGACAGGAGTATAGTAGATGTAGTAGTGATGGATGACAGGAGTATAGTAGATGTAGTAGTGATGGATGACAGGAGTATAGTAGATGTAGTAGTGATGGATGACAGGAGTATAGTAGATGTAGTAGTGATGGATGACAGGAGTATAGTAGATGTAGTAGTGATGGATGACAGGAGTATAGTAGATGTAGTAGTGATGGATGACAGGAGTATAGTAGATGTAGTAGTGATGGATGACAGGAGTATAGTAGATGTAGTAGTGATGGATGACAGGAGTATAGTAGATGTAGTAGTGATGGATGACAGGAGTATAGTAGATGTAGTAGTGATGGATGACAGGAGTATAGTAGATGTAGTAGTGATGGATGACAGGAGTATAGTAGATGTAGTAGTGATGGATGACAGGAGTATAGTAGATGTAGTAGTGATGGATGACAGGAGTATAGTAGATGTAGTAGTGATGGATGACAGGAGTATAGTAGATGTAGTAGTGATGGATGACAGGAGTATAGTAGATGTAGTAGTGATGGATGACAGGAGTATAGTAGATGTAGTAGTGATGGATGACAGGAGTATAGTAGATGTAGTAGTGATGGATGACAGGAGTATAGTAGATGTAGTAGTGATGGATGACAGAGTATAGTAGATGTAGTAGTGATGGATGACAGGAGTATAGTAGATGTAGTAGTGATGGATGACAGGAGTATAGTAGATGTAGTAGTGATGGATGACAGGAGTATAGTAGATGTAGTAGTGATGGATGACAGGAGTATAGTAGATGTAGTAGTGATGGATGACAGGAGTATAGTAGATGTAGTAGTGATGGATGACAGGAGTATAGTAGATGTAGTAGTGATGGATGACAGGAGTATAGTAGATGTAGTAGTGATGGATGACAGGAGTATAGTAGATGTAGTAGTGATGGATGACAGGAGTATAGTAGATGTAGTAGTGATGGATGACAGGAGTATAGTAGATGTAGTAGTGATGGATGACAGGAGTATAGTAGATGTAGTAGTGATGGATGACAGGAGTATAGTAGATGTAGTAGTGATGGATGACAGGAGTATAGTAGATGTAGTAGTGATGGATGACAGAGTATAGTAGATGTAGTAGTGATGGATGACAGAGTATAGTAGATGTAGTAGTGATGGATGACAGGAGTATAGTAGATGTAGTAGTGATGGATGACAGAGTATAGTAGATGTAGTAGTGATGGATGACAGAGTATAGTAGATGTAGTAGTGATGGATGACAGGAGTATAGTAGATGTAGTAGTGATGGATGACAGGAGTATAGTAGATGTAGTAGTGATGGATGACAGGAGTATAGTAGATGTAGTAGTGATGGATGACAGGAGTATAGTAGATGTAGTAGTGATGGATGACAGGAGTATAGTAGATGTAGTAGTGATGGATGACAGGAGTATAGTAGATGTAGTAGTGATGGATGACAGGAGTATAGTAGATGTAGTAGTGATGGATGACAGGAGTATAGTAGATGTAGTAGTGATGGATGACACTAGTTTAGTAGAGGGGGGAGGGAATACGAGAAAATAAGACTTTAGTGCACAGATACATTACATACATAATGTGAAAAAGAGAAGACAGAAAGAGAGTCACCATCTCAGGTCTTGTTACGTATGCGTATGTGTCAGTGTGTGTGGATGTGTGGATGTGTCAGTGTGTGTGTGTGTGGATGTGTCAGTGTGTGTGTGTGGATGTGTCAGTGTGTATTTGAGAGAATCAGGTTGCCTTCCAGCTGGCTGTGTGATCTGGGTCATGTGTTCAGAGGGCGCAGTGACTATGACATCAGTGCCAGTGGGGGTGCAGTAGAGGAAGGACCTATGACTGACACAGAGGCACACACACACACACACACACACAGTGACTATGACATCAGTGCCAGTGGGGGTGCAGTAGAGGAAGGACCTATGACTGACACAGAGGCACACACACACACACACACACACACACACACACAGTGACTATGACATCAGTGCCAGTGGGGGTGCAGTAGAGGAAGGACCTATGACTGACACAGAGGCACACACACACACACACACACACACACACAGTGACTATGACATCAGTGCCAGTGGGGGTGCAGTAGAGGAAGGACCTATGACTGACACAGAGGCACACACACACACACAGTGACTATGACATCAGTGCCAGTGGGGGTGCAGTAGAGGAAGGACCTATGACTGACACAGAGGCACACACACACACACACAGTGATGGGCAATAGCGTCGCTACTAGGTTAACTACAGTTGTCACTAGCTTGGCGGTAACGTCACTATTTACAAAACCAAGTAACTTTTCAGTAGCTAAGCTCTTTTATTGATCAAGTAGCGCAGTAGCATCCTCGAAAGCTCATTTTGTCCTGGACATTTTTGATGTTCATACTTAGGGTTGGTGGATTATTGTGTTGACAAAGCACTGAAAAAGCATCTCACATATCCCGTTGTGCAGTTCATTTTACAACAGATCTCATGAGAGCTGAATACAGCGAGGGCTGTCATCGTGCAGATCTCACGAGAGCTGAATACAGCGAGGGCTGTCATCGTGCAGATCTCACGAGAGCTGAATACAGCGAGGGCTGTCATCGTGCAGATCTCACGAGAGCTGAATACAGCGAGGGCTGTCATCGTGCAGATCTCACGAGAGCTGAATACAGCGAGGGCTGTCATCGTGCAGATCTCACGACAGCTCAATACAGCGAGGGCTGTCATCGTGCAGATCTCACGAGAGCTGAATACAGCGAGGGCTGTCATCGTGCAGATCTCACGACAGCTCAATACAGCGAGGGCTGTCATCGTGCAGATCTCACGAGAGCTGAATACAGCGAGGGCTGTCATCGTGCAGATCTCACGAGAGCTGAATACAGCGAGGGCTGTCATCGTGCAGATCTCACCAGAGCTGAATACAGCGAGGGCTGTCATCGTGCAGATCTCACGAGAGCTGAGTACAGCGAGGGCTGTCATCGTGCAGATCTCACGAGAGCTGAATACAGCGAGGGCTGTCATCGTGCAGATCTCACGAGAGCTGAGTACAGCGAGGGCTGTCATCGTGCAGATCTCACGAGAGCTGAGTACAGCGAGGGCTGTCATCGTGCAGATCTCACGAGAGCTGAGTACAGCGAGGGCTGTCATCGTGCAGATCTCACGAGAGCTGAATACAGCGAGGGCTGTCATCGTGCAGATCTCACGAGAGCTGAATACAGCGAGGGCTGTCATCGTGCAGATCTCACGAGAGCTGAATACAGCGAGGGCTGTCATCGTGCAGATCTCACGAGAGCTGAATACAGCGAGGGCTGTCATCGTGCAGATCTCACGAGAGCTGAATACAGCGAGGGCTGTCATCGTGCAGATCTCACGAGAGCTGAATACAGCGAGGGCTGTCATCGTGCAGATCTCACGAGAGCTGAATACAGCGAGGGCTGTCATCGTCTCATCTCCACTCACACAGCGCCTGCGTGGCCAGTCTGACTAGCTAACAGCAAAATATTAAAATGTTGTATTCGCAGATGTATACATCTGTATGATGGTAGTGGTAGTCACGATGGTTTTCCCAAACAGAGGTCGGAGACAGTTCTTAGCAAAGTTAATTTGTAAACTAATTTCATGTTAATCGTGTTGATAACTAAAATTGCATTCAGAATCAGAATGGGATTTATTCGCCATGAAAGTTTGTACAGACAAGGAATTTGCTTTGGCAGGAAGGTGCATACAATAAACATATAGGAACCTTACATTTAAATATGTGGACTATCTTTTCTAAGGGTACATAAACTAGCAATACTAAGTGGAATTAGAATGACACACACAGAAAGAAGAGCATGACTCCCCACACACACACACACACACACACACACACACTCCCCACACACACACACAGAAAGAAGAGCATGACTCCCCACACACACACACACACACTCCCCACACACACACACAGAAAGAAGAGCATGACTCCACACACACACTCCCCACACACACACACAGAAAGAAGAGCATGACTCCCCACACACACACACACACACACACAGAAAGAAGAGCATGACTCCCCACACACACACACACAGAAAGAAGAGCATGACTCCCCACACACACACACAGAAAGAAGAGCATGACTCCCCACACACACACACACACCACACACACTCCCCACACACACACACAGAAAGAAGAGCATGACTCCCCACACACACACACAGAAAGAAGAGCATGACTCCCCACACACACACACACACAGAAAGAAGAGCATGACTCCCCACACACACACACAGAAAGAAGAGCATGACTCCCCACCACACACACAGAAAGAAGAGCATGACTCCCCACACACACACACACACACACAGAAAGAAGAGCATGACTCCCCACACACACACACACACACACAGAAAGAAGAGCATGACTCCCCACACACACACACACACACTCCCCACACACACACACAGAAAGAAGAGCATGACTCCCCACACACACAGAAAGAAGAGCATGACTCCACACACACACACACACACACACACAGAAAGAAGAGCATGACTCCCCACACACACACACACACACTCCCCACACACACACACAGAAAGAAGAGCATGACTCCCCACACACACACAGAAAGAAGAGCATGACTCCCCACACACACACACAGAAAGAAGAGCATGACTCCCCACACACACACACACACATACACAGAAAGAAGAGCATGACTCCCCCACACACACACACAGACTCCCTACACACACACACAGAAAGAAGAGCATGACTCCACACACACACACACAGAAAGAAGAGCATGACTCCCCACACACACCACACACACACACACAGAAAGAAGAGCATGACTCCCCACACACACACACACACACACAGAAAGAAGAGCATGACTCCCCACACACACACACACACACACAGAAAGAAGAGCATGACTCCCCACACACACACACAGAAAGAAGAGCATGACTCCCCACACACACACACACACAGCCGGGTGTGTTCCTGGTGCAGAGGGCTTATCTACAGCAGGTTAGAGGCTGGGGGGATAACATGGTTCCACACTGCATGTGAAAACTTTATCAGCTGAGCAACAGGAGCAAACTGCACTTCCTGTTCCAGTGTGTATGTTACCAAGGCAACAGCATGATGGCTCTATTTCACCTTTGGGGCAGGAGGGGAGGAGGGGGGTTTGTAGTGGACAGAAAGCACAACCTAAAAAAACCTTCAGCAACAGTTCTGGCAGTTATAATAATAATACTAACCCTGACAATACTACAATTAAACCTTTTCAGTTGCATACCTTCAAGGTAATGCTAGGTTTAAACCACAATTCCATGGTTCATATATGGGAGTAGGGGTGTGGCCTCCTCTCCATGTTTAAAACTGAAAAATGCCACGCTAAGAAAAAGTACATTCACACACGACACAACCCAACACATTTCAGCCACACACACGACACAACCCAACACATTTCAGCCACACACACACGACACAACCCAACACATTTCAGCCACACACACACGACACAACCCAACACATTTCAGCCACACACACGACACAACCCAACACATTTCAGCCACACACACACGACACAACCCAACACATTTCAGCCACACACACACACACGACACAACACATTTCAGCCACACACACACAACACAACCCAACACATTTCAGCCACACACACAAACGTACAGACATGAGACCAGTTGAGACTTTCAAGGGGGGGCAGGGAAGAGAGTAAAGAGGGGGGAGAAAGAACAGAGGAGAATGTGGAGGGCTATGTAAGTGTGAGCATGTGTATAGGTGGTCTTCAACTTTGCTATTCAGGAGTGTAGCCCAACTCCTGGGGTAGTCTGTTCTCTGGCCAGATCTCATGTGCAATGTTGTGAAGGAACCAGATACCCACTGATCTTCGGATGCTTTAGAGGATGTGATGCCATACAATGCACTGCACTTTGTATGACTGTAGTGCTGTTGTGTTCACCACAGATGAGATGTGCAGGGTATTCTGCACTGTTCCTGGTGAATACAGACCATTCGTTGACTATGCACTAAAGCATCAACTAAAATAATTAAATAAATGTGTTCTGTATTGCTAATCAGCACACAACTATATGCAGACAGGACTATAGTCTTCCACTGTACTAAATTTGGTGCTTTCCAGGTCAAACTAGTCTTAAGCTGGGTGTGTGTGTGTGCACTTGTGTTGGCCAGCTGTCAGAAGTCAGGGGTGAAAGGGAGGGTTAGTGTTTCCAACCTATTTAAGTGCTATTTTCGGAGCTAAAGAACAAGCTGTTATTTCCCAACTGGTCAAACATTACACTCTCAGGTGAGATCAACTAGGAACACACACTGCAGGCTGTTGATGGGTGTGTGAGGCTGTGTGTGTGTGTGTGTGTGTGAGGCTGTGTGTGTGTGGGGGGGGGGTGGTACAGGGTAACTTCACTTACAAGGCACAGAACAGATCTCCCAGAGTCTAACCCTAGGCTCTAACTCACAAAGTAAAAGTGAGTTATAAGTTAAAGTTGTATCTATCGCCTCTGGTCTGTGTTGTGTTAAATGCTACCAACCCTAACCCTACCAACCCTAACCCTACCTTAACAGATTCACAGAGATGGAGACGAGAGGGAGAGAAGGGGATCCGTCTGTGTATAGGTGCATAAGTGCTTTGGCAGGTTGTGCCCATTTTAGACTGGGTGTGTAATGTGCATGCTCAAGCACTCCCATTCCAGTCTGGTCATATGGAAACAGAGAGGGTTAGGGGAGCTTTAGCAGCACAATCCCAGCTAGTCTATTCTGACGCTCTACGCCTGCAGACTGCTCTGACTGCTCTACGCCTGCAGACTGCTCTGATGTACGCTGCAGTGCACATGAAGCTTTGGTCTGAGGTATCGGCCTGCAGTGCCACACTGAAGCTTTGGTCTGAGGTATCTTCACACACATCAGATGATGCAATAATACCCTGGTTCCTCTATATCTTAATGAGTTATAGATGGATGTTTTAAATCATTGTGAGCTTAGTGATATTAACAATTACTAAACAGTTTCCATAAAATAGCATTTTCCATAAGGTACCTGAATAAGCTAATGTATGCCATGGCACAGCGTTTCTTCCATGTAGACAGATACACTGCAGCACACTGAAGCTATAAGCAGTCATGCTCAACCCTAACCCTAACCCAGTTATGCTCGAGCATGCATGGATCAGAACCGTTCACGCCCATTTGTCAATTTGAAACGAGAATAGACTTCATCTTGTCCCGCACAAGCGCGTGCATACTTGGCCTGAGCGCGCACACACACACACACACACACACACACACACACACCACACACACACACACACACACACAACACACACACACACACACACACACAACACACAACACACGAAGAAATAATGTGGATGGCAGACAAAGCCGCGGAACGCCCCCTAAGACAGCCAGACATACCGAAGATCTCAACCAAATGTACAGCTTCTGTCACGGGCTTCGGTTCTCTAGGTTCGAATTCCAACAATGGCTATGTGACACTATTCTACGAAGCAGTAGGTCTGACTAGAAATCAAACCATAAAACAAGCCAAATATGAAAGCTCTTTGGGTCGTTTTTCAGAATGTAATGTAGCTCAGTGCTAACGTTAGCCGTGTGATAAATAAGCGACGTCCAAGATAGTGGTCAACGAATATGTTCGTAGCAACATCATCATAAACTACTCACCGACGCAGTATCAGGTTCGCGTTGGAGGTTTAGGGTTAAACCGTCTGGTAGCCGAACACTTTCTGTATTCAGAAACGGTTTGGCCTTTTTTGGTGGTTCAGATTGCTGACGCACTAGCCAGAACGATTCCAAGTCTGGCGACAGTATGTTGAAATTCAAATATAGAACAAAACTACAACTGACCTTGTCTATAACAACGTTTACGTGAGCAATCCTGTTTAATCGAAATTAGATCAAACAAATGTTATTTTCGCCACAATGCTCGCTTCCTTACTGGATAGCTGGGTATGTCCTGCTGTCTGTGCTTTTCTGTGTTCGCAGCTGTTTTAGGTAAAGCCCTCGCCCATGAAATATCTCAATGTCTCTTTAAACAACTACGTTTCCGGGGTTTGCTGAGAAATAATTAGGAGGAGGGGCTTACAGACAGCTGAGCATCTGTCATTTAGGCGATTGGTTACTTAAATAGCTACAAACCAACCACATCTCAGTATTTACGCCCCTTGTTAAACTACAGGAAGTAAAAACAAATCTCTCAATCTGATTGGGGCAATATGTTACCGACATGCAAAGCCAAAACACGCCCAGTACACGTGCTAATTGTCTCCTCCCCTTCTTTGCAGCAGACATGTAAACCAGTGGAGAAGTTTAAAAATAAAATAATTATAGCTTAGTTCGATGCATCACCAACCGGTTAAGAATTGTCATATCAAACTATAGAAGTGAGAGAGAGTGTGAGTGCAGGTTGCAGTTTCGGACTACAATCAAAACATAACATAATAAATGTGGATTCGTTCGTGGAGCAGGAAATTACTGCTAAATATGTCAGCCTGTAAAAACACAGGTACAAGGTTTGTAACATTACACAGGCACAGGCTACACAGGCACTGCACAGGCTACACAGGCACTGCACAGGCTACACAGGCACTCTCCAAGCTGGGCCAAACCCCCAGTACACCCCCCAACATCACAGCACTCTGGCCCTTAATCGAACACGCACCTATGCTACGTCACACCTAACCCCCTCCTGCTACAGGAACACTAACCCCTTCTCCCTCCTCCCACAGGAACACTAACCCCCTCCTGCCACAGGAACACTAACCCCTCCTGCCACAGGAACACTAACCCCTCAACCCCTCCCCCCTCCTGCCACAGGAACACTAACACCTCCTGCCACAGGAACACTAACCCTCCTGCCACAGGAACACTAACCCCTCCCCCTCCTCCACAGGAACACTAACCCCTCCCCCCTCCTGCCACAGGAACACTAACCCCTCCTGCCACAGGAACACTAACCCCTCCTCCTCCTGCCACAGGAACACTAACCCCTCCTGCCACAGGAACACTAACCCCCTGCCACAGGAACACTAACCCCCTCCTGCCACAGGAACACTAACCCCTCCTGCCACAGGAACACTAACCCCCCTCCTGCCACAGGAACACTAACCCCCTCCTGCCACAGGAACACTAAACCCTCCTGCCACAGGAACACTAACCCCTCCCTGCCACAGGAACACTGAACCCCTCCGTGCACAGTAACACTAACCCCGCATCCTGCCACAGGAACTAACGCTCGCCACGAAACTTACCCCCTCCGCCACAGGAACACTAACCGCTCCCCGCTCCTTGCCACAGGAGACACTAACCCCTCCTGCACAGCGAAACACTAACCCCTCCAGCCTCCTGCACAGTGAACACTAAGACCCTCCTGCCACAGGAAACACTACCCCTCCGCCACATGAACACTACCCTCTCCGCCACAGAACATACACCCCTCCCGCCTCTGTTTCCACGCGAACACTAACCCCATCCTGCCACAGGAACACTAACCCCCTCCTGCCACAGGAACACTAACCCCTCCTGCCACAGGAACACTAACCCCTCCTGCCACAGGAACACTAACCCCTCCTGCCACAGGAACACTAACCCCCTCCTGCCACAGGAACACTAACCCCTCCTGCCACAGGAACACTAACCCCTCCTGCCACAGGAACACTAACCCCTCCTGCCACAGGAACACTAACCCCCTCCTGCCACAGGAACACTAACCCCCTCCTGCCACAGGAAACACTAACCCCTCACCCCCTCCTGCCACAGGAACACTAACCCCCTCCTGCCACAGGAACACTAACCCCTCCCCCCTCCTGCCACAGGAACACTAACCCCCTCCTGCCACAGGAACACTAACCCCCTCCTGCCACAGGAACACTAACCCCTCCCCCCTCCTGCCACAGGAACACTAACCCCCTCCTGCCACAGGAACACTAACCCCCTCCTGCCACAGGAACACTAACCCCCTCCTGCCACAGGAACACTAACCCCTCCTCCCTCCTGCCACAGGAACACTAACCCCTCCTCCCTCCTGCCACAGGAACACTAACCCCCTCCTGCCACAGGAACACTAACCCCTCCTCCCTCCTGCCACAGGAACACTAACCCCTCCTGCCACAGGAACACTAACCCCTCCTGCCACAGGAACACTAACCCCTCCTGCCACAGGAACACTAACCCCTCCTGCCACAGGAACACTAACCCCTCCTGCCACAGGAACACTAACCCCCTCCTGCCACAGGAACACTAACCCCTCCTCCCTCCTGCCACAGGAACACTAACCCCTCCTGCCACAGGAACACTAACCCCTCCTCCCTCCTGCCACAGGAACACTAACCCCTCCTGCCACAGGAACACTAACCCCTCCTGCCACAGGAACACTAACCCCCTCCTGCCACAGGAACACTAACCCCTCCTGCCACAGGAACACTAACCCCTCCTCCTGCCACAGGAACACTAACCCCCTCCTGCCACAGGAACACTAACCCCTCCTCCCTCCTGCCACAGGAACACTAACCCCCCTCCTGCCACAGGAACACTAACCCCCCTCCTGCCACAGGAACACTAACCCTCCTGCCACAGGAACACTAACCCCTCCTGCCTCCTGCCACAGGAACACTAACCCCTCCTGCCACAGGAACACTAACCCCTCCTGCCACAGGAACACTAACCCCTCCTGCCACAGAACACTACCCCTCCTGCCACAGGAACACTAACCCCTCCTGCCACAGGAACACTAACCCCTCCTGCCACAGGAACACTAACCCCCCTGCCCAGAACACTAACCCCTCCTGCCACAGGAACACTAACCCCTCCTCCCTCCTGCCACAGGAACACTAACCCCTCCTGCCACAGGAACACTAACCCCTCCTGCCACAGGAACACTAACCCCTCCCCCCTCCTGCCACAGGAACACTAACCCCCCTCCTGCCACGGAACCTAACCCCCCCTGCCACAGGAACACTAACCCCTCCTGCCACAGGAACACTAACCCCTCCCCCTCCTGCCACAGGAACACTAACTGCCACACCCCTCCTCCCCAGAAACTAACCCCTCTGCCACAGGAACACTAACCCCTCCTGCCACAGGAACACTAACCCCTCCTCCCTCCTGCCACAGGAACACTAACCCCTCCTGCCTCCTGCCACAGGAACACTAACCCCTCCTCCCTCCTGCCACAGGAACACTAACCCCTCCTGCCACAGGAACACTAACCCCTCCTGCCACAGGAACACTAACCCCTCCTCCCTCCTGCCACAGGAACACTAACCCCCTCCTGCCACAGGAACACTAACCCCCTCCTGCCACAGGAACACTAACCCCCTCCTGCCACAGGAACACTAACCCCCTCCTGCCACAGGAACACTACCCCTCCTGCCACAGGAACACTAACCCCCTCCTGCCACAGGAACACTAACCCCCTCCTGCCACAGGAACACTAACCCCTCCTGCCACAGGAACACTACGCCTGAGTTCATGCTGACTTTCATTATGCATTTGTATGTCATTTCCATATTTTTATTTTCATAAGCATCAAATACTCTGCTAAAGGAATGTATTTCAATGTAAGGTGAAATATTCACTTATTGATTGTATGAAAATGAACAGGAATTACACAGAGTTCACTAAAATATGTTAGTTTTTTACATACAATACATTAGTGTCATAAGAAGTGCAATGTGTTTCATAGGTCAGAGGTTGTTTCATCCCTGAGGTAACCATAGTAACCATGAACACTTCCTGGTGCTAGATGACATCGTCTAGAATGTAGGCGGCGCCTGCAATGGCCTGGCTCAAGATTGACACGTGGCGGTGAGCTTTCTGCCAATCAGATGCCAGTCCTGTTGCCATGGCGTTCGCACAGGCATCTGCCAGGCCACGGAAGGTGAAGCGTCCATCGACAGAGGCAGGCCTGAACACATGTCTGCAGAGACAGGTGAGACAGGTGAGACAGGGGAGACAGGTGAGACAGGTGAGACAGGTGAGTCAGGTGAGTCAGGTGAGTCAGGGGAGACAGGTGAGACAGGTGAGACAGGTGAGTCAGGTGAGACAGGTGAGACAGGTGAGTCAGGTGAGACAGGTGAGACAGGTGAGTCAGGTGAGACAGGTGAGACAGGTGAGACAGGTGAGTCAGGTGAGACAGGTGAGCAGACATTTACAATTCATATGATTCTTTTTATGAAATTATTTTAATATCCACACCTGAATCCATATTCATTTGGGAATGCGTGTGAGTCCAGGAAGGCCCGGTCTAGGAGCATGAGCTGGTCATTGATCCTACGAACTTTCAGTGGCCTAAAAGTACACAAAAACATCAAACTGAAGAGTGGAATACACATACACAATTTACAACTCTACAGCACAGAACTCTCACGTCTCATTGGCCAGATCTGAGTCTCGAATGACCTGGTCCAAACGACTAGCAGCCAAGCGGAAACTGGTCACGGCTGATTCTAACGGCACTGCAACAAGACATGATGTCTGGTGAGCGCAGGTCAGTGGGAACAATGATAACAGTGATGTGTAACAACAGTGATGTGTAACAACAGTGATGTGTAACAACAGTGATGTGTAACAACAGTGATGTGTAACAACAGTGATGTGTAACAACAGTGATGTGTAACAACAGTAAGGGTTAGTGATAACAGTGATGTGTAAAAACAGTAAGGGTTAGTGATAACAGTGATGTGTGATAACAGTGATGTGTGATAACAGTGATGTGTAATAACAGTAAGGGTTAGTGATAACAGTGATGTGTAACAACAGTGATGTGTGATAACAGTGATGTGTGACAACAGTGATGTGTGATAACAGTGATGTGTGATAACAGTGATGTGTGATAACAGTAAGGGTTAGTGATAACAGTGATGTGTAAAAACAGTAAGGGTTAGTGATAACAGTGATGTGTGATAACAGTGATGTGTGATAACAGTGATGTGTAATAACAGTAAGGGTTAGTGATAACAGTGATGTGTGATAACAGTGATGTGTGATAACAGTGATGTGTGATAACAGTGATGTGTGATAACAGTGATGTGTGATAACAGTAAGGGTTAGTGATAACAGTGATGTGTAAAAACAGTAAGGGTTAGTGATAACAGTGATGTGTGATAACAGTGATGTGTGATAACAGTGATGTGTAATAACAGTAAGGGTTAGTGATAACAGTGATGTGTAACAACAGTGATGTGTGATAACAGTGATGTGTGACAACAGTGATGTGTGATAACAGTGATGTGTGATAACAGTGATGTGTGATAACAGTGATGTGTGATAACAGTAAGGGTTAGTGATAACAGTGATGTGTGATAACAGTGATGTGTGATAACAGTGATGTGTAAAAACAGTAAGGGTTAGTGATAACAGTGATGTGTGATAACAGTGATGTGTGATAACAGTGATGTGTAATAACAGTAAGGGTTAGTGATAACAGTGATGTGTAAAAACAGTAAGGGTTAGTGATAACAGTGATGTGTGATAACAGTGATGTGTGATAACAGTGATGTGTAATAACAGTAAGGGTTAGTGATAACAGTGATGTGTAACAACAGTGATGTGTGATAACAGTGATGTGTGACAACAGTGATGTGTGATAACAGTGATGTGTGATAACAGTAAGGGTTAGTGATAACAGTGATGTGTGATAACAGTGATGTGTGATAACAGTGATGTGTAAAAACAGTAAGGGTTAGTGATAACAGTGATGTGTAACAACAGTGATGTGTGAACAACAGTGATGTGTGATAACAGTGATGTGTGATAACAGTGATGTGTGATAACAGTGATGTGTAACAACAGTGATGTGTGATAACAGTGATGTGTGATAACAGTGATGTGTGATAACAGTGATGTGTAATAACAGTAAGGGTTAGTGATAACAGTGATGTGTGATAACAGTGATGTGTGATAACAGTGATGTGTGATAACAGTAAGGGTTAGTGATAACAGTGATGTGTGATAACAGTGATGTGTGATAACAGTGATGTGTGATAACAGTAAGGGTTAGTGATAACAGTGATGTGTGACAACAGTAAGGGTTAGTGATAACAGTGATGTGTAAAAACAGTAAGGGTTAGTGATAACAGTGATGTGTAAAAACAGTAAGGGTTAGTGATAACAGTGATGTGTGATAACAGTGATGTGTGATAACAGTGATGTGTGATAACAGTGATGTGTAACAACAGTAAGGGTTAGTGATAACAGTGATGTGTGATAACAGTGATGTGTGATAACAGTGATGTGTAACAACAGTGATGTGTAACAACAGTGATGTGATAACAGTGATGTGTGATAACAGTAAGGGTTAGTGATAACAGTGTGTGATCTGCGTATTTCAGCAGGTGCGTTTCTGACCCAGAGAGATGCTGTGTGTGTTTCTGACTCAGAGAGATGCTGTGTGTGTTTCTGACCCAGAGAGATGCTGTGTGTGTTTCTGACCCAGAGAGATGCTGTGTGTGTTTCTGACTCAGAGAGATGCTGTGTGTGTTTCTGACTCAGAGAGATGCTGTGTGTGTTTCTGACCCAGAGAGATGCTGTGTGTGTGTGTTTCTGACCCAGAGAGATGCTGTGTGTGTTTCTGACTCAGAGAGATGCTGTGTGTGTTTCTGACCCAGAGAGATGCTGTGTGTGTGTGTTTCTGACCCAGAGAGATGCTGTGTGTGTTTCTGACTCAGAGAGATGATGTGTGTGTTTCTGACTCAGAGAGATGCTGTGTGTGTTTCTGACTCAGAGAGATGCTGTGTGTGTTTCTGACCCAGAGAGATGCTGTGTGTGTTTCTGACCCAGAGAGATGCTGTGTGTGTTTCTGACCCAGAGAGATGCTGTGTGTGTGTGTTTCTGACCCAGAGAGATGCTGTGTGTGTTTCTGACTCAGAGAGATGCTGTGTGTGTTTCTGACTCAGAGAGATGCTGTGTGTGTTTCTGACCCAGAGAGATGCTGTGTGTGTTTCTGACTCAGAGAGATGCTGTGTGTGTTTCTGACCCAGAGAGATGCTGTGTGTGTGTGTTTCTGACTCAGAGAGATGCTGTGTGTGTTTCTGACCCAGAGAGATGCTGTGTGTGTTTCTGACCCAGAGAGATGCTGTGTGTGTGTTTCTGACTCAGAGAGATGCTGTGTGTGTTTCTGACTCAGAGAGATGCTGTGTGTGTTTCTGACCCAGAGAGATGCTGTGTGTGTTTCTGACTCAGAGAGATGCTGTGTGTGTTTCTGACCCAGAGAGATGCTGTGTGTGTTTCTGACTCAGAGAGATGCTGTGTGTGTTTCTGACCCAGAGAGATGCTGTGTGTGTTTCTGACCCAGAGAGATGCTGTGTGTGTGTGTTTTCTGACCCAGAGAGATGCTGTGTGTGTTTCTGACCCAGAGAGATGCTGTGTGTGTGTGTTTCTGACTCAGAGAGATGCTGTGTGTGTTTCTGACCCAGAGAGATGCTGTGTGTGTTTCTGACCCAGAGAGATGCTGTGTGTGTTTCTGACCCAGAGAGATGCTGTGTGTGTTTCTGACCCAGAGAGATGCTGTGTGTGTTTCTGACCCAGAGAGATGCTGTGTGTGTGTGTTTCTGACTCAGAGAGATGCTGTGTGTGTGTTTCTGACCCAGAGAGATGCTGTGTGTGTGTGTTTCTGACTCAGAGAGATGCTGTGTGTGTGTGTTTCTGACCCAGAGAGATGCTGTGTGTGTTTCTGACCCAGAGAGATGCTGTGTGTGTGTGTTTCTGACCCAGAGAGATGCTGTGTGTGTTTCTGACCCAGAGAGATGCTGTGTGTGTGTGTTTCTGACCCAGAGAGATGCTGTGTGTGTTTCTGACCCAGAGAGATGCTGTGTGTGTGTGTTTCTGACCCAGAGAGATGCTGTGTGTGTTTCTGACCCAGAGAGATGCTGTGTGTGTGTGTTTCTGACTCAGAGAGATGCTGTGTGTGTTTCTGACCCAGAGAGATGCTGTGTGTGTTTCTGACTCAGAGAGATGCTGTGTGTGTTTCTGACCCAGAGAGATGCTGTGTGTGTGTGTTTCTGACCCAGAGAGATGCTGTGTGTGTTTCTGACCCAGAGAGATGCTGTGTGTGTTTCTGACCCAGAGAGATGCTGTGTGTGTGTGTTTCTGACTCAGAGAGATGCTGTGTGTGTTTCTGACTCAGAGAGATGCTGTGTGTGTTTTCTGACCCAGAGAGATGCTGTGTGTGTTTCTGACCCAGAGAGATGCTGTGTGTGTTTCTGACCCAGAGAGATGCTGTGTGTGTTCTGACCCAGAGAGATGCTGTGTGTGTTTCTGACTCAGAGAGATGCTGTGTGTGTTTCTGACCCAGAGAGATGCTGTGTGTGTTTCTGACCCAGAGAGATGCTGTGTGTGTTTCTGACCCAGAGAGATGCTGTGTGTGTTTCTGACCCAGAGAGATGCTGTGTGTGTTTCTGACCCAGAGAGATGCTGTGTGTGTTTCTGACTCAGAGAGATGCTGTGTGTGTTTCTGACTCAGAGAGATGCTGTGTGTGTGTGTTTCTGACTCAGAGAGATGCTGTGTGTGTTTCTGACTCAGAGAGATGCTGTGTGTGTTTCTGACCCAGAGAGATGCTGTGTGTGTTTCTGACCCAGAGAGATGCTGTGTGTGTTTCTGACCCAGAGAGATGCTGTGTGTGTGTGTTTCTGACCCAGAGAGATGCTGTGTGTGTGTGTTTCTGACCCAGAGAGATGCTGTGTGTGTTTCTGACCCAGAGAGATGCTGTGTGTGTTTCTGACTCAGAGAGATGCTGTGTGTGTTTCTGACTCAGAGAGATGCTGTGTGTGTTTCTGACCCAGAGAGATGCTGTGTGTGTTTCTGACTCAGAGAGATGCTGTGTGTGTTTCTGACCCAGAGAGATGATGTGTGTGTTTCTGACCCAGAGAGATGCTGTGTGTGTTTCTGACCCAGAGAGATGCTGTGTGTGTTTCTGACCCAGAGAGATGCTGTGTGTGTTTCTGACCCAGAGAGATGCTGTGTGTGTTTCTGACCCAGAGAGATGCTGTGTGTGTTTCTGACCCAGAGAGATGCTGTGTGTGTTTCTGACCCAGAGAGATGCTGTGTGTGTGTTTCTGACCCAGAGAGATGCTGTGTGTGTTTCTGACTCAGAGAGATGCTGTGTGTGTGTGTTTCTGACCCAGAGAGATGCTGTGTGTGTGTGTTTCTGACTCAGAGAGATGCTGTGTGTGTGTTTCTGACCCAGAGAGATGCTGTGTGTGTTTCTGACTCAGAGAGATGCTGTGTGTGTTTCTGACCCAGAGAGATGCTGTGTGTGTTTCTGACCCAGAGAGATGCTGTGTGTGTTTCTGACCCAGAGAGATGCTGTGTGTGTTTCTGACCCAGAGAGATGCTGTGTGTGTTTCTGACCCAGAGAGATGCTGTGTGTGTTTCTGACCCAGAGAGATGCTGTGTGTGTTTCTGACCCAGAGAGATGCTGTGTGTGTGTGTTTCTGACTCAGAGAGATGCTGTGTGTGTTTCTGACTCAGAGAGATGCTGTGTGTGTTTCTGACCCAGAGAGATGCTGTGTGTGTTTCTGACCCAGAGAGATGCTGTGTGTGTTTCTGACCCAGAGAGATGCTGTGTGTGTTTCTGACCCAGAGAGATGCTGTGTGTGTTTCTGACCCAGAGAGATGCTGTGTGTGTTTCTGACCCAGAGAGATGCTGTGTGTGTTTCTGACCCAGAGAGATGCTGTGTGTGTGTGTTTCTGACTCAGAGAGATGCTGTGTGTGTTTCTGACTCAGAGAGATGCTGTGTGTGTTTCTGACCCAGAGAGATGCTGTGTGTGTTTCTGACTCAGAGAGATGCTGTGTGTGTTTCTGACCCAGAGAGATGCTGTGTGTGTTTCTGACCCAGAGAGATGCTGTGTGTGTCCAGGGGCTGCTTGTACAGCTCCAGAGCCACGTGCAGGAAGGCCTCCAGGCTCTCAGCGTAGTCACTACAGTTGAGCGGCAGTAGGAGGCTGTCGGCTAGACGTATCAGAACGTTCCCTGCTGTCCTGGCTACGGTCTGGTGAGTGGTGAATCCTGGAGGGGGTTAGAGTTAGGGTTAGGGTTAGAGTTAGGGATGGGGTAAGAGTTAGGGTTAGAGTTAGGGTTAGGGTTAGGGTTAGAGTTAGGCTAACCTGGAAGGATAACCCTAACCTGGGAGTGGGTAACACAGCATTGCAGGAGCATATTGGAGATACCAAGTTGGTGGAGAGACTTGCTTGATGTCTTGCTTTTAAGATTCCTACAATTATTCTATAATGTTCAGCTCACCTGGGTCAATGAACTTGGATGCGTAAGCAAAGGTGTCGTATGCCGTGTGGTAGGCAGGGTAGATTCTCGCTTTTGTTTTAGTCTGCAGGACTCAGAACAGTCAGACACTGGGATGACATCAACGTCGAACATAATGGGCAATGTAGCTTGATGGAAGCTTCATTTATGTAGCTGTAGTGTAGCTGTAGTGTAGCTGTAGTGTAGCTGTGGTGTAGTGGGTTAGGGTTAGTAGTGGCACTAACCCTAACCCTGGCACTGATGCTTTGTGGGGGTGATGCCATGAGTGTTACCCTGTCATACGTGTAGGAGATGTGTTACCCTGTCATACGTGTAGGAGATGTGTTACCCTGTCATACGTGTAGGAGATGAGTGTTACCCTGTCATACGTGTAGGAGATGAGTGTTACCCTGTCATACGTGTAGGAGATGAGTGTTACCCTGTCATACGTGTAGGAGATGTGTTACCCTGTCATACGTGTAGGAGATGAGTGTTACCCTGTCATACGTGTAGGAGATGAGTGTTACCCTGTCATACGTGTAGGAGATGAGTGTTACCCTGTCATACGTGTAGGAGATGAGTGTTACCCTGTCATACGTGTAGGAGATGAGTGTTACCCTGTCATACGTGTAGGAGATGAGTGTTACCCTGTCATACGTGTAGGAGATGAGTGTTACCCTGTCATACGTGTAGGAGATGAGTGTTACCCTGTCATACGTGTAGGAGATGAGTGTTACCCTGTCATACGTGTAGGAGATGTCCATGGAGGTGATCCCCAGGTTGTGGATGAAGGGGGCATAGTCACTTCCTGCTCCAGTCAGGAAGCCCACACTTAAACAACAAAAAGCTGTTAAATACAACTTTACTATTTGTTAAAATGACACCTAGAATAGAATGTATGTAGATGTTACAGCAGCGATATGTTACATTTGTGGAAGCAGACAGCTATTACCTGTTAAGCATGGTAGCTATGATGGTCAACTGTAGTACATCATACATCACTACACACCTTTTTTGCATCAGTTGAGTTAATTTTATAATGGTTATTTATTTTATATCTTTTGAGGCTTCTCACAAACCATACCTCACCACATAAAAACCTTTAGTTTTTTAAACTTCTAATACAGAAGTACACACTTAGGAATGACTCCATAAACAGGACTGCTCCTGTTAGAGAAGAGGATCCAGTTGTCGTAAACTGAGGTGGAATCTGATCCAGGTATCTTGACCTTGGGAAAGACAAGGACATTGTTGCGTCTTGGCCATTGCCGAGTGGAGGGAATATGATAAACTCCTGTCCTAACTCCTAACTCCTAACTCCTAACTCCTAACTCCTAACTCCCACCTGTTTGGAGGATTTGAAGATGACGCTCTGGGCTGAGGGCGATCCTGAAGCTCTTAGTGTGGCGTTGGCTGAATAGGGCATAATGTACACTGACATGACATGGGCATAATGTACACTGACATGACCAAGACAATACATTAGAAACTGTCATTTGCATTGGGAGTTTATTCCTACCAAAAACTGAAATATCCACATTGATATAAGCGACAGTGCGCTCACTTAGTTTGGTGAAGTACTCCTGATGAAGACAAAAAGATGGAAGATTATGTGTTGACCTTTCCAGTAGCAGAGCATGCTGATGTGCTCCACAATAAGAGACTGTGTTTCTAAAACAGGTAACTTCACCTCTGTGTACTCTGCTGACCCAATCAGACCAAACTCCTCCGCGCCCCAGCTGCCAAAGATGATGGACCTGCGAGGCTTCCATGTTCCTGCAGGTGAACATGCAGTTTGAGATTCTTTCAGCACCTACATCTGTGCCACGAGTGCCATGCTGTCATATTTAAGTCACCTCCACCCTGTACCCTAGTCCCCTCCACCCTGTACCCTAGTCACCTCCACCCTGCATCACCCCCACCCTGTACCCTAGTCACCTCCACCCTGTACCCTAGTCACCTCCACCCTGCATCACCCCCACCCTGTACCCTAGTCACCTCCACCCTGCATCACCTCCACCCTGTACCCTAGTCACCTCCACCCTGTACCCTAGTCACCTCCACCCTGTACCCCAGTCACCTCCACCCTGTACCCTAGTCCCCTCCACCCTGTACCCTAGTCACCCCCACCCTGTACCCTAGTCCCCTCCACCCTGTACTCTAGTCCCCTCCACCCTGTACCCTAGTCCTCTCCACCCTGTACCCTAGTCCCCTCCACCCTGTACCCCAGTCACCTCCACCCTGTACCCTAGTCACCTCCACTCTGTACCCTAGTCACCTCCACCCTGTACCCTAGTCACCTCCACCCTGTACCCCAGTCACCTCCACCCTGCATCACCTCCACCCTGTACCCTAGTCACCTCCATCCTGTACCCTAGTTACCTCCACCCTGCATCACCTCCACCCTGTACCCTAGTCACCTCCATCCTGCATCACCTCCACTCTGTACCCTAGTCACCTCCACCCTGTACCCTAGTCACCTCCACCCTGTACCCCAGTCACCTCCACCCTGCATCACCTCCACCCTGTACCCTAGTCACCTCCATCCTGCATCACCTCCACTCTGTACCCTAGTCACCTCCACCCTGTACCCTAGTCACCTCCACCCTGTACCCCAGTCACCTCCACCCTGCATCACCTCCACCCTGTACCCTAGTCACCTCCATCCTGTACCCTAGTCACCTCCACCCTGCATCACCCCCACCCTGTACCCTAGTCACCCCCACCCTGTACCCTAGTCACCTCCACCCTGTACCCTAGTCACCTCCACCCTGTACCCCAGTCACCTCCACCCTGCATCACCACCACCCTGTACCCTAGCCCCCTTCACCCATACTCACCCTGCTTCACCATCCTCCCCAGCACCCTAGTCACCTCCATCCTGTACCCTAGTCACCTCCACCCTGCATCACCTCCACCCTGTACCCTAGTCACCTCCACCCTGCATCACCTCCACCCTGTACCCTAGTCACCTCCACCCTGTACCCTAGTCACCTCCACCCTGCATCACCTCCACCCTGTACTCTAGTCACCTCCACCCTGCATCACCTTCACCCTGTACCCTAGCCCCCTTCACCCATACTCACCCTGCTTCACCATCCTCCCCAGCACCCTGGTCACCTCCAGCATAACAGAGGTCCCGCTGCTGGGGTCGATGGCCCCATGAACCCAGCTGTCTCTATGGTTACCATAGATGACGTATCTGTCTGCACGAACACAACAGAACAATCTACTGAAATATTAAGACGTGAGTTTAAAGTCGATGATGTGACCTCTTGTTGGGACATTATCTCACGAGTCATGAGCATGTGTAGAGGAATCTTAACATCTAATAATAATAATAATAATAATACATTTTATTTATATAGCGCTTTTTCAAGGCACTCAAAGTCGCTTTACAGAGTCCAGTATTCATTCAGACCCAGTCATACCGGTGGTGCAGAAGCGTGGCTGCCCAATCAGCGCCTACGGCCCCTCTGACCACCACCAACATTCATTCAACATTCATACGCTGCATGTCTTTATGACATCTTTGCTGTACCAGTGTAAACAATAAACATGGCCTGCTCATATAGTATAGATAATAGTAACATGTGCATTAAGTAGGCTAAGTAGTTTAACCTGTGCTGAGACAGTCTAGCCTGTTGTTGCCTTAGTGTGCCTCCTACCCAGTAGTGTTGCTTTCGTCAACGAAAATTAGGACTTAATATCGTCGTCAACGAACCTTTATCAAGTGACGAAAACGAGACGAGACGCAACGTTAATGCTGGTCATGTGACGATGACGATAATTAAATGTATAATACAATGTCGTTGACGAATAAAAACGAGACGAAATGTAGTTAACAAAATAAAAACTAGACGAAATGTTAAAACGTTATTTCGTCTCGTTTAGTCGCGTTATTATAATTAGCTCATGAGTCATGAGCTGTGCTTAATGTGTCTCATTTTAACCTTAGCTTTAGACGTTAGCTACAGTACGTTAGCTACTGAGCTGAAACCGACTGAGAGTGAGACAAACGTGTATGACTAGCGTTTGTGTTTGTTTGTGAGAGAGTGTAAAGTGGGTTACCATGTGTGACTATAGTGTGTGTACTGTGTGTGTGCGTGTGTATTTGTATGAGAGAGTGCAAAGTGGGTTCTTAGTTCCTACCCGACTGACTGCATGTGTACTAAGCATCTCTTGTTGGCCAAATAGTGTTGCCAGTTGTCATTCACATAGCAATCACACTGAACTGAATTTGGCATCAACAACATTACTTTCAATACCTTATTCTAGACCAATACATTAAACAAATGGTTTTGGCATTAACATGCCTCCTGAGACTACGGCTTAGACTACTTCTGTTTTGATTAAAAATACACATTTAATTCACTTACACTAGACTAAATGTCATCAGTTTTCGTTGACTAAAACTAGAGGAAATTAGTCATGGATAAGACTAAAATAAGACTAAAATGCTCAGACTTTTAGTCGACTAAAACTTGACTAGACTAAAAAGAGTATGAATGTGACTAAAACTAATAAAAACTAAAATGACAGCTTGACACAAAGACTAGACTAAAACTAAAATGTAAACAGGCCGCCAAAAACAACACTACTACCCACCAGGCTCAACACTGCCTCTGATCACCCCCATCACATTGGAGGAGTCCTTCAGCTCCTCCTTGTTATAGACATCCAGCTTCACATCGCTGAGGGGTGATATTCAAACAAACAGTCCATTATTTTGTATTCCCTTTGGTGCATGTAAACTAGTCCTTGGAGTTACAGTTTGGTTTTTAGTCATAAAGGAGATATACACAGTAGTCTGGCGAGACCTGTTACCCAGCTGGCCTGAATGTTAAAGTCTGTGATTAGTCCAGCTAACTCAGTTACACTGAAACAAAGCTGTTTACCTGTTAAAAAAAGCTGTTTACCTGTTGTTAAATGCAGACAGGGGTTGGAATCCCGGCCCCCCAAAGTTGTATGTGCAGTTGAACCCTCCTTGCCATGTGTCTGGGGCTCCTGGACCACCCAGCTTACTGCATCACCAGTGAAAGAGCTCATTTAGGGTTAAACCCTACAGTAACCCTTACCCACCCAGCTCACTGCATCACCCAGCTCACTGCATCACCCAGCTCACTGCATCACCCAGCTCACTGCATCACCCAGCTCACTGCATCACCCAGCTCACTGCATCACCCAGCTCACTGCATCACCCAGCTCACTGCATCACCCAGCTCACTGCATCACCCAGCTCACTGCATCACCAGTGAAAGAGCTCATTTAGGTGTGTGAGCTCATCATGTGATCATTAGGACACCTACATGAGTGGGATCAGCTCATCATGTTCATTAGGACACCTACATGGTGGGATTATGCCCTCTTGCAGTCATGTGTTCTACCACTGAGCCAATTCAATTCAACAGTTCACATGGCCTTGCACGTACCAGATCAAGGCATAAGCATCCTCAAATCCTATTGGCTGAGTGGGAATAGGAGGGATCCCTTTGATGTCCTTCACTGGTATTCTGTAAGTTTCCTCTGTAAAAGTACATTTTCCAAGAATGACTGTCAGACAGTGTGTTACAGACAATGACATAACTGAGACCTTCTAAGTGAAGTACTGCGGGAAGAGCACTGTTATAGAATGGATGATGTTTCCATGGTTACCTTTAGCCGCCAGGTAAGGTGTAAGCATGTCTCCGAAGTCTGTGTTGAAGGAGCCTCTCTCCACCCCAGAAGGGGGCATGTACCAGGAATGGGGATATGTCTCATTGACATCAGACATCTTGCCATCATTGATGTCCAATGGATCGGTATATACAAGCACTCCTACCACGCCATAAGGTGCTGCATTGATGGCCTGCAAATGACAAAGACATCTTGAGGTGTTGTATTGCATTACAATCGTTTCATTATTCAAGTCACTTAGTCCAGTTATTACTATGTAAGAACATAAGTCTTGCAGATGTCTAGGGTGGGGGACAAGACAACAGTGTGGACTCACCTTCCCCGCTCTTCCCTCTCCACCATATCTCACTATGGCAATGGTCCCTGCCAGATCCAAGGTTTGGTTGAGCAGCTGGTAGTCACTTGGCTTGCCTTGGTTGGCGTACACTAGCTTACCCTAAAACACAAACGCTGGCTCAATATCAAAGCACACGCAAGAGGTTCAAGACCACTTTGTATTTAGGAACTGGTCTGGTGATTCCAATAATGTAATGAGTTACAACAGGATGGTTTGCTGTTTTATGAACAGGGTCATTACAATTTAGTGGCCTGTTTTTTTATCGGTTTAAACAGTAGAGGTAGATATCTAGTCTCCCACAACCTTGAGCCAACCAAATTGGACTGTCCTTTTAGAAACATTTAGAAATGGTTTCAAAGGTTGCAGACAATAAAATGACATGATTGTCATGTTTTAGCCTCACAGACGGATAAACAATGGAACCAAGGCAGTATTGTACAGTATTTAAGTACTTTAAATGTGAACCCAAGACAACCCTAACCCTATCAGTAAGGACAGTAAAGTCGTATCTTATCTAACACATTATCCCTAAGCAGTACAGATGACAGAAGGAGACAACACATTATGCTTTATGGTTGAGTTTTCAGATGCTACGACCGTGTGGTTGTGTTTCAGATGTTGTGAAACGTGTGGTTGAGTTCCAGATGTTGTGAACCGTGTGGTTGTGTTCCAGATGTTGTGAACCGTGTGGTTGTGTTTCAGATGTTGTGAACCGTGTGGTTGTGTTCCAGATGTTGTGAACCGTGTGGTTGAGTTCCAGATGTTGTGAAACGTGTGGTTGAGTTCCAGATGTTGTGAAACGTGTGGTTGAGTTTCAGTTACTGCCAACCTTGACGTTTCCAGCGGGGGAGTAAGCAGCGTAGGGCTGGACCACCGCAGGGTCGCTCTGGGCAGCTTCGTACGGCTTCTCTTTCTCTCTGGCCGAGTACAGGACAGCATTGGAGGAGCTCACTGGAACACAGTTCACACAGGACAGCATTGGAGGAGCTCACTGGAACACAGTTCACACAGGACAGCATTGGAGGAGCTCACTGGAACACAGTTCACACAGGACAGCATTGGAGGAGCTCACTGGAATACAGTTCACACAGGACAGCATTGGAGGAGCTCACTGGAATACAGTTCACACAGGACAGCATTGGAGGAGCTCACTGGAATACAGTTCACACAGGACAGCATTGGAGGAGCTCACTGGAATACAGTTCACACAGGACAGCATTGGAGGAGCTCACTGGAATACAGTTCACACAGGACAGCATTGGAGGAGCTCACTGGGATACAGTTCACACATTCTCCACTGTCACATATGTAGATTGTATATCAGGGATAAAGAAATATTGGTTACAGTACAATTATGGGGAATTGGACCAATTTAAACTTTCCTGATGTTTTGAATAGTTCAGATATTTTCTGTTTTTGATAGAATCTCACTCATGTTTATACATTATGGTCTTCTGTAGTTTTCACGTGAGAATGACTCGGACCGAAAACAAACGATGGCTTCTCTATACACTACAATGTATATTAATGAATAACATTAGCCTTGAGAAAATATGAGAGGCTTATCTATGCAACAAACAAACCACATCCCCAAACATTTCAATGGGTAATGAAAGGCTGGTTTCTTGCTGGAATTGGATCCAAAATGTACATCGACATTGATTCATTTATCAGAACATGTTTGACTCACCCACTGTGACTGTATTGGGATTGTTGGGGTCTGGAAAGGACAGATGGACTCTGTAGTCCTCGGTCCAAGCGTGGTCCAGTCCAGTGTCAGGGTCCTGCCACCTGCTTAGCATGTACCGCACGGTGGCCAGGTCCCCTTCTGTTGTGGCCATGTGAGGCACTTTGGTCAGCTCCCTGACGGGACAAACGCAGGGTGGATTTTATAACATCATTTTTTCAATACTGTGTTTACTCTGGACAAGGATAACCATGACATCTGAATTCACTTGACCACTCCTGACCCCTGACCTTCCTGATACCTTGACTCTCCTGACCCACCTGAGGTTTTCCTGGATCTCCATGTTGTCCACCTCAGAGATGAACCTCTGGATGAGGTCCTCGTCTACATCCTTCGCCACGTCCTGGACCCAAGACGGTGAAGAGTCGCTGTGCTGGATGCCAAAGTGCCCCAACAAGATCCCCACAGCCAGCGTCACTGCCGCACACAGCCCCCCAACCACAACCTTCTTAAGCATGTTGACTAGTCTCACACTCTACTCTTACCGTCAACACAGACAACCTTTGCTCTGGGACTTAGTGTCTGAGATGAGCCTCTTTCTAAGTTTCAAATGGTCAGTGACATCATCCAGATCCGTCCCCTTTACTGTCACGCGAGCAGAGAGAGAGAGAGAGAGAGAGAGAGAGAGAGAGAGAGAGAGAGAGAGAGAGAGAGAGAGAGAGAGAGAGAGAGAGAGAGAGAGAATGAAAGACGGAGGGAGGGAGGGAGGGCAGGAAGGTTGTGAGGAGACTGCCTCATACAGGAGGGAGACTGCCTCATACAGGAGGGAGACTGCCTCATACAGGAGGGAGGAGGGAGACTGCCTCATACAGGAGGGAGGAGGGAGACTGCCTCATACAGGAGGGAGACTGCCTCATACAGGAGGGAGGAGGGAGACTGCCTCATACAGGAGGGAGGAGGGAGACTGCCTCATACAGGAGGGAGACTGCCTCATACAGGAGGGAGGAGGGAGACTTCCTCATACAGGAGGGAGACTGCCTCATACAGGAGGGAGGAGGGAGACTGCCTCATACAGGAGGGAGACTGCCTCATACAGGAGGGAGACTGCCTCATACAGGAGGGAGGAGGGAGACTGCCTCATACAGGAGGGAGACTGCCTCATACAGGAGGGAGGAGGGAGACTGCCTCATACAGGAGGGAGGAGGGAGACTGCCTCATACAGGAGGGAGACTGCCTCATACAGGAGGGAGGAGGGAGACTGCCTCATACAGGAGGGAGGAGGGAGACTGCCTCATACAGGAGGGAGACTGCCTCATACAGGAGGGAGACTGCCTCATACAGGAGGGAGGAGGGAGACTGCCTCATACAGGAGGGAGGAGGGAGACTGCCTCATACAGGAGGGAGACTGCCTCATACAGGAGGGAGACTGCCTCATACAGGAGGGAGACTGCCTCATACAGGAGGGAGGAGGGAGACTGCCTCATACAGGAGGGAGGAGGGAGACTGCCTCATACAGGAGGGAGACTGCCTCATACAGGAGGGAGACTGCCTCATACAGGAGGGAGGAGGGAGACTGCCTCATACAGGAGGGAGGCTGCCTCATACAGGAGGGAGACTGCCTCATACAGGAGGGAGACTGCCTCATACAGGAGGGAGGAGGGAGACTGCCTCATACAGGAGGGAGACTGCCTCATACAGGAGGGAGACTGCCTCATACAGGAGGGAGGAGGGAGACTGCCTCATACAGGAGGGAGACTGCCTCATACAGGAGGGAGACTGCCTCATACAGGAGGGAGGAGGGAGCCTGCCTCATACAGGAGGGAGGAGGGAGACTGCCTCATACAGGAGGGAGACTGCCTCATACAGGAGGGAGGAGGGAGACTGCCTCATACAGGAGGGAGACTGCCTCATACAGGAGGGAGACTGCCTCATACAGGAGGGAGACTGCCTCATACAGGAGGACAGTCGCTCAGTAAAGTTGACGAT
Source organism: Mallotus villosus (assembly GCA_903064625.1). Taxonomy (NCBI): domain Eukaryota; kingdom Metazoa; phylum Chordata; class Actinopteri; order Osmeriformes; family Salangidae; genus Mallotus; species Mallotus villosus. The sequence goes on along the minus strand of CAEFZP010002060.1, from coordinate 4,240 downwards.
TAATGTTTTGCAGATGGGATGAACTTTATCCCTTGGCACAAACACTCCCACATTTCCTGGACATAAAGTTAACCTCTCTATCATAAACACACACACACACTAGCAATCTCCAATGTCACAATAAGGCATTTCCTAAAGTGTAGATGATAAAAGTTTACAGTAAATCTGATTCACAAGCTTCCACATACCCTGTCTCTACCTTCCCTTCCCTTCTACCTTAGTTGCTCTCTTTTTCCCGAGCCACTGGCCTTCTGTTGTGAACAGAATTGTCTGTATGACGTTTCTCTTATCAACACATTCTGAATTAAGTGTGAAATTGGTCACCCCAAATGTAACCAAATGTAATTGGCTTTCGAAAAGTAGCGCCCTCTAGTGTGTACTCCGACTTGTGCTGCCGGAGTCTGAAGCGATGCAACTTCCTGTATGGGTTAGGATGTTTTCATTTAATTCAACGACGATTTGTACGACTATCAAGTCATAGCCAGTTATCAGTGACACCGTTTAAAGAAACGGTGCATTGCAGGCTGAAAATGACACTGTCCCGGCATGCACGTCTCTTCCTAGTCCAGTTTATTTTCACTTTCATATTCAAATCTTTTTTTGGGACACCTGGCTGCTGAGTGCGTATCCCTGAGTAAGACGGTAGGCTATTTATAATATATACATTCTACACCCGCTCAAGATGTTTGTCTATTTCACACTAATGTTCAGTGTTAGAGACAATAGCTTCATTAACTCATATCAGTGTTTTAGAAGCGTTATATCGTATGAATTGGACCGATAAACTGAAATCGAAACCTGTCCAGGTCCGTTTCATTCGAAAGACTTGCAGAAGTAGGAGTGTAAATATATCACGGTTGAAGTGTCGTTGACCATTCGTGATATTGTATGCCGTCTTTGGTCCCTTCGTAGGTAAAGGCTTTGAGAAAGGTGTGACGGGTGGAGTGTCGGCGCCATGTTCATCGTCCCTGTCCTCGTGCTCCTGCTCGTGCATTACGATGAGCTAACGTTAGCAGCGCAGTTGCCAGGACACAGCGGGAGCAAGTCTCCATCCTTTGCCCCTTTGGCTACAAACGGCCAACCGTTCCCGTGGGACAGAATGAGGCTCCCAGAAACGGTTTCTCCTCACCATTACCATCTCCTCATCCACCCTAACCTGACCACTCTGGGTTTCAGTGGCTCTGTCCTCATCGAGCTGGAGGTGCACACAGACACCCACAGCATCATCCTTCACAGCAAGGAGCTCCAGATATCTAACGCTGTGCTGTTGGCAGCAGAAGGTTCCAGGCCTCTTCAGGTGCTGGAATATCCCTCCTTCCAGCAGCTTGCCCTGCTGTCTGACACTGTGCTGACCAGAGGGGGGCGCTATGAGGTGTATCTGGAGTTTGGTGCCAACTTGTCTGACAGTTTCCATGGGTTTTATAAAAGTACTTACCGCACCAGTGAGGGAGAAGTCAGGTAAAAAAACGATATGGTAGTTTTAATACTTTACTATACTACTGTTTCATTAGAATATGTTAGAACAAAGTTTCTTCCATGTTCACACATATAAGTTTCTTCCTCCATGTCAGAGTTGTGGCGTCCACCCAGTTTGAAGCCACCAGTGCACGTGCAGCGTTCCCCTGTTTCGATGAACCTGCGTTCAAAGCCAACTACACGATCCGCGTCCGGCGAGAGGCCCGCCACATCGCCCTCTCCAACATGCCCACGGTAACCACGGTAACACCTCTCCAACATGCCCACGGTAACCACGGTAACACCACGGTAACACCACAGTAACACCTCTCCAACATGCCCATGGTAACACCACGGTAACACCACGGTAACACCTCTCCAACATGCCCATGGTAACACCACGGTAACACCTCTCCAACATGCCCACGGTAACCATGGTAACACCTCTCCAACATTCCCATGGTAACACCTCTCCAACATGCCCATGGTAACACCATGGTAACACCATGGTAACACCTCTCCAACATGCCCACGGTAACACCACGGTAACACCTCTCCAACATGCCCACGGTAACACCATGGTAACACCTTTCCAACATTCCCATGGTAACATGTCACTGTAACAACTGCTGCTCTAAAAACACAGTACGAGAAGATTTAAGATTTCATTCTGATCTGTCTCTCCCTCCTTCTCATCTACATCTCCATCCCTTCTCCATCGCAGGTGAAAATGGTGGTGTTGCCAGGCGGTCTGTTGGAAGACCACTTTGACACCAGTGTGAGAATGAGCACCTACCTGGTGGCATTTATCGTGTCTGACTTCCTGTCTGTCAGCAAAACCACCCAGCACGGGGTCAAGGTGAGGAGGTCCCTTCCTGTTTCTCCTGGCTCGCACACATCAGACGTTTTGCCTAGTGTAGAAACTGAAGAAGATAGCTCATTGGAGCTCAATGTGTTGCTTTGTATAAAAGCGTCTGCTAAATGAACAAAGTGCATTACTGTGGGTTAGGGCAGGACTTCATACATACTGTTGTTTTCTAACCTCACATTATTCTGCTAGATTTCAGTATATGCTGTACCAGACAAGATTGACCAGACTTCGTTTGCTCTCGATGCTGCAGTCAAGCTGCTGGACTTCTATGACGACTACTTTGATATCCCCTACCCTCTTCCCAAGCAAGGTGTCTACACCCAGTAAAATGATTTGTATCATTATACTATATATATATACATATATATACTATCTAGTGTTTAAGTATAACAATGCTACCCCAGTATATAAGTATTCATAGTAGTCCCTTGCTTTCCAGTAATAGTTTGTCAAAAAGGTTTATAAAGGTTTTTGTGTTTGAGTGTTGAATTCACTCATTGACATTGGCTTGTTTTTGGTAAATAATGTTCTAAATAATATAAATATATGGCTATTTATTGCTTGATAAAAAAACTTTAAAAAAACTAGAGCACTGAGGGAAAAGTGAGATTTCCTAGACAATGAAGAAAACACTATAATCAATCTATATGCTGATATTAATGCTGACTTGTTGACGGTGTGTCTCGGTGTGTCTACAGACCTGGTTGCCATCCCAGACTTCCAGTCAGGAGCGATGGAGAACTGGGGTCTGACGACCTACCGAGAGTCTGGCCTACTCTTCCACCCCAACAAGTCCTCCGCCTCCGACAAGCTGGGCATCACCATGGTGATCGCCCATGAGCTGGCCCACCAGGTAACAGGTCCTGTCTGCTCACCTGGTGTAAGCCCTGATGTACACCGCCACATCTTAGATACGACCAGTTAGCCTGCATCTGATGTCATGTTACCCTGCATCTTAGATAGTACACAATGTTAATGCCTGCATCTTAGATACGACACAATGTTAATGCCTGCATCTTAGATACGACACAATGTTAATGCCTGCATCTTAGATACGACACAATGTTAATGCCTGCATCTTAGATACGACACAATGTTAATGCCTGCATCTTAGATACGACACAATGTTAATGCCTGCATCTTAGATACTACACAATGTTAATGCCTGCATCTTAGATACTACACAATGTTAATGCCTGCATCTTAGATACTACACAATGTTAATGCCTGCATCTTAGATACGACACAATGTTAATGCCTGCATCTTAGATACTACACAATGTTAATGCCTGCATCTTAGATAGTACACAATGTTAATGCCTGCATCTTAGATACTACACAATGTTAATGCCTGCATCTTAGATAGTACACAATGTTAATGCCTGCATCTTAGATAGTACACAATGTTAATGCCTGCATCTTAGATACTACACAATGTTAATGCCTGCATCTTAGATACGACACAATGTTAATGCCTGCATCTTAGATACTACACAATGTTAATGCCTGCATCTTAGATACTACACAATGTTAATGCCTGCATCTTAGATAGTACACAATGTTAATGCCTGCATCTTAGATACTACACAATGTTAATGCCTGCAGGGCCTTGGTTTCAGAAGGACTTTCATGGTTGAATAAAGGGTAATACATATATGTTAAGCGTGCCCGGTAACTGAGATGTGGCAACTCTGACCACTGAAAGACTGTTCTGAGCTGAGCGGTTCTGTTGCATGTTCTATGTATGTTGCTTTGGATGCTAAATGAATGAAAGTGAAATGCAATGTAACATATATGTTGAAGTTAATATAAATGGTGCTAGTGTCCTAACTGCCTCCACTTGCCCTGACCAGTGGTTCGGTAACCTGGTGACCATGCAGTGGTGGAACGACCTCTGGCTGAACGAAGGCTTCG
>CAEFZP010002059.1:35000-51566 GCA_903064625.1 Mallotus villosus | reverse complement strand
GGGTGGAACACGCGCTCCCAGTTTGGGTACAGAACTTGCAGCCCCCACCCACACGGGAACCACACGGGAACCCTATATCCCTCCGCCCCCACCAACCCACCACCACACACCAAGTAAAGTAACCCCTGCTCTGTTGGGGTGAACCACTCTCCACTCCTCCACCCACCACACGGTTACCTCTTCTCCCTCCTCCCCCCACCACACTGAACCCTCTCTCCCTCCTCCCCAACCCACACTGTTGGAACCCTCTCTCCATCCTCCCCCACACCCCATCCACACTGGTGTACACTCTCTCCTCCTCCGCCACCACACTGTAACCCTCTCTCCCTCCTCCCAACCACACTGTAAACATCTCTACTTCCTCCCCCCCACCACACTGGAAACCCTCTCTCCCTCTCACCCCCCACCAACCACTGTAACCTCTCTCCCTCCCCCCCCACCCACACTTTAACCATCTCTCCCTCCTCCCCCACCACACTGTAACCCTCTCTCCCTCATCCCACCACCACACTGTAACCCTCTTCCTTGCTCCTCCCCAACCACACTGTAACCCTCTCTCCCTCTCCCCACCACACTGGTAACCCTTCTCCTCCTTCTCCCCACCACACTGGAAACCCTCTCTCCCTCCTCCCACCACACTGTAACCCTTCTCCCTCCTCCCCCACCACACTGTACCCTCTCTCCCTCTCCCCCACCACACTGTAACCCTCTCTCCCCAAAGGGTACGTCAGAACCAGAGGGCACAGGGGCAGAGAGAACAACCAAACATCGGAGTCATAAGGAGAGAACTGAAGACAGGCAGGCAGGCAGACAGACAGACAGACATGACAGACAGACAGACAGACAGACCAGACAGACAGACAGAACAGACAGGCAGACAAACAGACAGGTGTGTAATGTATAGGTTATTTATGTGACCTTGCAGTGGCATGATTTCCAAAGCTGGCTCTGACAAGGTCCCAACCTGCAAGTCTCTCCCTTCCTAACAGTGAGTTGAGACCAGCAGCAGTGAGACAGGACAGAAGCAGTGTGAAAGGATGGGTGAGGGGACAGACAGGGACAGAGGACAGAGCCAGGGAGGACAGGACCAGAGCGAGGACGCATCAGGACAGAGCAGGAGCAGAAGGCAGCAGTGACAAGAGCAGGGTGAGACCGGACAGAGCGAGGCAGTGAGCAGGAAGCAGTGATGAGGACAGGACAGAGCAGTGGACGTGAGACAGGACAGAGCAGTGAGAGCAGTGAGGCAGTGTGAGACGGACATGAAAGCAGCAGTGAGAAAGAGGTGAGCAGTGAGACAGGACAGAGCAGGGAGACCAACAGGGAGACAGACAGGAGAATAACGAGAAAAAGTGGAAAGAAGTACAGAGAACAGCATGTAGAGGCGGGAGGAAGAGTAGGAGAGAATGAAGAGGACGGGAGCAGGGCAGGGAGAGGGAGGGGGAAGAGGCGAGAGGGAAAGAAAGACAGAGCAGGGAGACCGGGGGGGGGGAGAGGGGTGGAAATAAGATGATTCTTATCAAAAGATAAGTACTACTCCACAGATGAGTATGTGTTTTTGAGTCAACTCTGCTGATGTTACCACTTGTCTCAAGCAGTATCACAGCTCACCCAGCGACTACAGCGCAGGTCATTCTGTCTGTCTCTAAACCGTGCTGGGGGAGTTACGACTGACAGAGGTACGTTGGACCAGTACACCGAAACTCTCTTTACAAGATGAAGTCATCAACAACAGCCAACAGAGGATTTGGAAATCAGCCAAGGATTCTGCACACTTCCTGCGAGCCGTCTGTGTGTGTGTGTTATATGTGTGTGTAGCCATGTGTACGTGTGTGTATGAGGGTGTGTGTGTGCTTGTGTCAGTGTGCGAGCTGTGTGTGTGCATGTGTGCGAGATTGTGTGTGTGAGGTCTCGGAATCACAAATCACTCAGACAGTGAGGCAGGAAACGATGTTTTCCCTCGTGCCAGGGGAAACTGGGCATGTGAGGCCATTCTGAGTCATGCTGGGGACAGTGCAGCTCTAGCAGGGGGGGCAGATTAAAAGGGTCAGACGGCTGAGCGGTTAGGGAATCGGGCTATTAATCAGAAGGTTGCTGGTTTGATTCCTGCTGCGAAATGACGTTGTTTCCTTGGGCAAGGCACTTCACCCTACTTGCCTTGGGGGAATGTCCCTGTACTTACTGTAAGTCGATCTGGATAAGAGTGTCTGCTAAATGACTAAATGCAATGTCAATGTACCAGACCACTCCTTTCTAAAACTGTTCCCACCTGACTTCCTCAAAGGACACATTGTTTTAGGACAGGCCAAGTCATGGACGTCCAGCCCAAAGCCCTAGGCGGTGATGGGTGTGTGTGGGTGGTGGTGTGTGTCTGTATGACTGTGTGTGCACTTGTGTGCCTGTAGAGTGTGTCCACCTCTGTGAGTGTGTGTTTGCCTGTTGTGTGTGTGTGTGTGTGTGTGTGTGTGTGTGCACGTGTGTGTGTGTGTGTGTGATGGTGTGTGTGTGTGGGAATGTGTGTGGTGTGTGTGTGTGTGTGATGTGTGTGTGTTGTGTGATGGTGTTGTGATGTGTGTGTGTGGGTCGTTGTGTGTGTGTGGTGTGTGGGTGTGTGTGTGATGTTGTGCCTGTGTGTGATGTGTGTGTGTGTGTGTGTGTGTGTGTGCGCTGTGTGGTGTGGTGTAGTGTGTGTGTGTGTGGTTGTGGTGTGTATGTGTGTGTCGTGGTGTGGTGATGTGTGTGTGTGTGGTGTGATGAGGTGTGTGTGTGTGCGTGTGTGGTGTGAGTGTGTGATGTGTGTGTGGTAGTTTGTGTTGTCTGTGTGTGTTGTGTGTGAGTGTGTGTGGGTGTGTGGGTGTGTGTGTGTGTGTGTGTGTTGTGTGTGTGTTTGGTGTGGTGTGTAGGTGTGGTGGTCTGTGTGTGTGTCTGTGTGTGTATGTGTTGTGTCGTGGCCCTGTGTGTGTGTCTGTGTGTGTGGCGTGCCTGTGTGTGTGTGCTGTGTGTCTGTGTGTGTGTGCGTGCGTTCCTGTGTGTGTGTGTGTGTGTGTGTGCACAGCAGGTCAGCTGGAAGCCCCACAATGTGCCAAGTGACGCGCATTTTAAAACGAGCGCTGCGTTGACAGGTCTCTCCAGCGCTTCAAGCAGTGACGATGGTGCGAGCAGACCGCAGCCCACCCCAACCCCCAGACCCTCCCCAGCACACACCACAGCCACAAACCAAGCTGCCGTAAGGTATGCAGGAAGTGAAGAGTGCAGGGCAGCGCCGTGATTGGCTCCGCCACTTCCTATTGTTGCTTTCTTCGCTGATAACCTCCGGCGACCCGACAGGAAGGAAGCCCATCACTCAGCCAGAGGGGCGTGGCTTGTCCAGGCTTTGTTGCCAGGTAACTCATTAACCCTTACCTCCCAGCATGTTTAACCCTGAGAAAACAGCTCAGTGTCTTTCAGGAATGAGCGGGTGGTAGTGAAGAAGCAGGGCGAGATGAGGGACGATGTTTACAGTTTGGAAGGATGGTGATTCAGAGGAAGTATTCAACAGCTGATAGAAGCTGACAGGATGAGATAACTATCTTATCATGTAATTGTTCCCAGAGATTAGGCACCAATCTTTGTCAGATATGCTGAATGACAGGTCTTTAGATTATCTAACTTGGGTGGGGGGGTCATTAATTAAGTTTTAAACTCACTGTAATACACATTTCTTCTGTGTTTACATAGACGTATTCCTCCAGACAGAATAACGTGTGATTGAGAGAAGAATTCAAACTGCAATCAGAGGGGGAAGGAACGGAGAGATCTCAAACCAACTGCCACAACAAAAAACGCACTCAGCCGAGTTAGGCTTTTTCTCTCTAATTAGCACCATGGAGGGGGTCGTGTGTGTGAGAGTGAGTGTGTGTGTGTGTGTGTGTGGTGCGTGCGTGCGTGCGTGCGTGCGTGCGTGTGTGTGCGTGCGTGTGTGTGTGTGTGTGTGTGTGTGGTGTGAGTGTGTGTGTGTGTGTGTGTGTGTGTGTGTGAGTGTCGTGTGTGTGTGTGTGCGTGTGTGTGTGTGTGTGTGTGTGTGTGTGGTGTGCGTGTGTGCGTGTGGTGTGAGGGTCGAGCTTGGTCCACGAGGACACAGAGGGAGCAGAGACAGGCCTGTGACACCCAGGGTCATCGGACACCTGAGGCACATAGCTGCTGTCTCGTCATGCGTCTGCTAACTGAGGCTCGACTGCAGCGCTTGTGTTGTGCAGGTTTGACCCCACCCTCACCGCCCCTCACCTCCACCCCTCCACCAGCCAGTCATCCAGTCATCCCCCCTCCCTACCCGCCACCCCTCCAGCTCAGCATGCACTCCCTCCACCCCTCCATCAGTCCACCCTCCACCACTCTCCCTCCACCCCTCCAGTCGTCTCCACTCCTCCACCACTCCCCCACCCCTCCACCTCTCCAGTCATCCACTCCCCACCCCTCCATCCCCCAGTCATCCACCCTTGCCTCCACCCCTCCTAGTCGTCCACTCCTCCACCTCTGCCTCTACCCCATCACTCATCTACTTCTCAGTCGTCCACCCCCTCACTCTCCACCCTCTCCCACCCTCACACTCCTCAAAACTCCCCTGCTCCCCGCGACCCCGCCACCCAGCACGCCGCCACCACCGCACCCTCACTACGTCCCTCTAAACCCCAGCGAACCCGCAAAACGCGAAAGCAACGCCACCCGCGCGACACAAGCACCCACGCACCCCGCGACACACGCACAACTCCCTACGCCACCCGCTAAACCCAGCCACCACCGACACCCCTCACACCGCCACTCACCGCGACACCCACCCACCCCACACACTCCGCACAGCACACCTCCAAACCCTCCACCACCCGCTAAGCCACGCACGCACCACCCCCATCCACCACCCTCTACCCCTCCACCCCTCCACCCACTCCACCCACTCACACCCTCCACCCCTCCACTCCTCCACCTCTCCCTCTACCCCTCCACTTATCTACTCCTCCGCCCTCCACCCCTCTCCCTCTCCACCCCTCCACCCCTCTCCCTCTCCACCCCTCAGCTGTTGCAGCCAGAGGCAGCAGAGGAGACACTGATAAATGATGAAATGTCACAGTCAGACTGCCTCAAGGCCGGGTCAATTAAGGATGAATTAAGCCCACTGTTAAACTACGGCCTACAAATATCTTTGGTCCCAGGTCATGAGAACCTTGACGTTTTTCAGTTCTTGTTTTAGTGGGTGACTGATGCAATGGCTATCGGCTAAGACGTCTTCATCATTCTGCAAAGACCCTACAGGTCAGGAGACTGTGTGAAGGAACTGTGTCTCTACTTCCCAACTAACTCAAAGTAATAGTATAAGCTTACAATACTGCTGTAGGTTTTCATTCTTCGTCAGTAAGCAGCAGAAAATGTTTGTGACACCTAGCTCAACTATTCTAGTTTAACTATAACTGTTTAACATAATTTATTACTTTTTAAAATATGGTTGTTGTTGTAAAAAAGCTTTAGCCGTTGGAAGAAGAAAGCAATGTGCACCTATTTGGGGAGGATATGAAATGTTAACTCCAGGATTAAGAAAAACAAATTACTAAGAAATACGAATGATCGGGAAAAGGAGGACTAGAAGCGTTTCCAAAGCATAGCTTTCCCCCCTCGTTATCTTGTCAAAACGTTTGTCCCGACGCTTAGTTTGATAGCGCTTTATCGACATCTTGTGGCGGGTTCTGAGGTTGGAGTTAATATAGACCTATTAGGCAACGTGGCAAACTGATTGTTGTATGGTTCTTTTTATAACGGTAATGCTTTTTAATTCAATAAATATTTATCCTACATTCGCCAAAGTGTGTAACAGTTTTTCTTTAGGTTTTGTGTCGCAGTTTTGCTCTGTAGTTGACCTGAATCTGACACTGTGCCATTAAAAACTGGGGTTGAGCATCCATCGTATTTATCCGTTCTTAAGCTAAGTCTTTGTTTTCAGAAAAGGTTTGGCGCATTACCGAAGGTAAGGCTGTAAGTAGAGCCTGATATTTCTCAATGGGCCCATCTGACATGAGGTGGATGATGAATTAGATGAGCTCGAGACGAGGACAACAATAAGGTTTTGTCTTGTTGATCCCACGTGCAGGCTCCCGCCTCGACTCGCCTCAGGCGACGCTATCAACTTTCAGCATTTATGTTTTTTTACTGGGACCGTTGAGTTTTAGGTGTTAGCCGACGTTCCTTCTTTGGGACAAAGTCCGCATGTGTGAGAAAACTACCGTTTAAAATATCGGGATATTTCGTTAGTCTTCCAATCTTCCATTTACACAACTACTTGTGCAACTAGACATCTTTGTCTTGTCAAAAATACTCTAAGCCCCGCATGTTTCTCAGACTTGGGCTACTATTAGGCCTACCATAAGATGCCGTTTGTTCGAGTGCCACCAATCACGTGGCACTTCGCTGAGACTAGATTGTTGTAGGCTACATACATAACCCTAATCCTAAATTAACACTGTTTCACCCCATTCAGCCCTGTGTTTTAACTGGTATTGGGTATTTTGTATATCTGTTTTTTCTAAGATTTGTATATTTATCCTAGGCCCTCTTCTTTGCCTGCTCCAACACCACGTTTACCCCTTGGGGATCACAGAAGTACCAACTACAACACAAACCCCTCCATTTCTGAAGAACCCCCCCCCACCCCCCACACACACACCCTACCTTGTCTTCGGGCTTGGCCCTGTACACATGTTGTTTACAAGGCTTTGTTTAATTGACGCCAAATCGTTTGGGCCAACACGGGCAAAACAATGAGGCGGGACCTCCGTCGCGTTAGTCGCTGTTGAGTAGTCCAAACAGATTTCGATCTTAATCCCGAGAAGTGATTTATGAGGGGCCTAAATCCCACCCGCATCTTAAAGGGCCACAGGGCCGCCCTGCCAAAGGTGTGTACCGGCCACACTGACCCGGGCTTGTGTTTCTTTATCCCCTGCCTAAGAGGGAGAGAGAGAGAGAGAGAGAGAGAGGGAGAGAAAAGGAGAAAGGGAGGTTGGGAGAGAGAGACTGAGAGGGGGCGAGAGAATGATCAAGAGAGAGAAATCGAGAGAGAGGGAGGGAAAGATGGAGGGAGAGAGAGAGACCGAGAGAGAAAGGGAGAAATAGAAAGGGAGGAAGGGGGAGAGAGAGAGGAATAGAGAGACTGAGAGCGGCTGGAGAGGGAGAGAGAGACAGAGAGAGAGATAGACAGAGAGAGAGAGAGAGAGGGAGAGAGACAGGGCCTTCTTGGGCACGTTGCCCAGCCTGTGGCTCATTGCTAATTAGACGGGCAGCTTTCCTATAATTAACCATAGTGGAGACAATTAGGCAAGCAGTGTCTGTCGTTACAGCCTGTTGAATGTGTGAGTGCTTGATGCAAATTTAGATGGCTCAACTACCCCCCCCCCATACACACACACACACACACACACACACACACACACACCACACACACAGCCCTCCCTCTGAAGACAGCAAGCCAGCTGGTGCATCACTCAGTTACAATGTTAGAATTTCCCCATTCAAGCAAGTGAACCTCTGAGAGGAAACACTGACGTGCTTTCAGGATGTGTTTTTGTTTTTATATAAATAAATATAATTCCTATAAACTGCATCACTGACAGAGAAACATCTGCACTCTGTCAAGTGCTGATCCTGCCAGATATGAGATCCTGCCAGATATGAGATCCTGCCAGATATGAGATCCTGCCAGATACTAGCCTGGTCCTAACCTGCCAGATATGAGATCCTGCCAGATATGAGATCCTGCCAGATATGCCGTCTCTACGACTCTAGGGTGACATTTTGACAGCAAAGGGGTGGACCCCGTAATCCTATTGTCCTCATTAAGTCAGCCTGATAGCAGTTAACAGGGACTGACCCTGGAGCACACGGCCTACAGCATGTCACACTTTGACTTTTTACTGCAGACGGACCGTGTAACAGCAGTTCTCGTCAATCTAGCTTTAGTAATCTTTGCAACATTTTAATTACATGTATTTATATTTGGTCATATATTTGCCTGGGAAGTTTTCACTTCATGACTACACACTTTTCTAGTTATAAGTTTGATATAATTACATGTATTTATATTTGGTCATATATTTGCCTTGAAAGTTTTCACTTCATAAGTACACACTTTTGTAGTTATGAGTTTGATGTGCAGTCTAAGGCTCTAAGCATTGAGTTACATCTATACTCGGAGATGGCAATTGTCCTCACGTCCTATACTGAAGTAGAAGTACAGATACTCATGTTTAAAAAGACTCTGGTAAAAGGTGAAGTGCTGACTACACGTTTTCACTCAAGTTTCAAGTTAAAGTAAAGAAGTGTGGGCTCTGACATATACTTAAGTAAAAAGTAGCCATTACTACTACCCGTTTTAGTGTTATGCTGGTAACTGGATTAATACTACTACCCTGTTTGACCTCACATCATATTAATACAAAAAGACACTAGACGCAGTGTATTCCCAGTGCTTTCAAACATCTCCCTCTTATATGGCCATGGGGGATCAGGAATGTCTCTATTCTCTTTCATATTGACATTGTTAACTCCCTGTCTCATCCATAATGTACCATTTTTACGTAAATATGTTTTCAACCTTTCAAAACTGTATTTTTTTTTGTTCATCCTTTCAAAACTTTTTAACAGTTTTTCAACCTCCCAAAAAATATCTCAAATATTAGTTCTACCTTTCTAAACTTTTTTAGAAAATATTTTTTCAACCTTTCTAAACTTTTGTAGACATTTTTTTCAACCTTTCTAAACTACTTTAGAAAATATTTTTTCAACCTCTCGAAACTTTTAGAAAATATTTTTTCATCCTTTCAAAACTTTCTTTTCCCACTAGGGGCGAAAGTAAAATCTTGTCAGAAAAATAAATAGTGCAGTAAAGTACTGATACCACAAAAATCAACTTTTAACTTTTTGTTCAACCTTTCAAAACTGTTTTTAAACCTCAATAAAAAAATAGAAAATATATTTTCAACATTTCTAAACTTTTTCTGAAAATATTTTTTCAACCTTTCTAAACTTTTTTAGAAAATATTTTTTCAACCTTCCTAAACTGTTTTAGAAATTATTTTTTCAACCTTTCTAAACTTTGTAGACATTTTTTTCAACCTTTCTAAACTACTTTAGAAAATATTTTTTCAACCTCTCGAAACTTTTAGAAAATATTTTTTCATCCTTTCAAAACTTTCTTTTCCCACAAGGAGTGAAAGTAAAATCTTGTCAGAAAAATAAATAGTGCAGTAAAGTACTGATACCACAAAAATCTACTTTTAACTTTTTTTTTGTTCAACCTTTCAAAACTTTTTCTAACCGTTTTTAAACCTCAATAAAAAAATCGAAAATATATTTTCAACATTTTTAAACTTTCTGAAAATATTTTTGCAACCTTTCTAAACTTTTTTAGAAAATATTTTTTTAACCTTTCTAAACTTTTTTAGAAAATATTTTTTCAACCTTTCTAAACTACTTTAGTAGTTTTCCACTATTGTCAAATTAGTATATCTTCAGCTAATTTGTGATTCCTGTAGTGTAGACTAGAGGTACTTTAGTGACCACCACACCACTGAGAGTCCTGTAGTGTAGACTAGAGGTACTCCTTAACAGACCACCGCACCACCAAGGGTCATGATGTGGAAACTGTGTGTGTGACATGGGTCACGTCAGATGAGAGTCACATGAATCAATTCCTGACACACACACACACCACACACACACACACACACACACACCCACACACACACACACAAACACACCCCCACCACACAGACACACACACACACACACACACACACACACACACACACACACACCCTGGCCTGCTCGGACAGTTGAACTGTGACACTCAAAGCTCCTTCGGTATTCTCGTCGAATATCTTTGTGACATCACTCTCTGTGACAAACTGTCATGGCCAATAAATCCCTTTCTGATTCTGATTCATGCCGGATGTATCAGCTGACTGGCTGGTTGTTGTCCTGGAAACACAAAAAGACTGACCACCCTCTCCCCATCCTGAAATATGAACTATTCTTTTAAATGTAAATAAATACCATACCTAAATTAAATTCATAATATTGAAAAAAAACCCACATTGTATTTAGTTCACACGTGTTCTTTATGTCTCCTCAAACTCCCCGTAGGGACAACATGAATCTTAGTGGAGGAAGTCACACAATAATAACGTAATCTACTCTCTACATCCCCCTTAGCACTTGTAGTCTTGTGTGGACTCTATTTAGAGTCCTGAAACGCTACACCTCTGTGCTGCTGTTAGCGGGCTTGGGTGAGCGCGCGCGCACGAGCACGAGGCGGCACGAGGCGGGGCGAAGCGTCACATGGGATCAGACCCACCGCTCTATTTATACCGGACTCACAGGGCTCGCCGCGCGTGGCGCAATCTCACGCAGAGACGGAGAACACGGAACCCACACACACACACACACACACACACACACACCATGCCAGCGCTGGGACACCAGAACAGACCCTGGGGAAACTGGAGCATAGAAGGAGTCCTAACAGGAAGAAGTCCTAACAGGAAGGAGTCCTAACAGGAAGAAGTCCTAACAGGAAGGAGTCCTAACAGGAAGAAGTCCTAACAGGAAGAAGTCCTAACAGGAAGGAGTCCTAACAGGAAGAAGTCCTAACAGGAAGGAGTCCTAACAGGAAGAAGTCCTAACAGGAAGGAGTCCTAACAGGAAGAAGTCCTAACAGGAAGGAGTCCTAACAGGAAGAAGTCCTAACAGGAAGGAGTCCTAACAGGAAGAAGTCCTAACAGGAAGGAGTCCTAACAGGAAGAAGTCCTAACAGGAAGGAGTCCTAACAGGAAGAAGTCCTAACAGGAAGGAGTCCTAACAGGAAGAAGTCCTAACAGGAAGGAGTCCTAACAGGTAGGAGTCCTAACAGGAAGGAGTCCTAACAGGTAGGAGTCCTAACAGGAAGGAGTCCTAACAGGAAGGAGTCCTAACAGGTAGGAGTCCTAACAGGAAGGAGTCCTAACAGGAAGGAGTCCTAACAGGAAGGAGTCCTAACAGGAAGGAGTCCTAACAGGAAGAAGTCCTAACAGGTAGGAGTCCTAACAGGAAGGAGTCCTAACAGGTAGGAGTCCTAACAGGAAGGAGTCCTAACAGGTAGGAGTCCTAACAGGAAGGAGTCCTAACAGGAAGGAGTCCTAACAGGAAGGAGTCCTAACAGGAAGAAGTCCTAACAGGAAGAAGTCCTAACAGGTAGGAGTCCTAACAGGAAGGAGTCCTAACAGGAAGGAGTCCTAACAGGAAGGAGTCCTAACAGGAAGGAGTCCTAACAGGAAGGAGTCCTAACAGGAAGGCACAGTGAAGATCCTGCTGGTGTGTTGAGCAACGGGACTCTCACTGTGGATCTGGGGTAGAGAGGGAGTTTTGTGAGGTGTGGTTTGTATACTAGGCTTGTATGAGACTGGGAAATGTTTCTGTCGGATTTTATGGGTTTGGTTTTAGGTGCTTAGGTTTCCAAGAAGCAAGGACAGCAGTCATTGCCTCCAGGACTGAAATCAAAACATCTGCAGAATCTAGTTATTATCAATTAAGGATATTAAAGACTTGTGTTAGGTTTCATTTATGCAATGTTGCACACTTGATTATCTAACCTACCCAGAAAGTCAAGACAGTTGTCATGTCACTGGAACAATGTGTCGTGATACACTTCAAAAGTACATAAATAGCCACACACATATTAGTATATTCAGACATGATTTGTGTATGTAACTACATTTCCTGTGTATCCACAACCTACTCTGTGGAGTCTGTCTAAAGATAAAGGGGAAATGTAAACCTTTATGCAACGTTATGTAAACCTTTATGCAACGTTTGCCATAACGTTCACCGCCCGTGTCCATTGATCCTGCAGGTCGCGGTGAAAGCGCCTCTCCCTCTCGATGGATGACTTTGACCACAGCGTGGAGATCTCGGAGCGTGACTGGGACTTCTTCTTCCAGGAGTGCGAGGAGTGTTCCCTCCTCCCCCCCACGCTGGCCGGGATGGACGACTCCGGCATGAGCGACCTCGACGACTCGGGGTCAGCACACTCGAACGAGGCTCTCGTCGAACCCGACCCGGGAGCGGCCTTCCTGGACGACGGCCGACCTCCCGACGGCCCTCCCGATCGCGAAGGCTCCCCCTTACCGAATGACCTCAGCAGATACGCCGTTGGTGTTTGGGAGAATGTCCTCTCGGAGAGCGAGGAGGACATACACCTGGAGTCTGTAAACAGGTTCTTTGAGAGGCTTAGGAGTCTCACTGACACAGGGCTGCTTGTTGAGCCGGAACAAACGGCAGTTGGAAAAAGTGTAGAGGCGGAGCAGAGGGAGGAGGCGTGTAGCGACGGGACGCCAGCCAACCTCGATGCTTTGCCAGCAAACATCCTCGAGTTCGACTCCCAGCGTGACGTTAGTGAAACAGCAGCTGGGAGAGAGACGGCAGGGCCACAAGACTCCGACTGCACCAAAGATACCGGGGCTGATTTCAAAATGGCTCCTGAACACACACACGACGCGTCTCACGATGAGGCAGACCAACCCTTTCTGGACACGGAGCTGGTCGTCAGAGAGGAGGAGTGGTCGGTGACGACAGCTCACAAACGACAAAATACGAGGGATGAAAAGGATCTGTCTCCTGACCCGAGTGTCTGCCCAGACCTGCCCTCTGCCCCTGGAGAGTTACCCCAGAGCCCTGGAGAGTTACCCCAGAGCCCTGGAGAGTTACCCCAGAGCCCTGGAGAGTTACCCCAGAGCTCACACACATGCCTGCCCTCTGCCCCTGGAGAGTTACCCCTGAGTCCTGGAGAGTTACCCCAGAGCTCACAGACATGCCTGCCCTCTGCCCCTGGAGAGTTACCCCTGAGTCCTGGAGAGTTACCCCAGAGCTCACACACATGCCTGCCCTCTGCCCCTGGAGAGTTACCCCTGAGTCCTGGAGAGTTACCCCAGAGCTCACACACATGCCTGCCCTCTGCCCCTGGAGAGTTACCCCAGAGCCCTGGAGAGTTACCCCAGAGCTCACAGACATGCCTGCCCTCTGCCCCTCGAGAGTTACCCCAGAGCTCACAGACATGCCTGCCCTCTGCCCCTCGAGAGTTACCCCAGAGCTCACAGACATGCCTGCCCTCTGCCCCTCGAGAGTTACCCCAGAGCTCACAGACACGGCTGGCTGAATCCATGGGTGATCTGAGGCCTGAAGGCGACTTGGCTGATCAGATGGTGCTGAAGAGAAGCCTTCCCCTGGAGTCCCTCGTTAACCTAGATGTGATTCCCTGTGATAACGAGGCCGAGGAGAGCACATGTGTTGGGTTGTCAAACACACAGTCTTGCCAGCTGAGTGTGAGCAGAGTGGCCAGCCAGGAGCTATCCCCGGCAGGTAACAACAAGAAGAAGAAGAGGAGGAGGAAACGAGCTAGCATGGAGCCCGTGGAGGCCGGGTGCAGGTACGAGAGGCAGGTTTCAGGTAACCGTAGTGACTCGGACGAGGAAGTGCGAGCATCCTGGGCAGCTGAAATGAGTCCCCGGGCTAAGTTATCTGGAGATTGTTGCGATGGTTTTATGATTGAGCACATCCGACCTCCACAAAGTCTAGCTGATGACAAAGACCTGTCAACGCCGATCTATAGCGGTGCTAACGTGGGAACTCATTTACAGCCATGCAGGGGATCAACATTACGAGCATCAATGGAATTCAAAGAATGTGCCAGGCACTCATGTGCCACCTGTGTTGGAGGTGAGCCAGGAAGTACTGGTAACCTGGCAACCAGCCAGACAGAGCATGAGCCTCAAGTGAATCATACAAGAAGAAAAACAAGTGAGCCTCAAGAGAAGGACATGGATCGAGGATTGATGAAGGATTTCACAGCCACAGGTTTTATTTCACCTAAACAAGACACTATGTGTGTTGTCACGGGCAGCATGATTGGATTAGACACACAGGGGAAGCCAGTTGTTGGGGAAACGCATGACGAGTTCACAAGACCTAGTTTAGACTTCAGGGAGATCCAAAAAGAGGCACGTACTGATTTAACTCTGTTGTCTGAGCAGTTATCGTTTCCTCACAGCTTCCACTCAGACACAGGAACCAGCCAAACACACAACAGAGAAGATCTTTCTCAGACTGTGTGCCCAGAGAATGAAACAGACACCATGTCAGCACTCCCACATGTTGATCGAGAGAGCAGTTTCAAAAGTCCTATCTCTGAGAAAGAAAAATCGAGTTTGTCTGCTTTCAAAGGCAACCAAAACCGAGTAGATGTGTCGAACATAACACCTTTAACAGTACTGCCGGTTTCAAAACACTCCGATGCATCCCCCACATCATCATCTGAAAGTCCTGAGACACTGAGCACGTACTGTGAAACCCCCCCGATCGCGGACACAAGTGAAATAACAGACAAAAACAAAAGACAAGATGTCTGTGAAAACGTCCCAGAGCTGAGAGCTGATTCGCCAGGGGAGGGTCATGTGACAGGAAACACACTAGGGGAGGGTCATGTGACAGGAAACACACCAGACCCCAACATGACTGTGTACGCCATGTCTTCTTTCTGGAAGGACATGGAGCAAATGACGATCAACGACATCTTGCGTTTCCGAGGGATCGACGCGGTCCAGCCCCCCTTTTCTCCGCCATACGGCGGGACGGCGGTGCCCGTGGACGGTGTGGACTCGGGATATTTCGGTCAACGGGGGGATTCGAACCCTCAGCTCTCCGGTGAAGTTTTCAACATCGCAAGTTTTGACGAAGATTCAAATCCAATCAGTGATCCTGACGCTGGTGATGTTTCGTCCGACTCTTGTGGCGTCTTGTGGGAAAGTAAGCGTGACTTTGTAGGCCCGGGAACTGAAGCGTGCTCTGATCATGTGTGCTCTGATCATGTGTGCTCTGATCATGTGACCCTCCTGAAGGATTTACCCCAGCAACTAATCCCAGGCAGCCCCCAAAAATACTACGTAAAGAAGATGTACAAAAACAGAAGTATGCAGAACTTGCCTGATCTGGAGTCTAAACCTTTAGGTCAATCGCTGAAAAGTCAGGTTTTACCAACTGTCATCGCCGAGGAAGATGAGTCCGACACGGAGCTCTTCAGTGAAGAGCACGCTCTGAGACAAGACTGCGGGTTAGACTCTTTACCTCCATCTTCTTTCTCTGAACAAGTCACCCCACAAAGCTACCGAGTCTCCGTCACAGATATCTTCAGATATTTCTTTACAGGTTCGACATCTGAACCCTCTCAGTCTGACACAGATGCCATGCAGACGACGGCCGCTTCCTACGCCGGTGGAGACTCAGTCGCTGAGACGTACGATCACTTCTTCTCCGACTTCGAGATGGACAGCTTCTTCTACCCTCTCTTGGAGGAAGGACACGACAAAAACCAAACGGTGCCCATCTTTTCCTGCTCGCGAAGCGCCAACAGGAACCTCCAGTTCCCCGATGCGTACGATTATTTCTTCCCCTCGTCCTCCTCTGACGATTCGTCGATGGAATCCGACGAGGAGGATCGCGAAAGCAGGGCGCCGATTCGCGTTGTGTCGAGGTTCACTCTTAAGGAGGGTGAGATTCAAGGTGCTTCCAGCGGACCAGATATTTATGAGAACTTCTTCTCTGACTGGGACCAGGGTGTCTTCTGGAAAAACGGTCTTTCTTTAAGGAACGTCCGGTTTCCTGGATCCACCTACCAGAGACCAACATCAGACTACTTGGCTTTGGTACCTGTTAATCAAAACAGGAAGTTAGTGCAGAGGACAATCCAACCAATCAAAGTACTTGGTAACCAAGACCGGCCTTTCCTCGACCCTCTCTTGTACAACTTCAGCGACAGGCTCGTCAGACAGCTAGCAGAGCAGAGACACAAGGACCTGCAGATAGCGGTTGCTAATCCAAGTAAGACTACATTTGTTGTTTCTTGTTATTTCTTATGTCTTGTGCTCATATTTCCTCATACCTTATCTGAGGATGATTGTTATAGGATGAAGCCATGGGAAAGCCAGTGTCCCTACGGCAACAAGCTTGGACCCCCTTGTGGCCCCTCTAAATGTGGAGTCTGAATAACTATACGCATGGTCTTTTGCCTGTTAATGCAGTGAAGAAAACTAAATGACAACAATCATGTATGTAACTGGCCCCTCTAACAGTACACCTGGCCCCAGCTTGCTCCTCTCTCTCATGGTGCCGTGTGACGTGATGTCGCTCGTTCCCCGACACGGCTGTGTCCTAAGGGGACCCTGTCCAAGGACACTGACTGGTCAGCAGCACGTAGTAGTGCTGAGCTGTGCCAGAGGAATGGCAGTACGTGATCACTCGTCTTCCCTCCATGTGGGTGTCCTGTCTATCCCGTGCCAAGAGGCTGCTCATGCTTGGCCTCAGGGGATTACACAGAAATAGTGGCGCTTAGGTGGCCAAAGGTGCATCGCCATAGAGATCCAACATCTTAGCGAACTACTTATCAAATCATCAAAGTATGAGTCATCGAAAACATTGAATTATGCGTGTAGGGATATCGGATTTGCACTCTGTGTGACGTATGTC
>CAEFZP010002059.1:30000-32500 GCA_903064625.1 Mallotus villosus | reverse complement strand
ACACGCCAGGGAGGAGGAGGAGGAGACACACCAGGGAGGAGGAGGAGCTTGAGGAGACACACCAGGGAGGAGGAGGAGCATGAGGAGACACACCAGGGAGGAGGAGGAGCTTGAGGAGACACGCCAGGGAGGAGGAGGAGCTTGAGGAGACACACCAGGGAGGAGGAGGAGCTTAAGGAGACACACCAGGGAGGAGGAGGAGCTTGAGAAGACACACCAGGGAGGAGGAGGAGCATGAGGAGACACAGCAGGGAGGAGGAGGAGGAGGCGGGGCGAGGGAGGAGGAGACACACCAGGGAGGAGGAGGCAGGGCGAGAGGAATCGCTGCGTCAGCCTCCTTCCATGTAATCAGGGATCATCCGGCCTGCTCGTCACTCCAAACTTGTTTCCAAGGAAAACCAGAGAGACTTTGTATCATATCCTGGAAAATAAAAGAGAAACCAAGTATTGTTTCATGGAAAACTAATGACTGAACGATACGCTCAAGCCTGCACGCATCTGATATCTGCCTCTTAAAATATATATATCTGGTTTTAGAGATACAGAGGCAGATTTGTATGTGCCGTGTTCAAAATGTTTGCACTATTTATAGATACATATCGTGAATGTTCATGGATATTTCTTTAAGGGTTTAACCCTTGAACTGACTCAAACTTAGATATGAAGTAGTACACTTATTACTTAACTCAAACTGACCCAGTATGTTTTTAAAATAGGGCCTACAGGTGAAGGGTCTTGGGAGGAGAAAGTGTGATTGAAAGCCAGAGAAAAACACCACCTACAGACACCAGAGAAACACACCAATACATTTTGTTTGTGTTTCTGATTTACACACAAATGTTCTTAAATGTAAAAACACAAATGTAAAAAGGCAAGTGTAAATGCTCCACAAACCCCCAATGTAAAAAAAACTAACATCAACTGAAGTTTCATCAGCAGAGAAGGGGTGTTTCAATTTGATCGTAGAAACTATTTATCATGTTTCCATCAGCTGTGTTCTGACTTGCTCTGTGAGCTGTGGCTGTCGTTCCTTTGAAGTAAAAAGTATTTCAGTCGTTGGAGTGCTGTTTGTGCTGCAGTTACACACTTCGGACAACAGAGGGCGCCACAGGATAACGTTATGAATCATGACAAATAAATATGACATTGTACATCTTTATCCATCTTGCAGACACTTTTTTGACGTTCAAATAGTGCATATAGAAAGTAGAAAACATTAAATAAACATAAATGGTGAAGACAATTTGAGAAGAACAAGACAATATTCTTATTTTTTATTTCCAAATATAAATAAACACCTCACACAACATAACTGAAAAAAGCCATTTGCAATATCTTAATAGATAAAAAATATCTACATTATAGCACAACCAGGAAGTCCTTTCAAGCCACCAAACTTTGCAGTGTAATCTTTCGGTAAAATAAATAACTGAACTTAAACTTGCTTATGGAATGCTTACACAGAAAAGCTGTCATAACATATTATATTAATTAAATAACTAAAATAACAAAACATGTAAACAAGATGGCATTATGCAGGAAATAGTCCATAAATAATAAACAATATCGAGTTAAAAGCCGTAAAGTATTAAGATCTTAATGCAAAAAAGTATAAAAATATACATTTTCAAGCTTTCACATATAGAAACTATAAACATTTTGCACTTTAATCTTCGATCCTATATCCTACAGGCGAGTGGTCGTATCCTACCAGTGAGTTTCCTACAAGTTTAACGTCATAGTATTCCTGCGATGACACAGTAAACATATCTGCACGTACACAGTAAACACGGCGTTGCCGCGGTAACACATCGCCGTTCACGACGACGTTCTTCAAACGCGCGAAACTATTCCGGCGTGCTCGTCGTCCCTCGCAGGAAGCCAGAGGGGGTTTTGACAGTTGGTTCTGCGAGGGGCAGAGATACCGATCTGTTGTTTATACGAGTCCAGACGAGCGGCGGAGCTATTGTTCCCGTTTTACGACCATCTCTGATGCGTTGCCACGGCGCTCATGTGCGTTGCCACGGCACTCATGCGCCTAGCCCCGGGATCTAATCCCGTCCGGTGTGTCGGCATTCCAGACGTGGGCTGAATCATCCCAGTATTATAGTCGTACTCCCAAATGTTGTCATAATCCATTTCCTGGTCATCTGGTTCTCTGGGTTCAAGGTAGGAGAGATGATCTGCACAGAGGAATTTCACAGGATTTTAGTTTCAAACAAAGTCATGCTAAAACCTCGCCCTTGGTTCAGAAACTATTTTGGACTAGATCCAAACTTGCAGAGTATATATAGCTAGCGTGAAACGGACTTGTCCCAACATACAATCTCCCTGTCAAACCGGCACACTCCAACACAAACATCTCCTTTCCCTTCAACAACGTTTAAACTACAAAACACACAATAATCTGATAAAATGACATGATTCATCAGATTATATTGCAGGTATTTCCACATGCCCCCATAGGGACAGAATCAACCTTGTTAAACTTTGTCAGGTC
>CAEFZP010002059.1:0-25000 GCA_903064625.1 Mallotus villosus | reverse complement strand
CACACTAGGACACACAGCGTCAGACACACACACTAGGAGACACAGCGTCAGACACACACACTAGGACACACACCGTCAGACACACACACTAGGACACACAGCGTCAGACACACACACTAGGAGACACACAGCGTCAGACACACACACTAGGACACACACCGTCAGACACACACACTAGGAGACACACAGCGTCAGACACACACACTAGGAGACACACAGCGTCAGACACACACACTAGGAGACACACAGCGTCAGACACACACACTAGGAGACACACAGCGTCAGACACACACACTAGGAGACACACAGCGTCAGACACACACACTAGGAGACACACAGCGTCAGACACACACACTAGGAGACACACAGCGTCAGACACACACACTAGGAGACACACACACTAGGAGACACACAGCGTCAGACACACACACTAGGAGCCAGCCCAAGGAAGCTGCTTGAAGAGATGTATGATACATTCCCTCTCGGCTGAGGACGTGTTTCTGGGTCTCTGGTGACAGGAGATGTTTCCCTGTCAAAGCCTTTAATTATCCATCACGTCTGATCAATGAGTAATGGGGCTTAGAAGTCACTGTGTTAGTCTCTGTGCATTGGTGTAGTGTGTATATATGTATATAGGCTGTGTTTGTACGTACATGTGTGTGTATATGTATATATGTGTGTGGTGTGTGTATATATATATATAAATATAGACCGTATGTTTGTGTATGCATATGTATGCATGTGTATATACTGTATGCGAGTGTGCACATGTGTACGTATATAGACTGTATGTTTGTGTATGCATATGTATACATGTGTGTGTATATAGACTGTATGTTTGTGTATGCATATGTATACATGTGTGTGTATATACTGTATGCGCGTGTGCACATGTATAGACTGTATCAATGTGTGTGCAGGACTAGTTCACGCCCTAGTCGGGCCTTGTCTAGTCGGGCCTTGTCTACTCGGGCCTTGTCTTGGGATTGTAAGCCGATCCTTATGGATCCAGTATCAGTCCTCTGACCCACTTACCGGTCTGGAGCTGAGCTCCTCCAGGGCGCGGGTGTTGGGGGTGCAGGGCTCGTCGTACAGGGGCGAGAGGGGCTGGAGGGGGGCGCTCATGCCGGAGTGGCGCTGGGGGGGGAGGGCCCCGGGGAACTTCAGGGACGTCTGCGCTGTGCTCCAGCTGTTGGACTGATCACACAGGATTCACACATTTACATTTAGTCATTTAGCAGACGCTCTTATCCAGAGCGACTTACAGTAAGTACAAGGACATTTTCCCAGAGGCAAGTAGGGTGAAGTGCCTTGCCCAAGGACACAACGTCATTTTGGCACGGTCGGGGAATTGAACCAACAACCTTCTGATTTATAGCCCGACTGCCTCTCAGCCCGACCCCGCCACACACAACCAGAGGGTTATTAGGGGGGTTCTTCCTGTTTATCTGTCTTTATTATTAATGTCTGTCCCGTCCTCCCCTGACTTCCCTTCTGTTGCTTTCCTTCCTTCCGTCTCCCTTTATCTCTCTAATCTGTCTCTCTTTTCCTCCTTTCTTCATTCTCTCTCTCTCTCTCTCTCTCTCTTTCTCTCACGCTCCACAGCTAGCAGAAGCTAATCACATAAGCCACACTTAGCGCCGGGATTTGGCATCGAGTTTCCGTGCGGAGGGATTGAGCTAATCTCAGACATGATCTACGGCAGGGCGAGTGTGGACAACTGGCTGTGTGTGTGTGTGTGTGTGTGTGAAGTCAGGAACACACACCTCTCCCCTCAGTGACGAGGCAGAGGGCTGCTCCCAAGTGCTCTCGCTAATTCCGTTCGCGAGTCCTAACAGTAAGGCGTAGGGAAGTTGTTCCATGTTTAGGACTAATGAAGGTATATTGTATCTCCTAGAAGATCTTTCAGCTTCAATTAAGTGCGAGCGCCACTCTAACCATCTCTCTATATTTACACCGAAATCCATCCCTGCCACTCACATCCCTCGAGTGTTGTGTTGGTTTATTTTCATGTTGCCGACATGACCCCTTGAGGGCAAAATAAAGGCTTCGAGGAGCTGTCTTTAATTATCAGGTTTGTTGTCAGCGCTGCCTACCTTCACCAGGGGGGCCTTGTCCACCCGAGGGGGGGGGGCGCGGTGCTGCCCGTGCAGGAAGGGGGTGTTGTAGACGGGGGACGACACGGGGGCCTCAGAGGGAGGGGGGAGGTGGGGGGGGGCCTCGCTGGGAGGAGGAGTAGCGTAGCGACAGAGGTCGAAGGTCACGTTCGGGTCTGGCATGAGACGACACGCTGCTGCTGCGGCTGCCCAGCTGAGACGTCTCGGTGGAGGAGGGGCGGCTGGAGCTGTACTGTAAACACACACACACACACACACACAGGGGTTAGAGGCTGTACTGTAAACACACACACACACACAGGGGTTAGAGGCTGTACTGTAAACACACACACACACACACAGGGGTTAGAGGCTGTACTGTAAACACACACACAGGGGTTAGAGGCTGTACTGTACACACACACACACACACACACACAGGGGTTAGAGGCTGTACTGTAAACACACACACACACACAGAGGTTAGAGGCTGTACTGTCAACACACACACACACAGGGGTTAGAGGCTGTACTGTCAACACACACACACAGACACACACACACAGGGGTTAGAGGCTGTACTGTAAACACACACACACACACACACAGGGGTCAGAGGTGAGACTGTAAACACACACACAGGGGTCAGAGGTGAGAGACTGTACTGCTAAGGTGTGTGTTACTGTGGGTAGTCTGGCTATAGCTGTACTGTTAACACAACACACACATAGGTCAAAGGTTAGAGGTCAAACGTCTAAAGTGTGTGTTATTATGACTGGTCTGGGTATACACAACACACACACACAGGTCCACTAGGGTGTGTGTTATCATGAGTAGTCTGGGTATTACGAAGAAGCTAGGGGTCGCCATTCAAAACACACAAAGTTGGATTCGGGTGATCCTGTTAGGAGATTGCAAAAACTCGACACCAAAAGAGCTCTTAAGCGAATTTATCTTGTTTTAAACGGCGCCCAATGCCAAGCCTCGTATTATAGGTTGTCAGACTGCGACGTCAGGCCGAGGGTTCCATCAAGTTAATTGAGGACGATGATCCAGGGAATCAGTCATACAGCTGGGGCATGTCTTGGCTCAAAGCCTTCTCCACTATAACCTAATTGGATGGGCAGCTGGCGTACGCTAGGGTCGTCTCCCTTACCAAGTCAGCTCAAGGTCCCGATAGCTCTCGCTAGAGAATGCAAGACTCCCAAGTTATCTGGTATCGTTGCTGACTAGGCAGATAAGTGCCCCTTATTTCTTTCAAGTTCAGAAGTTATCTTTATGGCTGAAATTGTTTTGAGAGAGGGAAGAAATAGCTAACTTTAATGTTTTTTTGCTATCTCTCAGTGGAGGGCTAGAGACTGGGCGTGTGTTCTACAGTATGGACTGCTGTGTTTTAGGTCTCGGTTAATTATTAACATCTGGAACAGAAATAGACTCCTGCTTCTCAGCTGGGACAGGCCAAAACAAACACACACTAGCTACAAACGAACGCTACATTATCAAAGCTACCTGAAATATGTTGCATTAACAATACTACATTAGCAATGCTACATTATCCAAGCTACGTTTGTATTGATGTTTTACATTATCAATGCTGCATTACCAAAGCTACATTAGCAGCGCTACATTAGCCGCTAGCTGCAGACTTACGCGTAGAGGCTCGGTGTAGCCTGGGGAGAGGGGGTCGTCTTCCGGTCTCGGAAACTGAAGGTGGTGGGAGCCGCGTACGCTCTGTGATTGGCTGAGACTCAGAGATCCGCCACGCCTCTGCTGACTACTTCCGCTCCACCTGTCGAACTCCGGAACCTTGGGAGGGGATAACCATAGAGACGGTTAGCGGTTACTTAACCGTAATTAATCGTTCAATGTCGCGTTAGTCTGGCCTAACATGCCTCTAGCATCGACAGTGGCCATTTGCAAAACAAAACAGATATGGACATAATGTGTGCACGAAGGTAGCAAAAACCGGCGCTAAATCATCACAAACCATGCAAATAGAAATCTATATGACTAGTAGGCCTAATGATTTAATACAACTTGTATGTGTGTTTAAGACTGTGAACCCTATCTAGGAAAAAAGCAGGTTACACAGTGACCAGAAGAATAAACTGTGTTGATTTATGAGGTGGTTATTCTAGATGTTTTGTCTCCTTATCAGTCTACCACACTCACCCTATTTTCATAGATATGGATTATCTGCCACAATGAACCACGTCTTTGTTAATTTTATCAAACTTTTAGAGGACGTGTGTGAAGGGGGGGAGGAGGGGGCGGTGTCTCACCTCTCGAGTATGCGTGGGCGTGTAGATTATGTCGTAGACGGGAGGCGGCGGGCTGAGAACAGGGACGTCAGCAGCTTTAAGGTTCTGGATCCACTCACAGAACTCTGTCTGCGACCGGCAGGACACCACGATGGGGTTGATAAGCTTCCCTGAAGGGACAAAGAGGGGACATTTGGGGTCAGTCGATCGTCAGTGTGCCACGGTCCGAAATCCATTCACTGGGTTAAAGCATGTCCCTTCATGGACTCGTAAAGGCCAATGTATTATGTTATTAATAAATTATTATGTTACATTAATTATTATGTTACGTATTCTTAAAGTGTTTCTGCTTGTGAAACGGAACTCGTAAAAAAAAACTGAATAAAATATATTGTATGTTATGGTGTATATAATATAGGATAGTATGATGGCGCACTGAAGTTATTATGTGAACGGTAATTATGCAACATGAAAATATATTTTCCAAAATAAAAAAAATTGGGCGGGGTGATCATTTACTTACCCTCAATCATGAAGGTGTTGGGCTTAACATCCTGACAGGGAGTGGTCACTGTGATCATGTTGAGTGGAAGTTTACCCTGCATGACACACACACACACACACTGTTATGACGCAAGGAAGACGGGGATGAACAGTTAAGTGCTGATGGGGTAATATCTTCCAGGCGGGTGTCATAGACTGAGTAAGCCAGGTGGAGGTCAGGTGGAGGTCAGGTGGAGGTTACACCTGAGAACAGGCACCTGCAGCAGCATTCTCACAATATAAACACAATACAATACTAGACACATACGTTTGAAATACATCCATGGACTTAACTACCACTCAGGATCTTACAACCCAAAACTAATTTAATCTTCAGGAAATATGACACAGGTCAAAACATTTCGTACACTGGCCAAAAGTCTGCTAACTTATTCTTTTTATCGCCGGAACTTCTAAAGAGTGAAGAGATCAGTCTTTTTCTTTTCTTCCAAATGGTGGATTTAGCGACATGAGATTTGGATTGTCACATGTTTGTATGTCCAGTCATGTGATGTGTGGCGTCTCTGTTACCTTGTAGAAGAGTCCGTCGCTCTCCTCAGACAGGATGATGAGCGTGGCAGGGTACATCACCAGCAGCCTGACGCCCTGCTCCTGAGGAACAAACACATGTTAGCACTTAGCATGCTCCTGAAGACCAAACACATGTTAGCACTTAGCATGCTCCTGAGGAACAAACACATGTTTTCACTTAGCAGACATGCTTTCATCCACAGCAGCGTTCAGAGGGGGATTTGAACGTGCAACCTCATGTTCTGGTGTCACGTGCTCTAACCGCTGAGCTTCACTTATATCGGATCCGACAGAAACAGTTAGATCCCAACGGAGATGCATCACCGTTAATACATGAGACGTGATTATCAAGTACCGGTGTGTGTTACATGTGTAGACCAGCGTCTCTGATAGACCAGAGGTGTGTTACATGTGGAGACCAGCTTCTCTGATAGACCAGAGGTGTGTTACATGTGGAGACCAGCTTCTCTGATAGACCAGAGGTGTGTGTTACAGTGTTCTGCCGCTCTCTGCACGAGGGTGTGTCGGACAAGACAGCTGACATTCCAGCTGGGAGGTGAGTCAAGTCGCTGTGCGAGCCAAGCAACTGCCTCTCGCACGCCCCTTTTATGATCTCTCTCTCCCACGCCAGGAAGAGCATGCTGGCTCTTCCCACGCTGGGAAAACCGGAGGAACGATCACAAGCGGCGGTATGAGCAATGTGTTTTTATTGGGGTCCTGTATAACGGTCTAGCCAGCGTCTTGTTTTGTGCTAGCGTATCGTTTTGGTTTAGCCTATAGCGTCTCATCGACCAATCACGGTTGTCTGATCTTTGTCGTCTCATAGGTGACTGAGAGAACATATTGAGCTCGTGGAGTTTGTAGCTGTCATAAGGTGATGGATGGCTTGTAAGGTTTCCATGCACAAGGCCTGACAGGACAACAGCAATTCCTTACATTGTGATGATGTCATATATGTTGTGTAACCTGGGATGTACAGTATGAGTCAGACTAAGGTGCTATGTCTGCGTATAGGTTTAAAAAAAATGTGTGTTCTAAAATCCCCTTCTAGTGTGTGTGTGTGTGTGTGTGTGTGTGTGTGTGTGTGTGTGTGTGTGTGTGTGTGTGTGTCGTAACTATCTTCTGTAGTATTCCATTAACCGTTGGAACAGATAGACTCTCAGCCTCACTTCTCCTGCGAGCCACCGGGGGTGCCCTACAACAAATCCAGTTGAACGCGCGTCCTCAGCGCCTCACTTCCTGTGTAGTGCGCGAGCCTCACCTGGCAGGGCAGGTGCTGCAGGAGGACCTTGGTGACCTCACTTCCTGTGTGGTGCGCGAGCCTCACCTGGCAGGGCAGGTGCTGCAGGAGGACCTTGGTGACGTAGGTGATGGAGCCCAGGCTCTCTCTCTGGGAACCCTCCCACTCGTAGATGGGTTCTCTGCTGATCGAGTTCCTCAGGTCCTCTCGGTTCTCCTGGCTCGTCTCCGGGTTCTGCCAGGAACAAGAGCGGGGGTTAGAGCGGTCGCCAAGAGCGGTTAGAGTGGTCACCAAGAGCGGTTAGAGTGGTCACCAAGGGGGGTTAGAGCGGTCACCAAGGGGGGTTAGAGCGGTCACCAAGGGGGGTTAGATTGGTCACCAAGGGGGGTTAGATCGGTCAGTTAGATCGGTTCATCCATGTGTTTTTAAGTGTTGTTTAAGTGGTTTAGTAGTGGAAGGTATATGGAGTCAAACAGCCCAGTGAATATTTGCAAGCATTATCCTCTTTGGATTGTAACTATGTTTGTCTAGAACAGCTATTCCAGACCTTTTCCACTTTGCGGCCCACTTGCATAGCTCATAGTTTTGGCAGCCACCCAACACATCCTTTCAATTAATTCACTTAGTTCAAAAAGTACAATTTGAACCCCTTGTCCTGCTTGCTTGAACGCCAGCAACATAGAACGGTCTAATGAATTCTAAATGACATCTATGGAAGAGTACCAACTGTCCACCCTAGTCATCGGCTTTAGAACCGTAAGCAAGAACAAAGCAAGTTGCATCAGCATTCTGAGTTGTGACATCATCATCTTCAAGCAGGTTTGATCTGGTTTGAACAGCATGTGATCCAGTCCACACCTGCCTGTTCATCCCTCTGGTTCCCATGTTCAGATCCAGAGGTTTGGCCTGGCTGAGGTGGCGTCCACACGGCCTACACTACTCACCAGTATCCACCCGTCTGGGACGGACTGATGACCTACATGAGTCAATGCATCACTTCCTCTTTGAAGATTCTAACCGAAGGTTCTAGAACTGGGATGGGAAACTCCGCCCCTCTAATCCAGGTGATGACATCACAATGCCACGCCCGGTACATTACTTGTGAGGATTTTGGTTTCTGTGGGAATTAGGTCACATGACTTGACCTTGATTTTTGCGTCCGGGTTTGATGCAACAGTAGTCATGCAGCAAATGACATCGAATTACACCTGTTTATCTATGGTCCTGTCTATCTATCCTGTCTTAATTTAAGTAAAGGACTTTAAGTCCAGATTCCAGTTCTATTCTGCGTACTCTTTCTTCACAAACTTTTGTCAGAGGAAGCCAACCAGTTTAAAGGAAGTTGTTTTTTTTAAAGATACATTTTGGGGCATTTTTCATGCTTAATTGAACAGTTTGTAGGTGAAGTGTCACTAGGAAAATCAGGAAGGGAGGGAGAGAGAGAGAGAGAGATAGAGAGAGAGGAGAATACATGCAGTAAAAGCCACAGGCCGGATTCGAACCCAGGCCCCGGAAAATAAGTAGTTTGTCCGTGCTCATACCTTGACCCTGGTGTAGGTCTCAGGTGCGATGGCCGTCCCTCCGTTAGCCTCGATCTGTTCTCGGAGCAGCTCAAACCACATGTCCATCTCTTCCTGGTTGGCACAGAAGACGACGATGGGGTTCAGACTGACACCTGGGAAGGGGGGGGGGAGAGAGAGGTCAGAGAACGTTCACTAGGACTTCCTTCTCATGAGTTTGGCTTACAAATAATAAATACCCATTATTTTTCCAAACATTATTATCCACTTTGTCATTGGTGCTAAACATTCCTTTGGTGACGAGGAACAGAGGAACGACACAAAATAACAAAGTACTTTCTGACATGTTAATGACACGTTATGTCACTGCCACACATTCAGGGTCAACCTGATGTTTGGTCACGTGTCGAACCTTCGTCTAACCGCACACCTCCACAGCCCATCACAGGAGGCCCCTCGGCCTCTCCCCTCGGCCTCTCCTACACCAGGCCTAGCCCCTCAGCCTCTCCTACACCAGGCCTAGCCCCTCGGCCTCTCCTACACCAGGCCTAGCCCCTCGGCCTCTCCTACACCAGGCCTAGCCCCTCGGCCTCTCCTACACCAGGCCTAGCCCCTCGGCCTCTCCTACACCAGGCCTAGCCCCTCGGCCTCTCCTACACCAGGCCTAGCCCCTCGGCCTCTCCTACACCAGGCCTAGCCCCTCGGCCTCTCCTACACCAGGCCTAGCCCCTCGGCCTCTCCTACACCAGGCCTAGCCCCTCGGCCTCTCCTACACCAGGCCTAGCCCCTCGGCCTCTCCTACACCAGGCCTAGCCCCTCGGCCTCTCCTACACCAGGCCTAGCCCCTCGGCCTCTCCTACACCAGGCCTAGCCCCTCGGCCTCTCCTACACCAGGCCTAGCCCCTCTGCCTCTCCTACACCAGGCCTAGCCCCGCGGCCTCCTCTACACCAGACACTCCCTCTGACCGCCTCCTCCAGCAGGAATGCACAGGACCAGAGGAGGTGAATAGAGCTGGAATCTCCCTTTATCTGCCCCACACATACCAGAGATAAACAGCGGAGATAGCCCTTTTCATTCCTGCCTCGCGGCTTTCTCTCCGCCAGACACCACAGCCATCTGACTGCTCTCTGCCACGTTGGTCTCATTCATCCTCTCTATTCATCCCAAGGCCTGGGGGTTTACACCATGACACGGCACTCCCTCCAGCCCTACTGCCTGCTCTGCACTGGCTGCTCCACACTGCCTGCTCCACACTTCCTGCTATGCACTGCCTGCTCTGCACTGCCTGCTCCTCACTGCCTGCTCCGCACTGCCTGCTCCGCACTGCCTGCTCCGCACTGCCTGCTCCGCACTGGCTGCTCCGCACTGCCTGCTCCACACTTCCTGCTCTGCACTGGCTGCTCCACACTGCCTGCTCCGCACTGCCTGCTCCGCACTGCCTGCTCCGCACTGCCTGCTCCGCACTGCCTGCTCCGCACTGCCTGCTCCGCACAGCTCACACGAGGGCCGGGGAACAGACGAACTATCGTCGAGGCTTTTTGCCTTTTGGTGGAAAGCCTTACTTCATGATCTCGTCAGCGTAACGGCTCTGATATTGTTTGACGTCGATTGTTATTATCGACTGTCATTGAATGTCATTAGAAGCCGTGGGGACGGACGGACGGAATCCTGACTCTTAAAGAACTCGGAACACTCACGTTCTAGAACCTTCGCACGAGTGTTCCGGTATGTTCCGGTGTCACAGAGGGTGAGCTCAGCAGAGCTGATTCATCTGCCGGGCAGCAGTGAGACGTGTGCTCTGTGTGTCTCTCCGAGATATCGCTGCTAACAATCTCTCAGTTGACTCACGGTTCTGTCATGCTAGGTCTACCCATGTGTTTCCTGTCAATGGTGCCTCCCTCAAGGTAAACACAGGCTCTCCTAGAACAGGGGGGACATTTGTAACGTAATATATGATCAAATAACGTTTGTCCAGCGGGAAACATCAGTCAAGTGTACTTTGGCTGTTTCGAAGAAAGTCAATATTTTGACAGAGGAGAGCGCTCGAATTTCATAAATATGGATAAGATAAGATATAAAGATACTGGCTTTCCATACTCACAGTGACTGGAAATGTTAAAACATCTTATCAAAATGTGGCTGACTTCCATTTCTGGCTCCAGTCTGTATCTCTCTCTACTGAAGAACAACTGACCAGAGTTCAGTCCCCAGACACAACTCTGTACTCACTTAGATACATAATATGTATTATGATATTACAATTGGTAGTAGTTAATTATAAGTTAATAACTACTATTATAAAAGGTTAAGTATAAAGTTACGTTTAAAATCAAAAGGCTCTGGATCATTCTAAGACCTGATCCTGAATCCTGATCTGCACCATAACATTTATATTTATTATTTATCATTTAGCAGATTCTTTCACTCAAAGAAACTCAACCCAAAGTGCATAATAGAAAAGCAGTAAATCGAGGGTCAGAAGTTGTCCAGTTAAACCCCATCACTGCAGGAATCTGATCTGCCGTGGGAATGCGTTGTGCGTTATTGGTAGTGACAGGTCCTAAAGAAGGGTCCAGCCATCGCCGCTCGACAGCTGGGCTGATCTGGAGCACCTGTTCTTCAACAAGAGAAGGGGCCTTCAAGCCTGGTGGCCACCGACCCTCTCCCACCCCCCCACCCACCCCCTCGACCCCCCACCCCCTCGACCCCCCACCCCCTCGACCCCCCACCCCCTCGACCCAGGGGCCAAGAGGGGGCGACTCTAGTTAGTCTTGGGACGGATGAGCGGAGGTGAAGAGGTGTGTGTGTGTGTGTGTGTGGTGTGTGTGTGTGTGTGTGTGTGTGTGGGAGGGGGGAACATACATAAGGAGGGGGAGGAAAAGATGGGGAAGGGGGGAGAGGGAGGGAGGATATAGTTAATATAGTATTTGAACTGAAGAACCAGGGTTCTAATTGAAATGAGGGACTTGAACCTGAGAGGTTCCTAATTCACTGGTTTACAAGATGTTGAAGAACAGGAATCTTGTGAGATGTTGTTGCTGACATCATCACGACAGCCGACTGGCACTGGCTGGGAGGTTGTAACACTGACACCTTCAAGTTTGCTTTCATTCTTTCAGAACGTACTCATTTAGCAGACACAAAGAGGAGCGGATTCGAACCTGCGGTCTCTCAGTCAAATTCTCTACCCGCTAAGCTATCTGTTACTCACCGTTGACCTGGAAGGAGAACTCCTGGGGCGAATGGCTTTGTTTGCAGATACTCAGCTCCTTCAGAGGAAGAGTTCCCTGTGAATAAAACAGAAACATTTAAACGTGTGTTCGGTCGACACATCGTCTTCAATCAACGCACATTTAGTCGTCTTGGTGTTCCATTCTCTAAATCCGCTGAGGTCTGTAAACGGTGCCGTGGTGATGTCTCACTGCACCTGTCACTATGACGATGTTCAAGTCATATTCAGACTAGTCCATAACAGTTAAACAGAGGTCATCCACGCATGTCGCTATGACTACCCTGACATACATCGTCATCTAACCAGTGACGAATTAAGATCTGAGATTTGACTGCTTGTTTGTCTGTTCTAACAAGGTGCCTCGTTAGACCTCAGACGCTGTAAAAGCAGTGATTAATGACGGCTCAGACGTTTATTGATGCAGAATCACACCCTGTTTGTTTACCGCCACTGAGCTGGCTGGCTGGAGACACAGTCAGACTTTCACAGAAAAGATGAAGAAAAGCTCACCTGATACGTGAGTCCAGTCGTGTTGTTTGAGACAAAGTGAAGGTGTGTCTGGAACAGATCCAGGTAGCAGTCATGGACATCCTGCAGAGAGGGAGGGAGAGAGAGAGAGGGGGAGAGAGGGGGAGAGAGAGAGAGAGAGAGAGGGAGGAGGGGAGAGAGAGAGGGAGGGGAGAGAGAGGAGAGGGCGGAGAGAGAGAGGGGGAGAGAGGAGAGAGAGAGAGAGAGAGAGAGAGAGAGATGATGACAGAGAGGGAGAGACGAGGACGGAGAGAGAGAGAGAGAGAGAGAGTAGAGGAGAGAAGAGAGAGAGAGAGAGACGATGAGAGAGCGAGAGAGAGAGAGAGAGATGAGGAGAGGAGAGACAGAGAGAGAGAGCGAGAGAGAGAGAGACAGAGAGAGAGATAGACCGAGAGAGACGAGAGAGAGAGGGGGGTGGGAGAGGAGGTAAGGAAGGAGAAAGTGAGAGAGAGACATGGAGGTGGTGAGGAGGAGGTCACTAAACAAATCACCAAAATCAATCTATGAGGGCGTTATCATCTCTGAGAAGAAAGTTAGAACACCCTAATCTTTACTTAATCCCATCTATATTACATTTCTCTGATAAGACCAACTGCTATATTACTCGTATAACTCACTGACGTTTTCTAACCGAAACCTTTACTTTGCCTTCTCAAATCTGGCTTCTTGACAATTTCCTTTACCAATCAGTCTTGCATGACTCGATAAAAAAAGAATGTAATTGAAAGAATATTAATGTTTTGTTTTGTTTGTGCGTATTGCTTGCGTCCTGCAAACGAGACCAGGAATCTAACAAGCGTCTCTCACGTTAAAATAAAGTATTCTTGCTGCCCATCATTAACTCAAAACAACTTGTCAACTTGCAGGTCACTGAGTCATCTTCCTCCAGAAGGTACGTTCCTGTTTGAACTTTGACAACATGAGAAATTCTTGGATTTCTCAAGAAGCCGCTAGATATGAACGATCGTCACATCCTCACCAAACCCCTATCATCTCCTGCGGTTCACAGTGGTCGTCATGGTTGTGCTTTAGTCAAGATACAAAAGATAGCGTTGATATGACATCACACGTGTATTACGCCAGACTGTGGGACGGCCCTGCTCTGTCTTCGCTCCGTCTTCACCCTCCGGCATGAACCGATTCCCACGATTAAGAGATTATCTGTTTGTGGGATCAGCCGGTTTCTTCTCACCCCAAACACACCACACACACACACACACACCACACACACACAACACACACACACACCACACACACCAA
Organism: Mallotus villosus; assembly: GCA_903064625.1. Taxonomy (NCBI): domain Eukaryota; kingdom Metazoa; phylum Chordata; class Actinopteri; order Osmeriformes; family Salangidae; genus Mallotus; species Mallotus villosus. The sequence continues at coordinate 11,788 of CAEFZP010002059.1, read as the reverse complement.
CACACACACACACACACAACACACACACACACACACACACACACAGCACACACACACACACAACACACACCACACACACCACACACTAACCCACACCCAGCAGCAGTGAGAGAGCATGTCCCAACACAAGCCTCCAGTTTCTGTCGCCCATCGAAGGGTTTGATGGTTGGTTAATCACAGCCGACCACAAGGCAGCGTTTTCAGGTGCAACATCCCGTCATCTGCTACACCTGCTTGTTTGCCTCCTCAGGGCTGACGAACACGAGGGCCTGTTGTGGCGCTAAGCTTCACTAACACCCTCGTTAGACGTTTGATTGTTGCGGCTGTTTTCTTCATGTATGATTCATGGGATGTGTGTTAGTTTGTACATTAGGTACTGTCCGTCATGTACTGTACGTGTGTGTGCCAAAATCGTGTAGTTTTTTTTACATGATTCACCGTCAAAGTTTTTTAAATGAATGAACAGCTTGTGCTATCATAAAAGACATACAGCAAGCCTCAAGCTATCCTGTATGTGTGTGTGTGTGTGTGTATATGTGTGTGTGTGTGTGTGTGTGTGTGCTGTGTGTGCCTGTGTGTGTGTGTGTGTAGCTTTAGGCGTGGGTGTGAACACATAGGTGTGGCCTCACTTGACTGACCTTTGCTGTCGGTTTATTTGAACAGCATGTGTGTGTGTGTGTGTGTGAGTGTACACATCAGTGAGTGCATGCTTGCTCGTCTTTCTAGGGGACTTCTAGTGGCTCCTAATTTAACCCGAAAACACAGAACCAACCCCAGGTGAGTAGCCCCCCCCCAGATGAGCTCACCTGGCAGTGCAGGAAGCGGAAGCGGACCCTGGAGCTGTGCACCATGCGGCCGTAGTTCTTCACGTTCACGCTGCTCTTCTTCCAGCCGCTGGCCGGGTCGTACGGGAACGGGGGGTCCCACTTCACGCCGTCGATGGCCTGGAGGTCTTTATGAGACATGTCCTGCAGGACGCACAAACACACACATACAGTTCAGTCGGTTGTAACAATATATATTTTTTTAACAAAAATAACAGAGTAACTACCCCACAGAGTAACTACCCCACATAGTAACTACCCAACATAGTAACTACCCCACAGAGTAACTACCCCACAGAGTAACTACCCCACAGAGTAACTACCCCACATAGTAACTACCCCACAGAGTAACTACCCCACATAGTAACTACCCCACAGAGTAACTACCCCACAGAGTAACTACCCCACATAGTAACTACCCACATAGTAACTACCCCACAGAGTAACTACCCCACAGAGTAACTACCCCACAGAGTAACTACCCCACAGAGTAACTACCCCACAGAGTAACTACCCCACAGAGTAACTACCCCACAGAGTAACTACCCCACAGAGTAACTACCCCACAGAGTAACTAACTACCCCACATAGTAACTACCCCACAGAGTAACTACCCCACAGTAACACCCCACAGAGTAACTGCCCCACAGAGTAACTACCCCACAGATTAACTACCCCACATAGTAACTACCCTATATAGTAACTACCCCACAGAGTAACTACCCCACAGAGTAAACTACCCCACAGAGTAACTACCCCACAGAGTAACTACCCCACAGAGTAACTACCCCACAGAGTAACTACCCCACAGAGTAACTACCCCACATAGTAACTACCCCACAGAGTAACTACCCCACAGAGTAACTACCCCACAGAGTAACTACCCCACAGAGTGAGGGAGGTGCTGACCTTGCGCGGCGTGACGGTGCACAGGATGTTGATGATGCTGTTGGACTTCTCCTGCCCCTCCTGAGGGTTCTTCTTCCGGAACAAACGACTGCTGCTCGCCCGGAGAGAGAGAGAGAGAGACACACGGATTAGAACTGTTCACCAGAAGCCCTTTCCTCTAACATGCTATCATCAACCAAGTCATTGTAGTGGACGCCGTACGCCACTCCCTCCTCTGCGGAAGGAGGCGGGGCCAGGGTTAAGCGATCGCCTGCTGTATTGTTTAACATTTTGCGTCCGGCGGTTCGGTCCACGCTGTGTTTCTCATAGAGGTCTGGTTACGTCTGGGGACTGAAGCGTTGGCATTGTCACAAGGATTCATGACAGCTTAACGACCGTTTAAATCATGGTTTGTGTCTCGTAGCATATACACTGACCAGAGCTGCCTTTGTGACCTGCTGCTTGAATATCACTCCATTTAAATGAGCAGAACAATTGGGGTTTATGTTTCAGACGGGTTGGAGGAAACGAGGGGGTCACATGGCGTGGGTGGGGGGGGGGTGGGGGGGGTGTTGGGGGGGTGTGGGGGGAGTGGGGGGGTGAATAGGGAAATCAGCATTCAATGTCCTTTTTTGTTCGACTCCGATCTGTTATCATTACTGTCACATCTTGATGAGGAAGCTCTTCCGCTGCAGTGATAAGACACCAAGTCACCCTCTTCCAGCTCTGTCTGTATCTGTATCAGTTCGTCAACCTGCACACACACACACACACCCCCCCCGACGTGTCCGATTTGAATGTCGTTAGCATGACAACCAAGGCTTTGTTTGGACTGCAGGGAGTCGGGTTCTAATGGATGAGCCCGTGTCAGCCATCAATCAGTGGATAAACACACGAGCACGTTCCATATCTCCAGCTTCCTGGTAGACACACAAACACGTTCCATATCTCCAGCTTCCTGAAAGACACACAAACACGTTCCATAGCTTCCTGAGGCAGATGAACTTTGACACAATCCAGAGATGTGAAAAGCAGGAGAAGGAATGCAGGTAATAGACAGGTAGCTGTGCCTCTCCGCGTCAACAGGTGACGTTCACCTTGGCTGCATGTGCAGCGACACAGCCAGGGCCCTTCTCTCCAGGGAACGTCAGAACACTGAAGTGATTGTTCCATTTCAAACTATCTGTTCACCTGCGAGTGTGTGTCTGTGTGTGTGTGTGTGTGTGTGTGTGTGTGTGTGTGTGTGTGTCTGTGTATGTGAATGTGTGTCTGTGTGTCTGTGTGCGGTGTGCACCAACGACAAAATGCACTTTGGACAACCACTGTTTTCATTTGAACCAGAAAAGCTCCACTGGGCGGTAAAGTGACTAACTGCCGCTAGGGTTTCTAGGCTCTCTGGGTCATTTGTACTCTGAGCCCCAAAATCTAAACCCTACAGGGGAGTACATGGTTCTGCTGAGAGTACAGGGTTCTGCTGAGAGTACAGGGTTCTGCTGAGTACAGGGTTCTGTTGAGAGTACAGGGTTCTGCTGACAGTACAGGGTTCTGCTGAGAGTACAGGGTTCTGCTGAGAGTACAGGGTTCTGCTGAGTACAGGGTTCTGCTGAGTACAGGGTTCTGCTGAAGTACAGGGTTCTGCTGAGAGTACAGGGTTCTGCTGCGAGTACAGGGTTCTGCTGAGAGTACAGGGTTCTGCTGAGTACAGGGTTCTGCTGAGTACAGGGTTCCGCTGAGTACAGGGTTCTGCTGAGTACAGGGTTCTGCTGAGTACAGGGTTCTACTGACAGTACAGGGTTCTGCTGACATTACAGGGTTCTGCTGAGAGTACAGGGTTCTGCTGACATTACAGGGTTCTGCTGAGAGTACAGGGTTCTGCTGACATGTACAGGGTTCTGCTGGACCCTCTGTCTGACCAGGGCTCTTAGAATCATCCTAATGGTCCCCTGTTACACCACCCCTGCCCCGCTCTGCCCCGCTCTGCCCTGCCCCGCCCATCCCTGCCTCTGCCCTGCCTTGCCTCTGCCTCGCCTCACACCAAACCAGGACGCTAGACTCAGATCTAGATCCGCCAGAACAGGCCGGGCTGGCTGGCATCCAGGGATCGTCTACATGCGAGTGTAGCTCACTAAATTTGACTACAGTGGTTGGAGGTATGAATCCTCCCTCTGTACTTCTCTCATGATGAGAGCATCTGCTGAATATCATCTTTATCTACACTTCAGACTGTGAAGGGCTGAGACGTTTTGGACACATCTCTGGAATGGGTGCACTTCACATTAGAATATTTAGGTCAAAACACTTCCTATAGGTTCATGTTATACATGTGGTGTGTGGAAGGTTTAACAAACCCCAAAAACACACACAGCATTTTAGTGCATATCAAGAGAACACAAGTTAGAATCCTCCTTTGTACGTTGATAAAGTAACACAATATTTTAATCTAAACAGGCCAGTTGTTTTAAATCCCCAACAGAAGCGCCCTGTCTCTTGCCCTCATGCAGATGACCCAGCCCCCTGGGTGATTATCTGGGATCATAAACTGGTTTCAGAGGAAAAACGAGACCGACAGCCAGCCAACAGCTCAACTTCCCAGAGAGATGCAAATGCTAACCGTATCACACATCTCCTCTGACACAGAGACGAACCGGCAGACAGACCGACAGACAGACCAACAGACAGACAGACAGACAGACAGTCCAACAGACAGACCAACAGACACACACCCCAGTGGATTAGATCTCCTACCCCTGTGTATACGATCCTACCCCTGGCCTCGTAAACCTCCCAACCTCAAACTCACCTCTCTACTCTCAAACTCAAGAGAAATACCGAGAATTCCCTCCAGCTTCAAAACTCACAGTCTAAAATAATACTCTTAAACAACTCTGGCTTCATGTTACTCTGGTCCCTTCATCCTCTCCCCTGTTCCCTTCATCCTCTCCCCTGTTCCCTTCATCCTCTCCCCTGTTCCCTTCATCCTCTTCATGCTACCCTCTCCCCTTCATCCTGTCCCCTAAACCCAAAAGGACTAAAACACGTCAAGAGCACTTCAAGAGTCCAAGCTCTCTTACCTGTTCCTTCGAATGAAACTCTTGCTGGAGAATCTGAAGTTGTGCTGGGGAACACATGACATGCTGGTCCCCATGTTGCCGGGCTGTGTTGTCGGGGGGGGCTGCTAGCTCCTCTACGGGGCTCCTGTGCTGCGTGTCCTCGCTGGGTAATCCTAGGAGCAAGAGACGGAACGTTCTGGACAGGAGTCAGACTGACACTGAGGAGAGGAGGGCTGGGCGAGGGCTGTATACTCTGCTGCGCTGGGAGAGAGCGTGTGTGTGTCTGAGAGCTAGGGGGTGGAGCTAGGGAGCTGTGTCGGGCTGGGGACTGTATGCATCTGTGTGTGTGTGGTGTGTGTGTGTGTGGGATGTGTGTGTGTGTGTGTGGATGTGTGTGTGTCTGAAAAAAAGGGGGTGGGTGGCTGAGAGGTTCACACCTCACATGGGAGACTTCTGTTTAATCAATCCCACAACACAGACAGGGGGTCTGGGACAAGTGTGCCAATTCACACCTTGTAGAAACCAAATGGGGATCGTTTGAAAGCCATGATTGAAACAGGTCAGTCTGCGGTGAGCTGTACTGTGTGCCGGTCAGGTGGAGGTCTTCCAGAGGCATGTCTGATCGTGACGTATCTCCATGGCTGGAGGAGGAGATGTCTTACAGATCCACACACTTCTAACACAACAACGTCACTTCTGGAGAATCTGATTTATTAAGCAGATAAGCAGTGTGGGGTCCTAATCTCTTATTCTGTATTTATATATCTTTAAAAAAGATAATTCCACTCGTATCACATGTATGCTGAGAGTGAAATGATCTGAATATAAAAAATATTTAGCTTAATTTTGGGGTACAAATATATATATTGTTTTAATCAACAGTCATCCAAACATGATTTATCCTTACGAGGTTGTAGGCCTACTTATTGAACTCAAATGGTTTGTTTTTCTCTGGTGGTTACAGGATATGTTACAGACAAATTGTGAGTGAATTACTATTGTTTAACAGGATGTCCCTCTCTCTCTGTAAGTCTCTCTCGTCTGTCTCTCTGTATTCAAAACTTCTCATTTACTTAAAAGCAGACTCCTGTTTAGACAACACTGCTGTTTGCTTATGAATGTGCGACAAAAAAAAGAGAGGCTATTAGTGAGTTCTCTACTGTGTCAACACACATTCCTTTTAGGACGTGGCAGTTGGGCTCTTATAAACACATGTTTCTACTGCCTGACAGAAAAAGAAAAAACTGCAAAATACACACAGTCCATATTTCTTCAGACGATGACGGGTTTGGTCAGTCAGAGAGAGTGAGTCATCTCTCTTCATCATCCTGGCCTCGTCTCACACTCGTCTCACACTGATCTTAGGTCAGATCATCTCTCTCCTTCATCCTGGCCTCGTCTCACACACACACACCACAACACAAATACGCACACACAACACAACTCACTTAAAACACCACAACTTTCCGGTAATTCAGACCTGCTAAACCGGTTGGTTTGACCAGATCTTCCCCAGGCTCACAGCACTCTTCAGCTCGTCAAAACCCGCTGTGTCAGTCTGCCTGCCTCCGGTCTCCAAGATCACAACCTGATTACAACCCCAGGCCTGTCTGGACACCCCAACATCACATCAAACCTTCACCCTAAAACCCTCAAGGAGAAACTGTCTGGAGGTGTTCACCATTGTAGGCTGATTGAATCAGCCAATCAGGCAAGGGGGGAATACACAGCAGAACTTCTATACTCTGAAGACAAAAGGGTGTTGTATGAATCTTAATCTAACTAAAGAAGAACTGTCTGAAAACAGGGTAGTTGAGACTAATTTGATAGATTAAAGCTTGGCACCACTACAGATGATTGTGAGTACAATGCTTGTAAATTAATCTAATTTTGATGTAACCTGCTATTTAACATTCCGTGGTTTAATCGAGTCTACCACCTAGTTGTTTATAAAAACCAAAATCCCTAAATAGCACTAATGTCACTATATGTTAATAATCCATAGATTATTGATCAAATTGTATCAAATTGTCTGTCGCGCATGCCTGTCTGTCACACACAGAAATAATTCCCACACGGAAATAATTCATAACGAGTTTTTTAAGAATAGAGGGAATTCCGTTGGATTCAGGAAGAGAAAGAATTGCGCGAGCCAAGATTGGGAGTGAGATGAGTCAGCTCTGCTGCGGAAAGAACCCACAGGTTTCACTGCAGATATTGACACGTGAACCGCGTAAACTTTGTAAAAAAACTTCCATTTATTTTGAGTGGGCCCTGATGTTTCATCTCTCATTCCCAACAAATCCGGTATCAGCCAAATCTTTGAACGTTGTGTCTCATTTTAGAAAGAGAATGGGGAAATCGTGGGTGCTTTGCCAACACAAACAGCATTGTAGGCCTGCTAGAACAACACCGGTTATTCATATATTGGCCTTACTTTAGGGGAATTAGTTACTGCTGTCTACTGACTGGACGCGTGAGTTGTTTCGCTTTTGACTCATGGGCGAAATTGTTTTTTGACCCTGAATACTTATCATATGAGTCCGCATTTGCTTCTCACGTCGGTGTCTGCGGACGAAGAAAAGTACTTCAGAAAAGCTTCATCACTTTAATGGGACCGCATGAGTAAGAGAAAAACGTTGCTTTTGAAAGAATACCATTTCCGACCTCAAATATGTTCTCTGTTTTAACAGCACATGGCATCTCATTTAATTGACTGATGAAGATGTGAGTGGGTAGTCTTAGAAGAACAAATACTTTGTTACTGTAGGCCTACTTAAGTACATTTTTCTGGTATCAGTAGGCCTACTTTACTTTTTACTTTCACTCCTTAAATTGTGAAAAGATATTTGTGAAACATGTGACAAAATGTTTTTGACAAAATATTTGTGAAAAAATAAAAAGTTTCTTAAAGTTTGTGAGTGTGTATGTATGTAGGCATTATGAATGTATATATAGGTCTGAGAGTGTGTAATCACCGTCTACAGTAGCCTACGCCTCCTTGCGTGTGTGTGTGTGTGTGTGTGTGTGTGTATGTGTGGGGGGTTGAACTCTTGTTTCCCCCCAGGAAGCACACCTCTGTGTTGATTCAGACTCCGGGAGGGAGTGGAGCGGGGGCCAAGTCACACCTCAGGCCCCTAAACCGGAGTCTGGGGACAGGGGTGCCAACATCAGGTGTCCAAGAGACAAGCAGCCGTGCCAAAGTTCTCACGGCGGACAGCAATCAAACTGGCTCAAGCAGACCCACGTCGTCTTTGAAGTTCACATCAGTCAAATCCTTTTGCTTTTTTTGTCTCCCTTGGAAAAATCGGTTGAGATGTCAACCACATTTGAACAACAGTAGGGATTTAGAGACACACGAGGCTGTGGGTTTATGTCGAAATATGTTTTGGTTTAATTAACTTTCCCTCGCTATGACTAGAGGAACAAACGCACATTTCCACTGAAACATGATCAAAGATCAAGGAAGTCAAACTGCCAATTACCTGGGGCAGCTCATCTCATGGAGTCATACTTCCAACTGCCAATATTTGTAAACCTGTAATTCTACAGAAGTGTACGTGTGTAATGAGTGACTTTACCTGAGAACTGAACCGAAACCAAACAGACCGTGGAACAGGCTTCAGCTCGGTGGGCTAGAGCAGTTCAGGGGGTCATCGGTAGTCTTCGGTCCCATAAAAAAGGAATAGGAATTTGAATTTGTGGAGACGTTCCATGTGTGACCTGGTCACCGGGCTGGTCTCATCACCTTCTAGAAGCACTGGAGGAGGGGTGACTTGTTCGGACACACACACACACACACACACACACATTAACCCCAACCATGTCACTCACTCACACACACACACACAAACCATCCATACACACACACACACACAAACCATCCATACACACACACCACACACCACACACACCACACACACACACACAAACCATCCATACACACACACACACACACAACACACACACATGAACCCACCCATTCACTCACACACACACGTTTACCCACCTATCCACACACACAAAATCATTTTGAATAGGGTACTACTATCACGGCTATCTATTCAAACATGGTTTCACAAACGTCTATTTGCATGTGTGGTGTGTGTGTAGGTTTGTGTGGGTGTGTAGGTCTGTGGGTGTGTATGTCTGGTTTGGTTTGAGTCCGTGTGTGTGTGTGTGGAGATCTGCGTCTATGCATGTGTGTGTGTAGGTGTGTGTCAGTGTGTGTGTGTGGGATCTGGTTCAGCGTGTGTGCGTGTCTAGTTCAGCATGTGTGTGTGTGTGTGTAGGTGTGTGTCAGTGTGTGTGTCTGGTTCAGTGTGTGTGTCTGGTTCAGTGTGTGTGTGTGTCAGTGTGTGTGTGTCTGGTTCAGTGTCAGTGTGTGTCTGGTTCGGCGTGTGTGTAGCTGTGTGTCAGTGTGTGTGTGTGTGTGTAGTGTGTGTCAGTGTGTGTGTGTGTGTGTCTGGTTCAGTGTGTGTGTGTGTGGAGGCAGGCACAGGTGTGCATGCTACGTGTCTGAGGTCATCATGACGGTAAAGTGAGAGTGTTCAGCTGTCCTCGTTGATCAGCGTGAGAGGGCATGCTGGGAGGGAACTAGGATACTGTACCGAGCATAGCAACACACACACACACACCGTTAGCAACACAACATTCCACCCAGACGTACAGTAGTTGAAAACACTCCAGTCACAATCGTTATCTTTTCACACCTGAAAACACCTTTAATTTTTTCATACAGTGTATTGCTCCATTTGACAATAGTGCAAAACATAAGTTTCCTCCTTGACATTCCCCTCATAAATATAACAAAATTGAACATTTATAAATAAACAATACACTTCACAACAAACAATAATGTGCTGAATGAAAAGAAAGATGTTACTAGCCAAGTTTACATTGCACGTTTGGATTTGAGGAGGCAATTTATGTACATGTAGATCTGTGGAAGGAAGGCAAGTGTCTGGTGATGATCTTAAGTTCTCTCAAGACCCAGGTCAGGTTTACAACAACATTCTTCCTCATCCCACTCCACCAACACCACCACAGCCGTCACCAACAGGATCCTGCTTCTAGCTAACCCGAAATATTGTTGTCTCCAGGGGAACAAAATCATAGCAACTAAAATCCTTCAAAAAAAGGATAAAAGATAACTTCTTAGAAGTTTGAAATCTTTATCACTGCACTAAGTATTAAATAAATCAGTTTTTTCCTCGACTGAGTCAAAGACTCAAATATGCTTCAGACTTTTGAAGTTATCTTACACACTTCGACTAGGCTACTTTCCAGGAAAATATTCAGCGTTAACATAAAAAAAACTGGTTGGTTTCGTTCGCTCCACGTGGGGCGGTGGGTTATTTCCGAAACGTTGCAAAGTGTCTGAACACCGTCGGTCTGACGTAAGAGACGTCATCACACCTAGAGTCATAGGGACCGGTCGGTACACGTTCGCTCTCTAACCGTTGCCGTTAATGATGTCTGGTCTGTTCAGCGTCGCGCGCTGAGGTCTGGGACGACAGGACAAGATACGAAGAAGATGACAGCATCGTAGGTCAAATGTTACAGTTCACATGCGTTACTCGTTGCTGTTAAACGAGTAGCTACGCTTGTCTTAGTATTGACTTTTTACGTTCTGTTCCGTTATGAAGCCATTCGGTAGCCTACCTGTCGTAAGTGAAATAATAACACGACTACACTGTTTGAGATCAGGCCTACAAAGTTCAAACTACAAAGTTCAAACTAACCCCATAGCTGTTTAACATCTGAGCTTGCACACGACAGTAAGACTGATGGACATGGCTTAAGTATAATGACAGTTGTTAACTCATGCTCGTGGCAGTGGGTGACAAGTATTTTTTAGTGGAAGCGTCAATCTAAAAACAACCGTTTAAGTCATGTGTCAGGTAGGATACTTATTCCGCGATGGTTTATGTGCAAACACTGTTTTGGGGAAAATCTACTCTTCCGAGTTCTGGCGATGTTACAGCCAAACATGGTACGTTAACGTGAGGCCCTGATCTCACATCCATCGACTGAAACTCACTTAAGCTACTGAAACACAAACAAACTACACAACAAACCCCAAAGCACCCACTAACAACCCGCCAAGCATGTCCCCTTAAACAAGGCTCCCTACAGGATCTGCACAAAACAACAAAAAAACGCCTCTCTCAAAAATCATAGGCCTATTTGTAAAATATCAGAAAGTGCTAAGGTATATATCTATATATATATAATGCTTTTTTAAATATATATATATATACAATTAAATAAATAGGCAATCTGACGTATATTTTCTGTTCTTATCAAAGGCATATTCAAAGTCGTTAATAGATTCCAGTGATTTGACTCATCATGACAGGCGGAGTACATGCACCGTTAGAGTGTGTGTGGGGTTAACTACGGTGACTTGCACCTCAGGGCCACCGTAGTTAACCCCTCGTTAATAACATGGCTCGTCACTGCCACCTACAGGTGACTAAGCAGCACTACAATAGTATTATTATTTGAACCCTTGCAGGGACACAATGCCTAACACGTGCAAGCCAGAACCAGTCTGTTGCTGCATTCCCAAGATACACTCATTCAATATACTTTATACATTATTGCAAAAATTATATATATATATTTATAAATAAAGAAAAAAAGAACGACAATATTAACGATGAAACAAACCAAAAAAGATTAACAGTATGCTAGATGATGAAACAGGAAACAGGAAGTGACACGGCTAACAGGAAGTGTGTTTCCAAGGCGCTGGATTGCAGGATGATAAAGAGATTAGAGGAGTGGGATGTTTTTTTTGTTTGTTTTTTTACCGTTCTTGTTTTTCCCTCCTGTGAGGTTTGGTCTGAGGTTGTCCTGGAGACGAGGAGCTGGTATCGTGATGCTGGAGTTTAACAGTGAGACCAGCAGGGGGCAGTCTCTCTCTCTCTCTCTCTCTCACACTGTAGGACGTCCCCCTTGCCACTCTCTCTCCCAACACACACACACACACTCTACCTCACTCTCTCCCTGGCTAAACAC
>CAEFZP010002058.1:0-31602 GCA_903064625.1 Mallotus villosus | reverse complement strand
TATTACCTATCTCTTCATTTCCCAAACTCTCCTCCAGGAACGCTGCAAGGGGAAGCGAGCTTCGGAGTAAAACGAGCCAGGTCAGAACCCTCCGCTGCTAACCCATCCGCGCAGACCCCGCTGCGCGCGTCTCCACCCCCTGAGGACGCGCGACGCGAGCGCCCCGCCGGGCGCGCGAACGCGCTGACGCGCGCGCGCCTCCTGCGCGCGCGAACGCGGCGCCCCGCGCGCGCGAGAACGCGCTGCGCGCGCGCGCGAAAGCGCGCGCGCGCGCGCGAACGCGCGCAGCCCCGCGCGAAATCGCGCGCCCCCGCGCGCGCGAGACGAACGCGCGCGCGCGAACGCGCGCCGCGTCGCGCGCTCTCGCTCTGCTCGGCTGAGCTAAGCTCTGCTCCCTCGCTCGCTCGACGCGCTGCCCAGCGCTCTAGACACGCGGCCGCATGCGGCGCAACTAGCGCATGCCCCGCGCTCTGCGCGCTAGCACTCGCGCATGCACATGCTCTAACTCGCTCCCCAGCTCGTGCTGAGCGAACTCTCTCTCTGCGCTCTCGCTAGCGCTCGATCGCCCTCTGCGCTCGCCTCTAACTCTCTCCCCTGATCTCTCTCTAACAAATCTCCCCTCCCTCTCCCCCCTGCTCTCACACAGAGCAGTTGCGTCTCTTTCCAGACCTGACCTGGGCGGGGGCGGGGCCCCAGGCCGGCGGGGGGGCGTGGCTGGGCCGGGGGGCGGGGGCCAGAGTCAGGGCTAGCGAGGCGTGTGCCCGCCGCGTGTCAGAGGCTGGTGGAGGACAACGGACAGCGTGGGCGAGGAGGGAGGGGGGAAGTTCAGCAGCTCCAGCACGGACACGCCCACGCTGCTGCGGCGAGTGAACATGCAGGGACGCCGACACCACTTGTTGCTACGGGGATTGTACTTCTCAATGAGTTGAGGCTGGAGCTGCCGTCGTTGCCGCCCACCGCGTACAGCCAGCCGTCCATGGCAACCAGGTCGTGGGTACTCCTGGGACGAGGGGGGAGATGAGATTGAGAGAGAGAGAAATAACAATATTTCAGGAGAAAAAACCTGCAGCTTTGAGAAGAGAGGATGATGAGAGGAAGAAGATGAGGATGATGATGAGGAAGATGAGGTGATGAGGTGAGCATGATGAGAGGAAGATGAGGTGATGAGGTGAGCATGATGAGAGGAAGATGATGAGGATGGTGAGGTGAGGGAGATGAGGATGATGAGAGGGAAGATGAGGTGAGGATGATGAGGTGAGATGATGAGGATGATAAGAGGAAGATGAGGATGATGAGAGGAAGATGAGGTGAGGATGATGAGGTGAGGATGATGAGGATGATAAGAGGAAGATGAGGATGATGAGAGGAGATGAGGTGAGGATGATGAGAGGAAGATGAGGTGAGGATGATGAGGGGAAGATGAGGATGAGGGAGATGATGAGGATGATGAGAGGAAGATGATGAGGATGATAAGAGGAAGATGAGGATGAGGGAGATGATGAGGATGATGAGAGGACAGATGAGGATGAGGATGATGAGCAGAGGATGATTAGGTGAGGGATGATGAGAGGAAGATGAGGATGAGAGGAAGATGAGGAGAGGGAGATGAGGAGGATGAGGATGATGAGAGGATGAAGAGGAGAGGGAGATAAGGGGGATGAAGAGGAGAGGGAGATAAGGAGTGATGAAGAGGAGAGGGAGAGGCTCCGCCCACCTGCGTATGTTCATGGGAGCGACGGCCTCCCACACGTTGTTCTTGGGGTTGTAACGCTCCACCGAGTTCAGACAGCTGGGTCCCGTCGTTGCCCCCGGCGACGTACAGCAGGCCCTCCAGCACGGCAACGCCGGCGCTGCTACGGCGACTCAGCATGTTGGCGATGGCCGTCCACGCGTTGCTCTGCTCGGCCAATAGGAACGCAGCGGGAGGGAAAGGGGGGGATTACATTGGTTGTCATGGTTACTGTGTTAATTCATTCAGCAGGGGCTTTTATTGAAAGCGACGTAGTAGAAATAGTGCATGTAGAAGGTACAGCTGCAGATCGAGGATCAGAAGTGTGTAGTTCTAGCAGTGTGTAGTTCTAGCAGTGTGTAGTTCTAGCAGTGAGTAGTTCTAGCAGTGTGTAGTTCTAGAAGAGGGGTGTGTACCTGTGGGTCGTATTTCTCGACGGTCGCCAGATGGGACGAGCTGTCGTAGCCTCCGACAGCGTACAGACTGCTATCTGCAGGAGACAGAGAGTCACTACAACTACTCCCCCACGACGAGAGAGAGAGAAAGAGAGAGAGAGTCACTACAACTACTCCCCCGAGAGAGAGAGAGAGAGAGAGAGAGAGTGTGGAAGGGGAAGTAAGGAGAAGGGTGAGAGGAGGAGAGGTTGTGAGGAGAAGGGGTGGAAGGGTAGAAGGGGGGGAGGTGTGGAGGGTAAGGGGTGGAGGGATAGAAGGGGGGGAGGGAGTAGAGGAGTGGAGGGTAAGGGGTGGAGGGTGGAGGTCCTGCGTACCGAGTGTAGCCACACGGACGTATCTCCTGCGGGTGCTCATGGCAGCGATGGAGGTCCAGGTGCTGGTCAGGGGGTCATACCGCTCCGCACTGGGGGGAGGGGCAATCATGTCAGTTAGGACTGTTCCTATTGGTGTAAGAGTCAGTTAGGACTGTTCCTATAGGTGTAATAGTCAGTTAGGACTGTTCCTATTGGTGTAAGAGTCAGTTAGGACTGTTCCTATAGGTGTAATAGTCAGTTAGGACTGTTCCTATGGTGTAAGAGTCAGTTAGGACTGTTCCTATTGGTGTAAGAGTCAGTTAGGACTGTTCCTATTGGTTGTAAGAGTCAGTTAGGACTGTTCCTATTGGTGTAAGAGTCAGTTAGGACTGTTCCTGTAGGTGTAAGAGTCAGTTAGGACTGTTCCTATTGGTGTAAGAGTCAGTTAGGACTGTTCCTATAGGTGTAAGAGTCAGTTAGGACTGTTCCTATTGGGTGTAAGAGTCAGTTAGGACTGTTCCTATTGGTGTAGAGTCAGTTAGGACTGTTCCTATTGGTGTAAGAGTCAGTTAGGACTGTTCCTATTGGTGTAAGAGTCAGTTAGGACTGTTCCTATTGGTGCAAGAGTCAGTTAGGACTGTTCCTATAGGTGTAATAGTCAGTTAGGACTGTTCCTATTGGTTGTAAGAGTCAGTTAGGACTGTTCCTATTGGTGTAAGAGTCAGTTAGGACTGTTCCTATAGGTGTAAGAGTCAGTTAGGACTGTTCCTATTGGTGTAAGAGGAGTCAGTTAGGACTGTTCCTATGGGTGTACGAGTCAGGTTGGGCCGTACCTGTTGAGACAGGAAGCTCCGTCGTAACCGCCGGCGGCGTACAGGAGCCCGTGCAGCACGGCCACGCCCAGACAGCTCCGCCTGGTTCCCATGGAGACCTCCGGTTGCCAGGTGTTGGTGACGGGGTCGTAGGACTCCACGGTTGCTAGGTCGGAGGTGCCATCA
The DNA here is from genome assembly GCA_903064625.1 of Mallotus villosus. NCBI lineage: Eukaryota > Metazoa > Chordata > Actinopteri > Osmeriformes > Salangidae > Mallotus > Mallotus villosus. The sequence continues at coordinate 28,127 of CAEFZP010002058.1, read as the reverse complement.
TACCTGGAGGAGGAGCCAGCAGCAACAGTATACACTTGAAGTCTAACATGATTTAAATGTCCTGCTACTTTAACTGAGAAAGACATGGGTGGTCTAAGGAGGTCAGGGGTCATGGTGATGAAGGCCAGGGGTCACGGTGATGAAGGCCAGGGGTCACGGTTGATGAAGGCCAGGGGTCACGGTGATGAAGGCCAGGGGTCACGGTGATGAAGGCCAGAGGTCATGGTGATGAAGGTCAGGGGTCACGGTCATGAAGGCCAGGGGTCACGGTGATGAAGGCCAGGGGTCACGGTGTGATGAAGGCCAGGGGTCATGGTGATGAATGTCAGAGGTCATGGTGATGAATGTCAGAGGTCATGGTGATGAAGGCCAGGGGTCACGGTGATGAAGGCCAGGGGTCACGGTGATGAAGATCAGGGGTCATGGTGATGAAGGTCAGGGGGTCACGGTGATGAAGGTCAGGGGTCACGGTGATGAAGGTCAGGGGTCACGGTGATGAAGGTCAGGGGTCACGGTGATGAAGGCCAGGGGTCACGGTGAGGACCTTACCCTCCCACGGCGTACAGCTTGTTGCCGATGGCAGCCACACCGACCCTGGCCCTGCGAGTGGACATGGACGCCACCATGTGCCAGCGGTCAGTACGGGCGTCATACGCCTCGCAGTCACCGTGGATCGCAAACAGGCTGCCTCCGCCTGCAGCGCGCACACACACACACACACACACACACGTGGGGTGTTAGTGTAGGTATATAGAATAAATTGTATATGAGTATGTGTGTGTGAGGGGGGGTACCTGTATGTATATGAGTGAGTGAGTGAGTGAGTGAGTGAGTGTGTTTGTGTGTGTGTTTGTGTATATGAGTGAGTGACTGAGTGAGTAAGTGAGTGAGTGTGTGAGTGTGTGAGTGTGTGTGTATATGAGTGTGTGTGAGTGTGAGTGTATGAGTGTGTGTGTGTATATGAGTGAGTGTGTGTGTGAGACGTGTGTGTGTGGTGTGGTGAGTGTGTGTATGAGTGAGTGTGTGTGTGTGCAGTGCGTGAGTGGGTGTGTGTGTGTATGATGTGAGTGAGGTGAGTGTGTGTGGTGTGTGTGGTTTGTGTGCGTGTCATCTGAGTGTGTCTGTGTTGTGAGTGTGTGTATCGTTGGTGTGTGTGTGTGTGTGTGTGTGTGTGGTGAGCGTGTGTGTGTGTGTGTGTGTTGTATCTGTGTGTGTGTGGTGTGTGGTGTAGCTTCGGAGGCACGCTGACCGACGGCGAAGAGCACGGGGCTGGCTCCCTCACAGCGGCGTGGGCGTGTCCGGCTGCTGGCTAGCACGCCTCGCTGCTCCGGCATCAGGTGGAACTTCAGCGCCTCGATCAGCAGGTCCTTACACTCCGAGTGGTGACGCACCAGCTGCTCTGTGTCCACACTGCTCATCAGGAAGTCACGCCGCAGCAGGGGCAGACGCACACACTTCATCAGCTGGGGGAGAGAGAGAGAGAGACACACACACTTCATCAGCTGGGGCAGAGAGAGGGGGAGACACACACTTCATCAGCTGGGGGAGAGAGAGAGGGGGAGACACACACTTCATCAGCTGGGGGAGAGAGAGAGGGGCAGACGCACACACTTCATCAGCTGGGGGAGAGAGAGAGAGAGACACACTTCATCAGCTGGGGGAGAGAGAGAGAGACACACTTCATCAGCTGGGGGGGAGAGAGACACACTTCATCAGCTGGGGGGGAGAGAGACACACTTCATCAGCTGGGGAGAGGGGGGAGACACACTTCATCAGCTGGGGGAGAGAGAGAGAGACACACTTCATCAGCTGGGGGAGAGAGACACACACACTTCATCAGCTGGGGGAGAGAGAGAGACACACTTCATCAGCTGGGGAGAGAGAGAGAGACACACTTCATCAGCTGGGGGAGAGAGAGAGGGGGAGACACACACTTCATCAGCTGGGGGAGAGAGAGGGGGGGGAGACACACACTTCATCAGCTGGGGGAGAGAGAGAGAGAGACACACTTCATCAGCTGGGGGGGGGGAGAGAGACACACTTCATCAGCTGAGAGAGACACACTTCATCAGCTGGGGGAGAGAGAGACACACACACTTCATCAGCTGGGGGGGAGAGACACACACACTTCATCAGCTGGGGGGGGAGAGAGGGGGAGACACACACTTCATCAGCTGGGGGGGAGAGACACACACACTTCATCAGCTAGGGGAGAGAGACACACACACTTCATCAGCTGGGGGAGAGAGAGATGAATTACACAGAGGGATATGAGAATATGAGAGAGAGAGAGAGGGAGAGGGGGTGAGAGAGACAGAGAGACACAGACAGACAGAGAGAGACAGAGAGACACAGACAGAGAGAGAGAGAGACAGAGGAACACAGACAGAGAGAGAGGGGGGGGGGTTGAGCAAGATAGAGGGGGAGACATAGGGAGAGAGAGAGAGACATAGGGAGAGAGAGAGAGAGACAAAGGGAGAGAGAGGGGGAGAGAGAGATAGGGAGAGAGAGAGACATAGGGAGAGAGAGACATAGGGAGAGAGAGAGGGGGAGAGAGAGAGACAAAGGGAGAGAGAGAGGGGGAGAGAGAGATAGGGAGAGAGAGAGAGGACGTGGAGGAGGGGTCCTCACCCAGGGAACGTGTTGGCGGCGAGCGTCCGTGTCGTGTTTGACCCAGCACAGCACGGCTCGGTACACTTCCTCCTCAGACGGAACATTCAGACTGTCACTGGAGACCAGGTCCAGGACCTGGGAGGGAACATGACTCCATCAAACACACAAACACACACACATTATACACACTCACTACACACACACACATTATACACACTCACTACACACTCAGCTTTACACACACACATTATACACACTCACTACACACTCACACATTATACACACTCACTACACACTCAGCTTTACACACACACATTATACACACTCACTACACACTCAGCTTTACACACACACATTATACACACTCACTACACACACACACATTATACACACTCACTACACACTCAGCTTTACACACACACATTATACACACTCACTACACACACACCACACATTATACACACTCACTACACACTCAGCTTTACACACACACATTATACACACTCACTACACACTCAGCTTTACACACACACATTATACACACTCACTACACACTCACTACACACACACACATTATACACACTCACTACACACTCAGCTTTACACACACACACATTATACACACTCACTACACACTCAGCTTTACACACACACACATTATACACACTCACTACACACTCAGCTTTACACACACACACATTATACACACTCACTACACACTCAGCTTTACACACACACACATTATACACACTCACTACACACTCAGCTTTACACACACACATTATACACACTCACTACACACTCAGCTTTACACACACACATTATACACACTCACTACACACTCAGCTTTACACACACACATTATACACACTCACTACACACTCAGCTTTACACACACACACTATACACACTCACTACACACTCAGCTTTACACACACACATTATACACACTCACTAGACACTCAATACACACACACACATTATACACACTCACTACACGCTCAGCTTTACACACACACATTATACACACTCAGCTTTACACACACACATTATACACACTCACTACACACTCAGCTTCACACACACACATTATACACACTCACTACACACTCAGCTTTACACACACACATTATACACACTCAGCTTTACACACACACATTATACACACTCACTACACACTCAGCTTTACACACACACATTATACACACTCACTACACACACACATTATACACACTCACTACACACTCAGCTTTACACACACACATTATACACACTCACTACACACTCAGCTTTACACACACACATTATACACACTCACTACACACTCAGCTTTACACACACACACATTATACACACTCAGCTTTACACACACACATTATACACACTCACTACACACTCAGCTTTACACACACACATTATACACACTCACTACACACTCAGCTTTACACACACACATTATACACACTCACTACACACTCAGCTTTACACACACACATTATACACACTCACTACACACTCAGCTTTACACACACACATTATACACACTCAGCTTTACACACACACACAACTTCACTCGGCTGCACTCAGACTGAAGGGTTTTCCAAGAGACACTAAATTAGATATTAAAATTAAACTGCTAGGATGTTTTGTGTGTGTGTGTGTATCTGAGTGTGTGTGTATCTGAGTGTGTCTGTATATCTGAGTGTGTGTGTCTGTATATCTGAGTGTGTGTGTATGGGTATATGGCTGCAGCCAGGAAAGGTTGGCAGTGCTCCCAGACAGCTAGGCGGGACTAGATGGTGCAGGGTTAGGAGCTAGACTGGAGTAGGAGTTGGACTAGACTGTACTAGGAGTTGGAATAGACTGTACTAGGAATGGGACTAGACTGTACTAGGAGTTGGACTAGACTGTACTAGGCCAGACAGCTGGGTTCAGAGTTGGAGAACTCTCTCGTTTTTCGTAAATAACCTTTCAGAAACACATCAATATCGTAACTATTCTTTTTCACACACACAGTGAGAGGAGAGACAAGCCAGAAACCCCATGGAGCTGTGTGGAGAGACAAGCCAGAAACCCCCATGGAGCTGTGTGGAGAGACAAGCCAGAAACCATGGAGCTGTGTGGAGAGACAAGGCAGTAACCATGGAGCTGTGTGGAGAGACAAGCCAGAAACCCCATGGAGCTGTATGGAGAGACAAGGCAGACACCATGGAGCTGTATGGAGAGACAAGGCAGACACCATGGAGCTGTATGGAGAGACAAGGCAGAAACCCCATGGAGCTGTGTGGAGAGACAAGCCAGAAACCATGGAGCTGTGTGGAGAGACAAGGCAGTAACCATGGAGCTGTGTGGAGAGACAAGCCAGAAACCCCATGGAGCTGTATGGAGAGACAAGGCAGACACCATGGAGCTGTATGGAGAGACAAGCCAGAAACCCCATGGAGCTGTATGGAGAGACAAGGCAGACACCATGGAGCTGTATGGAGAGACAAGGCAAACACCATGGAGCTGTATGGAGAGACAAGGCAAACACCATGGAGCTGTGTGGAGAGACAAGCCAGAAACCCCATGGAGCTGTGTGGAGAGACAAGCCAGAAACACCATGGAGCTGTATGGAGAGACAAGGCAGACACCATGGAGCTGTATGGAGAGACAAGGCAGACACCATGGAGCTGTGTGGAGAGACAAGCCAGAAACCCCATGGAGCTGTGTGGAGAGACAAGGCAGACACCATGGAGCTGTATGGAGAGACAAGGCAAACACCATGGAGCTGTGTGGAGAGACAAGGCAGACACCATGGAGCTGTGTGGAGAGACAAGGCAGACACCATGGAGCTGTATGGAGAGACAAGGCAGACACCATGGAGCTGTGTGGAGAGACAAGGCAGACCCCATGGAGCTGTATGGAGAGACAAGGCAGACCCCATGGAGCTGTGTGGAGAGACAAGGCAGACCCCATGGAGCTGTATGGAGAGACAAGGCAGACCCCATGGAGCTGTATGGAGAGACAAGGCAGAAACCCCATGGAGCTGTGTGGAGAGACAAGGCAGACCCCATGGAGCTGTATGGAGAGACAAGGCAGACCCCATGGAGCTGTATGGAGAGACAAGGCAGACACCATGGAGCTGTGTGGAGAGACAAGGCAGACACCATGGAGCTGTATGGAGAGACAAGGCAGACCCCATGGAGCTGTATGGAGAGACAAGGCAGAAACCCCATGGAGCTGTGTGGAGAGACAAGGCAGAAACCATGGAGCTGTATGGAGAGACAAGGCAGACCCCATGGAGCTGTATGGAGAGACAAGGCAGACACCATGGAGCTGTATGGAGAGACAAGGCAGAAACCCCATGGAGCTGTGTGGAGAGACAAGGCAGAAACCCCATGGAGCTGTGTGGAGAGACAAGCCAGAAACCATGGAGCTGTATGGAGAGACAAGGCAGACCCCATGGAGCTGTATGGAGAGACAAGCCAGAAACCATGGAGCTGTATGGAGAGACAAGGCAGAAACCATGGAGCTGTATGGAGAGACAAGGCAGACCCCATGGAGCTGTATGGAGAGACAAGGCAGAAACCATGGAGCTGTATGGAGAGACAAGGCAGACCCCATGGAGCTGTATGGAGAGACAAGGCAGACCCCATGGAGCTGTATGGAGAGACAAGGCAGACCCCATGGAGCTGTATGGAGAGACAAGGCAGACCCCATGGAGCTGTATGGAGAGACAAGGCAGAACCATGGAGCTGTATGGAGAGACAAGGCAGACCCCATGGAGCTGTATGGAGAGACAAGGCAGACCCCATGGAGCTGTATGGAGAGACAAGGCAAACACCATGGAGCTGTATGGAGAGACAAGGCAGAAACACCATGGAGCTGTATGGAGAGACAAGGCAAACACCATGGAGCTGTGTGGAGAGACAAGGCAGACACCATGGAGCTGTATGGAGAGACAAGGCAGACCCCATGGAGCTGTATGGAGAGACAAGGCAGAAACCATGGAGCTGTATGGAGAGACAAGGCAGACCCCATGGAGCTGTATGGAGAGACAAGGCAGACCCCATGGAGCTGTATGGAGAGACAAGGCAGAAACACCATGGAGCTGTATGGAGAGACAAGGCAAACACCATGGAGCTGTATGGAGAGACAAGGCAGAAACCATGGAGCTGTATGGAGAGACAAGGCAGACCCCATGGAGCTGTATGGAGAGACAAGGCAGACCCCATGGAGCTGTATGGAGAGACAAGGCAGAAACCATGGAGCTGTATGGAGAGACAAGGCAGACCCCATGGAGCTGTATGGAGAGACAAGGCAGACACCATGGAGCTGTGTGGAGAGACAAGGCAGAAACCCCATGGAGCTGTATGGAGAATGTTCTGTTGACGGCTGTGCTGCTCAGAGGAGCTGCTAAATACACCTGCAGAACTCAGACTTAACAGCTGTACAGAGAGAGGGGGGAGGGAGAGGGAGGGAGGGAGGGAGGGAGAGAGGGAGGGAGGGAGGGAGGGGCAGGGAGGGGGGAGGGAGTGATGCGGTCGTATGCGATGCGGCTGGGAGTGAGTGCGAGTGTGGGTTTTGTGGTAGTTTTCGTTTGGTGTGCGAGTTTGTTTTGTGGGGGGGGGAGAGGGATGGGAGGGGGCGGGAGGGAGGGCCATTGCATCACTGTCCAGCTGTCAGCTCAGACTAAGGATCACATCCCATGCACACACACATACACTCGTGCACACATGTGCATATCTGGCCAAAGCTCATTTGAATCATCAAAAGTGACTTTAGAAATCAAGAGATTGCCGGTTCAAATCCCTTCTCCTGGTCTGTCGCTAAATGAAAACCTTCTGATCCTCAGACCTGACGCCACTGTCATCGCCCCCCCCGCTTCCGGTAGCTTCCCTCCCTGTTGCTGTCACGGCAACAACCAGGCGGACGGGCCATGAATAAGTGATGGCTGTGAGGAGTCGGCGTGACAACTCAATGACGTTGAGTTGTCACGGTGACGCTGGTGTGGCAACAGGACAGGGTGACTAAACCACTGCTGAGACGCTGACTGACACAAGGAGAGGACACACACACACACACACACCACACCATCACCTCACACACACACACACCATCACCTCACACACACACACACACACCACACACACACACACCATCACCTCATACACACACCACCATCACCTCACACACACACACACCATCACCGCACACACACACCACCATCACCTCACACACACACACACACCCACACACCATCACCTCACACACACACACACACCACCATCACCTCACACACACACACCACACACCCCCCACACACACACCACCATCACCTCACACACACACCACCATCACCTCACTCACACACACAACCATCACCCTCACACACACACACACCCCACACACACACCACCATCACCTCACACACACACACCATCATCACCTCACTCACACACACAACCCATCACCTCACACACACACACCCCCGCACACACACCATCACCTCACACACACCATCATCACCTCACACACACACACCCCCCCCCACACACCCAACACACCATCACCCTCACACCACACACCACCACCATCACCCCACACACACACACACACACACCACCACCCCCCCTCCCCCCGGTCAGTCCTACCTGCTTCAGTGGCAGCAGCATGAACTCCTCGGTCTTGGCCACCTCTACGAAGTGTTGCAGGACGTACTTGTGTGCAGACTTGAGCAGGTCACTGCAGGAGTGCGTGTCTGCGAAGCCCCGGATGCCCAGGCAGTTAGACGGGTCCAGCTGGCTCAGCAGGAACTTGCAGCACGCGTCCCGAACCCCCGTTCAGCTGCAGCAGGCTGGCTGCAGGGAGCAGGGTCTGGAGGGAGAGGAGGGAGGAGAGGAGGGAGGGTGACTGGCTGCAGGGGGAGGGAGGAGAGGGTGGGAGAGGGGGGCGTGGCTGAGTGAAGGAGCTGTCTGAGTTTAGTGGTACTGGGGGGGATATCAGACTGGGAGCCCCTGTGTGACTGAGAGCTCCTGGTCCTCCTCCCTCCTACCTGCACGTTGCCCTCCCCTGTGTGACTGAGAGCTCCTGCTCCTCCTCCTCCCTCCTACCTGCACGTTGCCCTCCCCCCGTGTGACTGAGCGCTCCTGGTCCTCCTACCTCCTACCTGCACGTTGCCCTCCCCTGTGTGACTGAGCGCTCCTGGTCCTCCTACCTCCTCCCTGCACGTTGCCCTCCCCTGTGTGACTGAGCGCTCCTGGTCCTCCTACCTCCTACCTGCACGTTGCCCTCCCCTGTGTAACTGAGCGCTCCTGGTCCTCCTCCCTCCTCCCTGCACGTTGCCCTCCCCTGTGTGACTGAGCGCTCCTGGTACTCCTACCTCCTACCTGCACGTTGCCCTCCCCTGTGTGACTGAGCGCTCCTGGTCCTCCTACCTGCACGTTGCCCTCCCCTGTGTGACTGAGCACTCCTGGTCCTCCTCCCTCCTCCCTGCACGTTGCCCTCCCCTGTGTGACTGAGCTCTCCTGGTCCTCCTACCTCCTACCTGCACGTTGCCCTCCCCTGTGTGACTGAGCGCTCCTGGTCCTCCTACCTGCACGTTGCCCTCCCCTGTGTGACTGAGCTCTCCTGGGGCTCCTACCTGCACGTTGCCCTCCCCTGTGTGACTGAGCGCTCCTGGTCCTCCTACCTCCTACCTGCACGTTGCCCTCCCCTGTGTGACTGAGAGCTCCTGGTCCTCCTACCTCCTACCTGCACGTTGCCCTCCCCTGTGTGACTGAGCACTCCTGGGGCTCCTACCTGCACGTTGCCCTCCCCCACCACGATCTCCGCTGTGTAGGCGTACTGCACCAGCTGCTCCAGGGCCTGGGGGTCGATGTCGTGCAGAGTCACGTGGGTCTGCCTGCTCTCCGACATCTCATCTGCAGGACCGGAAACAGGCAGCACGCTTAGAACCACACAGAGAACCCAGAGAACCACCCAGAGAACCCACAGAACCACAGAGAACCCACAGAACCACACACAGAACCACCCAGAGCCCACAGAACCACCCAGAGAACCACCCAGAGAACACACAGAGAACCCACAAAGAACCCACACAGAGAACCCACAGAACCACCCAGAGAACCCACAGAGAACCCACAGAACCACTCAGAGAACCAGAGTGTGGACACGCACACAACACACCACACACACACACTCACACTCAGACATGACGGGCTCGGCGTCAGGACACCTACTAGTGAACATGGCGTGGAAGTAGGGACTACAGGAGGCCAGGACCACCTGGAGACAGAGAGACAAGAGAGGGAGAGAGAGAGAGGGGAGAGAGAGACAAGGGAGAGAGAGACGGAGAGACAAGGGAGAGAGGGAGAGGGAGAGAGAGACAAGGGAGAGAGAGACGGAGAGACAAGGGAGAGAGGGAGAGGGAGAGAGAGAGACGAGAGAGAGAGAGAGGGAGAGAGACAAGGGAGAGAGAGAGACAGAGAGAGAGGGAGAGAGACAGGGAGAGAGAGAGACAAGAGAGAGAGAGAGAGGAAGAGACAAGGGAGAGAGAGAGACAAGGGAGAGAGAGAGAGACAAGACAGAGAGTAGAGAGACAAGAGAGAGAGGTAGAGAGACAAGGGAGAGAGAGAGAGAGACAAGGGAGAGAGAGACAAGGGAGAGAGAGAGAGAGACAAGGGAGAGAGAGAGAGACAAGAGAGAGAGGGAGAGAGACAAGGGAGAGAGAGAGAGACAAGAGAGAGAGGGAGAGAGACAAGGGAGAGAGAGAGAGAAGAGAGAGAGGGAGAGACAAGGGAGAGAGAGAGAGAAGAGAGAGAGAGAGAGACAAGGGAGAGAGAGAGAGAGAGAGACAAGGGAGAGAGAGAGAGACAATAGAGAGAGGGAGAGAGACAAGGGAGAGAGAGAGAGAGGAGAATGTGAAAACGAGAGAAACAGAGAATGATCTGTCTATGAACATATGCGCAAGAGTGAGTGTCAATGTGTGTATGTGTGTGTGGAGGGCTGCAGGTGTCCAGGCCCACCTTGTGTGTGTGTGTGTGTGTGTGTGTGTAGAGGGCCCCACCTTGTGAGCCTTGATCTCCTTGTTGGAGACGTGCAGCACGATGTCACACAGGAGACTCCGCTGCCGCATCCTGTTCATGGACAGAAAGGAGTCGTGGTAGTGCCGCTTGGAGTTGTGGGAGATGCTGTGGCCGTCGCGGTTCACCAGCTGCATGCCTCCCCCCTCCATGGTGCCTCCTCGCTGGGGAGACACTGCTGCCTGCCTGGGCCTCTCACTGGGGGGCTGGAACACACACGGACACAGAGACAGATATACACACAGATATACACACACACACACACACAGATATACACACAGAGACGGAGACAGATATACACACAGAGACGGAGACAGATATACACAGACACACACACATAGACAGATATACACACAGACAGATATACACACACAGACGGAGACAGATATACACACACAGACACACACCCACACATATACACACAGACACAGACAGATATACACACACAGACACACACCCACACATACACAGATATACACACAGACAGATATACACACAGACACAGACAGACAGAGAGACAGACAGGACAGACAGACAGAGAGACAGACAGGACAGACAGACAGACAGACAGACAGGACAGACAACATGCGGTCAGACGTCTTGTCTAGTACATGTATGCGCAAAGTTGTTCATAAAAGTACAATACATGAATACATGAGGTTAAATATATCCCAACACACACAAATCTGATTTTATCAAGCACATTTTTTCTTGGTAGACAGACACCCACATCCTCAAAGTCCCCCACATGTCACATCCTCAAAGTCCCCACATGTCACTGCAGAGCGTTGACGAGCTGGCTGGCTGGGCTACAGGACGATGATTGACTTGGCAAGTGCCAAGACCGGTTGTCGTTACCGGCTGACAGTTCTACCTGTCCCGGAAACTCCAACACCGTGTCGTGTCAGGAGGAAGGATGCTGACGAGGTAGTTTAACTGTCAACACTTCACTACCTGTACTACCAACACTAACACTTCACTACCTGACATCCAGTGTTGAGGGTGGATGGGGTGTGTGTGTCCCGTGTGTGTGTGTCGTGTGTGTGTCCCGTGTGTGTGTGTCGTGTGTGTCCTGTGTGTGTGTCCAGTGTGTGTCGTGTGTGTGTGCCGTGTGTGTGTGTCGTGTGTGTCCTGTGTGTGTGTCCAGTGTGTGTCCAGTGTGTGTGTCCAGTGTGTGTGTCCAGTGTGTGTGTCCCGTGTGTGTGTCCCGTGTGTGTGTCCCGTGTGTGTCCTGTGTGGGCTGAATGGACCGTTAACAGCAGCTGTCATTACAAGTGTTTTTCACCTATTAAAAAAAGAACTCAAAGGAAACAGTGAAAATAGCGTGCAAGCGAAGTCCTCTTTCAGCACGGAGAAACTTCACATGAGCCTAATCAAGCTAATGTTTCCAGTGTGAGTAGGCCACAGCTCTTGAATCTTTCATTAGGGGGTTAGGGGACAGAACATTTCGAAGCTGCTTCAATGTTTTCATCGGTCAACCTTGCGTTGCCAACCAGCCATTATCAGCCAATCAGCCTCGGTGAAGGATAATGTGTTTGGTTGTCTTGTGTCAGGTTTAGCGTTGAGCTAACGGCAGCCTGGCAGGGCGAGAGGCTGTGTGAGGCTGTGAGAGGCTGTGTGAGGCTGTGTGAGAGGCTGTGAGAGGCTGTGAGAGGCTGTGTGCAGAAGCGTTAGAAGGCCGGAACATTCTCCGTTGGAACCTCACTTCCTCAGGCCTCTTTTAGAATGTTGGATCAGTTCTCATTTCCTTCCTTCTGTGTTCTAATGAACAAGAGCATTCTTACGAGGGTTCCGTATGACCACACAGAGTTCTAACCAACATTCCTTTTTAACCGCAGTGTTCTAATGAATAGTGTGTTCCTTCTGCCTGCTGCCTCTAATGGGCAACCTGACACTGGTGAGGCAGAAGGCCCTCACAAAGGAGAGGGTTTATATGGCAACCTGAGCAAACTACAGGATAAGATTTCACGTCTAAGCTTGAGCTTTATATAAGCTCCCAAGAGTCCGAAACCCTGGATTCATGAGATGCAGTCTCCTGCCTTGAGTCTAGAGTTCACAGGGACATGGGGTGCACTCTACATACATCTGCATTGGAATATGACTGCAACAGTGCGTCTTAGAAGCAGGCTAGAAATTCAAACTGACAATCGTTATCATCTAGCTCTATAATCTAGGTAGATCCATCAAGAGAGAGTTCAATATCTTTTATAATCTAGACACCTTTTCATCTGGAGCATGTTGTGGTGTCTAAGAAGAACACGGTTGCCACGGTGAGTGTTTCTTCCACACGTGATGCAGCTACGGTCACCCAATACCAAGTCCCCTCCAGCACTTCACCAGACACACGGATGAAGCATCGTTATTTCAACATTCCCCCGCTGCACAAAACACAAACCTTCCTCCCTCAACAAAACTAATATGAAGCCAGCCATGGATAACCATCTCATGTGTCACGGAGCACTGTTCATCGCTATGCAGGACACACACACACACACACACACACGGTTCCCAGCATGTGACACCGATACATCATAACGTTTAAATGCCCTAGGCGAAGGAGCGTTTCAACCTTCTGCGATCGTTGTGTTCAAACCTAACAAGCCAGATGTTGTCATGTTATGAAACGCTTCCGACGTCCAACCGATCATCCGTTATCATGCAACCAGAGTTAAAGCAGCCCTTTTCCCTATCGCGAGGTGAACCGTACATTTCCCTTAACTGACTCAGCACAATAGAAAGCTTCCAGACATCCAGACATTTCCCTGATGAGTATGTGTGCTATCGTTTCCGTCAAATGCCTTCTTTGTCTTTTAAAATGCGTATCGGTGCCTCGTTAAGCGTTTCTGTGACACACACCAACCCCCAACCCATCAATCTCACATAACAGCATGAAAAACCCTGCCAAGGTAAATAAAATGACAGTTATACCGGTGATATCTTGCGGTGTCGCTCGGTCGTTTTCCAGTCCCCGTTTATATCGAAATAGAAGGCAGTTAGTATCTGCGTCCAAACATATTCTTTGTAATATTACCCGCTGGTAAATCCCGGTTGTTAATCTGGGTACCCATTAGTGTGAAGCATACGGAAAACGAAGAAAGCCTCAGTGGCAGTTGGTTGTTGACGTAATTGCACTGCACGAGCAATGACATCAGTTTTTAAGGTGGAGCATCGGCAGGTGGTTGAAAAAGGATGCCCGCGAGGTCAGATGCAATCAAACACATCGAAAAGAAAGCGTAACGTATTTGAATATTTTTCCGATAACTGTGAAATGTACAGCTAATCATATATTAAAAGCGGAAGACATCGCAATTATTTTTACGTTACTCATGGCGACCTTAAATGACCGGTTGGAGGACCGAACACTGGACAATTAAACGCGCATGATATGCGTCCCCAAAAATACAATCAAGATACTGGCTACTATGGCTAGCTGGCTGCAACACTTCTGCACGACCCACTGCTAGCTAGCTTTAGCACTACTAGATAGGTAGCATTGGTAAACAAAAATGCCTTCCATCATTCATTGGTTTATGTCTGTCCTCTCCTTTCGTATAAGAGTGTGTTTGGTCCAAGCATTTAAATCACGAGGGACCATTTGCGATCAACCTCAAAATGCATCTACAGGAAGAAGACAAAAGTCAACAACGGAAGTGCAGAGAAAAATGACCATAAACGTTTTCGCTTTTTTTTGTAATCCTGTCTGGTTAATATGACAGGATGGTCAAAGATCAGATGCTTGGAAGGGGGATTAGCTAGCGAGCGTTTACCAAAAAGAGAGTAAACTATACGTTAAGATTCGATCGTCGAGAATTCTCAATATGCATCGCTTACCTGAAGCCAGGAGACAGAGGAGGTTGGTTGAGGTAACTACTGTCAATCTCCCCCCAAATCCGCTACAGTCCACCAGAAACTAAACGTGAGGGATCGTGGTGGTGTCACGTGATACAAACAAGGGGCGATTTAGTGGGAGGGTTGCCAAGTGGGAGATTTAACCCCCATCATGGTGTATAAATACGTATAAATATGCATGTTAAACATGTCAATTATTATCCCCTTTCTATAAGCTAATTCATTACATTCAGATATAAGAAATGGTAGGATCCTATTTTGTCTAACTTGTTTGGCGCTTACTTACCAGAAGGGGGCAGTGTGCGTCCGTGTATGAAGGTTTTGACCGACGGGGACTGCAGCAGCGGCAACTGGTGTCGGTTGTAGTCTACCGTGTTCCGAAGGATACGGTGGGTGGAGGACAGGAAAACTATACTCTGCCTGCCAACTGTGACAGAGATGTCCGTTGGTTTTTCTCCAAGTGGAATAGAACGGATCTTTTTAAATAGAACGTCAGACAAGGTTTATTTTGGCTTAACGGCTATTAATGGTATAGACTAGGCCCTACAGTTATATTTTTGTCGTGATGACAAGGAAATTAAATCAAACAAACGCTTAACCGTGATAACAATTCTATAGCCCCGGCAATCACAGATGATGCGCTTAAGATGACAGAACATTTTGATTATGAACAGTCACAGAAAATGTAACTTTGACTATGATCTAACTGTGTTGAAAGATGGCTTTGAAGCACAGTCTTTGATATATTAGTCTATACATATGAACCATTTCACGTAGACTTATTTAGCGAATAACAGTTGCAGTAGTCTTGTTGGACGGACCGCCCTCGCCATCCGTGCGCTTATCATTTCAAGTGGCAGTGCGCGCTCAGCAGTGCGTGCGGGACACAACTCTGGAACATGTAAAACAAGTGAATGAATTAGCTAAATAGTTCGAACATCCATCATCGATTAAAAGGTATGTGTAGATCCTACTTCACACGTTGCGACCTGATTTTGTTAACCATGTTTGCTCTTTTAAAACGGCATTTTCGTTTCCTGTGGGTGATTGTTAGGCTTCATAGTTCGTTAAAGATAATAGAAGAAGGATTCGTGAACGTCGGTTGACCGTTATGCCAATCTGTGGCACAATGACCATTTAAGTGTTCCCCTTCAATCCGTAATCTGCAGTCAATGAACAGGTTGAAGCAGCATATCCGAAGTGTCGTTGACCGTTTGTAAGGTTGTCTATTGGTCAATGTTGGTTCATTGTAGCCTAATGCTGGTGTTAAGACACATCAGTCAGCCAGGTGGACCGATATGCAATAACAGCCTGTCACATGCATTGTTCAGTTAAACATTAGTATTGAGTTTATTGGTTATGCAGGACAGTAGAAACAGATAAAGAATTCAACTGAAACCATGTCAACCTCTTTAGCTTCTTTGTAGCATGCCGCAGGCTATAGGTGTCAAAAATTCCGGTGATTCCGGGGCATCCGGTTAAATCGCGACATGATGACCAACAGCTGTCCCGGTAAATTAGAAGGGGAAAGGATTATCCGGCTAGGGGACAGTTTTTGTAATGTCTACTACAGACGCTGTCGTTCGGTGTTCGGTGTTCGCACAAAAGCTGCATGCACCACAAAGCATAATAGAGATTGATGGAAACGTCTGGATATACAGTGCGCCTCTCTTAATCCACAAAAACAACCAGCGGAACATGTCTTAATCCCTGTCAACACCCATGCTCAGAGACATGTAAAGAGTGAAAACTAGAACAAGACAAAATATAGAACTTTTCAATCATCTTTGTATTTCGACAGATTTAGGAATATGAGCAGTACAGTCAGATTATTGTGGATTTGGAATAGAATAGATACGAAGTAGACTAGAGAGACTCTACTACTGGAATACTGGCGGAGAGAGGGGACGTGGGATAGAAAAATACAGCAATTATCTAGGATGACTGTGGAATTAAAACACCAACGTTCAACAAAACAGTCCTTGGCCTCCCAGCCTCTTTCTTGTCCGGGGAGGTCTTCGTCAAGACCAGGACACCCAGACTCGCTTCACCCTGAGCCCCTCAGCAGTGTGTGTGTGTGTGTGTGTGTATAGCTGTGTGTGTGTATAGCTGTGTGTGTATACGTGTGGCAGAGTGTGTGTGTCTTCCTGGAACACACTGGCCCAGCCTAGCAGCTGTTTGAAAGTATAAATAGGAGTTGCGACGGCTACTTTGGTCCCAAAACTCTTTGGCAATCTTGCCAAGCCCCCATGCCTGAAAGAGCAGGCTTATTCTGGGGAGCCCTCGGTACAGAGAGGGCCCCACTGGTACCTGCAGCTCAGTCAGAGGATGGAGGTGGGAGGGAGGGAGGCGGGAGGGAGGGATGGATGGTTGGTTGGTTGGTTGGTGGGATAGAGGGGTGGATGAATGGATGGATGGACCAAGGGATGGATGGATTGATGGTACAAAACCAAACCAACAATAAAGGATTTGCTCACTTGCACTCTCACTCTGCCTCTCCATCTCTCTCTCTGAGTATTATCAGTACTCACTTTCTCTGTCTCTCTCTCTCTGTTCTGTCTCTTCCTCTCTCTTGTGCTATCTCTCTTTCTGTCCAACTGGTCTCACACTGGTACATAATCCAAAACGTCATTTTAAACTGAATGAAACTGAATTTTTATTCAGTATTTCATTAAGAAACACATTTCTAAAGCATTACATCCCTCCCTCCCGTCCCTCCCTCCCAGCTCCCTCCCTCCCCGCCTTCCCAGCTCCCTCCGTGAGTCCCAGGATCAGGGTTTAATCCTGCAGTGTTGGTGTTGGAGGCTGCCGGCCTACAGATGCTGTCAGAGCGTGTATGGTTTAGGAGTTAGGGCGCCGTGCTTCCTTGGAAGGGTAATGGACTGCGGCCTGTGAAAGAAAGAGAGTGAGGGTATCTCTGTGGTCCCAGCCTTGTTGGGGAACTGCCCCAGGGGCAACATAGCCTGGCTGAGCTCCAGACCGAGGGGGCTATTTTGGGACTTAGCGATGGGAAACTAAGCAGGCCTGTAATAACTCATTCAGAGATGTCCACTGAGAGAAAAAACTCTATAAACAAAACACTGGACTTTTCTTTTTTTGTTTCTTTCTTTCTCTTTCTTGATTTTTTCTATCCATCCATCCATCTCCCTCTCTCTCTCCTCTCTCGCTCCCTCTCCCTTTCTCGCTCCCTCTCCCGTTCTCACTCTTTCTCTTTTCAAAACACTTGAATGCCCTTTCTCTTCATCTCTATCTCTCCCTCTTGCTCATTCCTTCTCTCTTCCTCCCACATCACCCTCCCTTTCCCTCCACTTATGATTTATGAAGGCAAACTCCAGTGAAGAAGTCGTTCTTATGTTACCATAACAATATTAATCAGATTGTTATTTGCTCTGGCGCAGTCCCTAATGAGCGTTCCGGTAATCAAGCAGAAGCCCTTCCAGCTTCTCCTCCACGTGAGCGGGGCATTACGGAACGATCCGGACAGATCTGGAGAACAAACTCTCTAACAGGAGTCACGTTCTCTCCAGATCCCACTTCTGCCTTTGTTTACGTCCAACAATGGCTTATTTTTACCCTGCGGTTCTCCGGGACAGGAAGTGGCTGCAGGGAACAGAGGAAGAGCAGCCTCTTTCCTGGTGCTTCCTGAACTCTCCTCTACTGCCCTCCTGCCTCTACTGCCCTCCTGCCCCCCTGCCCTTCCGCCCTACCGCCCTCCCGCCCTACGCCCTGCCTCCTCTACCGCCCTCCCTGCCTCTCCGCCTCTACTGCCCCCTGCCCTTCGCCTCTACCGCCCTCCTGCCCTCCCACCTCTACTGCCCTCCCACCTCTACCGCCCTCCGCCTCTACCGCCCTCCTGCCCTCCCACCTCTACTGCCCCCCTGCCCTTCCGCCTCTACCGCCCTCCTGCCCTCCCACCTCTACTGCCCTCCCCCTCTACCGCCCTTCCGCCTCTACCGCCCTCCTGCCCTCCCGCCTCTACTGCCCTCCCGCCTCTACCGCCCTTCCGCCTCTACCGCCCTCCTGCCCTCCCACCTCTACTGCCCTCCCGCCTCTACCGCCCTCCCACCTCTACCGCCCTCCCACCTCTACCGCCCTCCCTCCTCTGCTCTCCTGGCTCTACTGCCCTCTTGCCTCCTCCTGCCCCCCTGCTCTACTACTGTGTGTGTGTGAGAGCGTGTGAGAGATCTTCAATATTTGGATTTCGCAGCTCCTAGTCAGCGACCCAATGACCTGTTGTTTTTACAGACGTTTAAAGATATATTACCCATACCCTTCATGGCTGTTGTGTGTGTGTGTGTGAGAGTGTGTGTGTGTGAGTGTGTGGTGTTTTATGGATCTGGTGGAGATGGTGTATGTGGGGGACTGTTGTTGCCTCACGAATGACGATGGCTGGGTCATGTGACGACCCGTGACGTCATCAAACATGAAACTGGGTTCTTCTGACCTGTGAGAGACAACCAATACACCAGTCTATGTAGACTCTCTTAACCAGTATATAGGATTTGTAAACCTACAGGCCAGTCTGTTAGTCTACACTAAGTAGTCTTGTGGACCATCTTTGTTCTCTTGACTTCCTAAAGACTGCTGGCTAATGTGTGTCTCTGTGTGTGTGTGTGGGGACGCGTGTGTGGGGGAGGGTGTGTGTGTGTGTGTGTGTGTGTGTGGCGTGTGTGTGTGTTGGTGAGGCAAGGGTGATGATTACAATGTTTTTTTCATTAGCGCCTTACACAGAAAATCTGTCATGCTCGTTGCCTCCAAGATAGGTTATTTACAATACACATTTACAGTCCCAATTTAACTTCCTCAGTAGTTTATCATGACATTCTGGTATCCAAATAGTTACATATGGGGATTTTCCCACAAGAAGACACAATACTCTCTTTCTTTGATATTTTTTTTATGGTGAGAATAAGGGGATTCAACCAGACTGTGATTTGTGAGTGAGTGATTCTAGTCTCTCCACCAGAGAGATGACTGCTTGAATTGAGTCGTCGAGTTTTGAACGGCCATGAATGAGCAAACCACCTTGAGTGGGATTTAAATAAGATTCAGTTGCCAGGAGACGTCGTTTCCAGGAACGTCAACATGCATTGAGCTACATTCACCCACCGAGGAAAAACTGAAACGCATCAAATCAACGGAACTGTTTGGCTTCTGTGACGATCGGACTCACGAGAAGTATATAGTAGTGATCTAAGTGCGGCATTTTAATGGTGGTTTAGAGTAGTCAAGCAGGCACAGGTTGTCAACAGGCAAACAGAGCAAAGAAGGCAAATCGAAAGGGTTAGGGTTAGGGCTGGTCGGGTCCCAGGCTTGGGTCAAACAGGGGATGGCACGGATATCAGAGGCTAGGCACATAGCAGGGATATCAGAGGCACAGAGCAGGGATATCAGAGGCTAGGCACATAGCAGGGATATCAGAGGCACAGAGCATGGATATCAGAGGCACAGAGCATGGATATCAGAGGCACAGAGCAGGGATATCAGAGGCACAGAGCAGGGATATCAGAGACACAGAGCAGGGATATCAGAGGCACAGAGCAGGGATATCAGAGGTAGCGAGCAGGGATATCAGAGGCTAGGCACAGAGCAGGGATATCAGAGGCACAGAGCAGGGATATCAGAGGTAGCGAGCAGGGATATCAGAGGCTAGGCAAAGAGGAGGGATATCAGAAGCACAGAGCAGGGATATCAGAGGCTAGGTACAGAGCGGGGATATCAGAGGCAGCGAGCAGGGATATCAGAGGCACAGAGCAGGGATATCAGAGGCACAGAGCAGGGATATCAGAGGCTAGGCACAGAGCAGGGATATCTGGTGGGTCGCTGGTGTGTTCAAATTCTAAGTAACCTTCGAGCAAGCTGTTAATCTGTTGTCTCTGTTGCGGGGAAAACGGGGTGCTCTTTTTGGCCACGGTGAGCAGTCATAGACTATCAGAGGCTAGGCACAGAGCAGGGATATCAGAGGCACAGAGCAGGGATATCAGAGACTAGGCACAAAGCAGGGATATCAGAGGCTAGGCACAGAGCAGGGATATCAGAGGCACAGAGCATGGATATCAGAGTCACAGAGCAGGAAAATCAGAGGCTAGGCACAGAGCAGGGATATCAGAGTCACGGCACAGGAAATCAGAGGCTAGGCACAGAGCAGGGGATATCAGAGTCACGGCACAGAGCAGAGATATCAGAGACTAGGCACAGAGCAGGGATATCAGAGGCACACAGCAGGGATATCAGAGGCTGGCCACAGAGCAGGGATATCAGAGGCTAGACACAGAGCGGGGATATCAGAGGCACAGAGCAGGGATATCAGAGGCTAGGCACAGAGCAGGGTTATCAGAGGCACAGAGCGGGGATATCAGAGGCACAGAGCAGGGATATCAGAGGCTAGGCACAGAGCAGGGATATCAGAGGCACAGAGCGGGGATATCAGAGGCACAGAGCAGGGATATCAGAGGCTAGACACAGAGCAGGGATAGGTTTGGCCGGGATGATGAGAAGTTCGGTTTTGGCGAGGTTCAGCTGGAGGTGGTGCTTGGTCATCCAGGCGGAGATGTCTGTGAGGCAGGCCTCAATCCTACCTGAGATCCCCGGATCGGTCGGGGGGAACGACAGGTACAGCTGGGTGTCGTCAGCGTAGCAGTGGTAGGAGAAGCCATGGGAGTTGATGATTGGTCCAAGTGAGGTTGTGTACAGGGAAAAGAGGAGGGGGCCAAGGACGGAGCCCTGTGGGACACCAGTGGAGAGATGGCGGGGGTCAGACACTTTACCTCCCCAGGAGACCTGGTAGGATCTTCCGGACAGGTATGATGAGATCCACTGAAGTGCAGTGCCAGTGATGCCCATCTCAGAGAGTCTGGCGAGCAGAATCTTAAGGGGAAGAAGGGTGGAGAAGGTAGAGAAGAGTTTGAGGCAGAGTTAATTTTGTTCAAGAAGTAGTGAGTTTTTGCATCAGTTATATGGGTTGAGAAGGATTTGAGGAGGGAGTGATACTTATCAAGGTCCAGACTGTTTTTAGACTTACGCCATCTCCTCTCAGCTGCTCGAAGGGTGGAACGTTCTTCACGAATAACATCAGTGATCCACGGGCAGGAGGGAGAAGATCGCGCAGGCCTAGTTGATAGGGGGCAGAGGGTGTCCAGTGATTCAGTTAATGTGGATAACAGCATGTTACTGGCAGTGTCAGTAGGGTGGGACATTAACTCGTTAATAGGAGGGAGGGAGGATGTTACAATGGAGGAGAAATGGGAGGGGGATGGGGAGCGGAGGTTGCGTCTGAAAGTTACGAGGGGAGGTAGGAAGAGTTGGAGGGAGAGAGAGATAGAGAATTGGATAAAGTAGTGATCAGAGATGTGTAGTGGGGTTACAGAGGTTAGGTCAGTGATAGTTACGTGTCAGGATGAGGTCGAGCTCTTTTCCTGCCTGGTGGGTCGCTGGTGTGTTTAGCAACGTCAGGTCGAAGGAAGTCAGAAGAGACTTGAAGTCGACGCCCTGCGTTGCTTCGAGGTGGATGTTGAAGTCCCCAAGAAGTATAAGCGGTGTTCCATCATCCGGGAGGGCGCTGAAGAGCATGTCCAGCTCCTCCACAAAGTCAGCTAGCGGCCCTGGTGGGCGATAGAGGACATTAAAATTGCTTTGATAGGATCAGTTAGCATTACATAGTGGTGTTCAAATGATTTGGCAGTAAAAGAGAGTGGGGTGGATGTGCATTTAATATGTGGGGAAAGAAGCAAACCTGTCCCACCACCTCGCCCAGTTGAGCGAGGTGAGTGGGAGAACGAGTGGTTGACAGAGAGAGCAGCTGGAGTTGCAGTGTTCTCTGGGTCGATCCATGTCTCTGTTAGCGCGAGGGCGTCAAGAGAAGCATGGGATGCAAACGCTGGAATGAAGTCTGCCTTGTTCACAGCAGACTGGCAGTTCCAGAGCCCTGTAGAAAGAGGGCAGGTGGAGAAGATCTAGAGAGGTAGCTAAGGTTAGAAGTGGAACCTATATACTTTGTGACATATCTACGTTTACGGGTGTTGTAGTGAACGGGAATGCTGAAGAAACACATGCTAGCTATAAATATAGTACTAGGTAGAATACAAATAGGGTGATACTTATCAGGGGCCTGTTCTCCGTACGTCGCTAACTCGGTTAGCGGGATTTGATTGTTGACGATTTGTCATTATCTTGGATTGTTCTGTTCTTCGAAGCTCATCCTGGACTTGCTGTCATAGCAACAGGTCCGTAAACTTAAACCTGCTCGGGAGCAGGTTTATTTGATGTAAACACGATTAGATTGAGGCTTTACAAGCAGAGGTGATACAGGAAGTCTGTCACAGACATGTCTTGCCCGTTTTTACTACAGGAACCTGTTGCGGAAGGTGCAAGAATAATTAGCAGAGTTAGCTGAATTAAACTGAATTAATCGCTCATTGCGTGATAGATAGGCTAGATCCGTAAGCACAGCGCGATATGCTACTAGCCTATACTTTTTGAGAGATAGCCTATTGTTTTTTTTGTGACGGGTGTCATTTACATCATACATTTGTTGAAACCACATTATGACACATTATATTCTTGGATTTTGCAGACTTTGAGGTGTTCCCTGTTATTCTGATTAAATTGTCAAGTTCTAAGGAACCTTCGAGCAAGCTGTTCATCTGTTGTCTGTTGCGGAAAAAACGGGATGCTTTTTTTGGCCACGGTGAGCAGCCATAGACTATCAGAGGCTAGGCACAGAGCAGGGATATCAGAGGCTAGACACGGAGCAGGGATATCAGAGGCACAGAGCAGGGAGATCAGAGGCAGCGAGCAGGGAGATCAGAGGCAGCGATATCAGAGGCACAGAGCAGAGATATCAGAGGCACAGAGCAGGGATATCAGAGGCACAGAGCATGGATATCAGAGGCACAGTGCAGGGATATCAGAGACTAGTCACAGAGCAGGGATATCAGAGGCTAGGCACAGATATCAGAGGCACAGAGCAGGGATATCAGAGACTAGGCACAGAGCAGGGATATCAGAGGCTAGGCACAGAGCAGGGATGTCAGAGGCACAGAGCAGGGATGTCAGAGACACAGAGCAGGGATATCAGAGGCACAGAGCAGGGATATCAGAGACACAGAGCATGGATATCAGAGGCACAGAGCAGGGATATCAGAGACAGAGCATGGATATCAGAGGCACAGAGCAGGGATATCAGAGGCACAGAGCAGGGATATCAGAGACTAGGCACAGAGCAGGGATATCAGAGGCACAGAGCAGGGATGTCAGAGGCTAGGCAGCGAGCAGGGATATCAGAGGCACAGAGCGGGGATATCAGAGGCTAGACACGGAGCAGGGATATCAGAGGCACAGAGCAGGGAGATCAGAGGCTAGGCAGCGAGCAGGGATATCAGAGGCACAGAGCGGGGATATCAGAGGCACAGAGCAGGGATATCAGAGGCTAGACACGGAGCAGGGATATCAGAGGCACAGAGCAGGAGATCAGAGGCAGCGAGCAGGGAGATCAGAGGCAGCAATATTAGAGGCACAGAGCAGAGATATCAGAGGCACAGAGCAGGGATATCAGAGGCACAGAGCATGGATATCAGAGGCACAGAGCAGGGATATCAGAGACTAGTCACAGAGCAGGGATATCAGAGGCTAGGCACAGATATCAGAGGCACAGAGCAGGGATATCAGAGACTAGGCACAGAGCATGGATATCAGAGGCTAGGCACAGAGCATGGATATCAGAGGCACAGAGCAGGGATATCAGAGGCACAGAGCAGGGATATCAGAGGCACAGAGCAGGGATATCAGAGGCACAGAGCAGGGATATCAGAGGCACAGAGCAGGGATATCAGAGACTAGGCACAGAGCAGGGATATCAGAGGCACAGAGCAGGGATATCAGAGGCTAGGCACAGAGCAGGGATGTCAGAGGCTAGGCACAGAGCAGGGATATCAGAGGCTAGGCACAGAGCAGGGATGTCAGAGGCTAGGCACAGAGCAGGGATATCAGAGGCACAGAGCAGGGATGTCAGAGGCTAGGCAGCGAGCAGGGATATCAGAGGCACAGAGCGGGGATATCAGAGGCAGAGCAGGGATATCAGAGGCACAGAGCAGGGATATCAGAGGCTAGGCACAGAGCAGGGATATCAGAGGCAGAGCAGGGATATCAGAGGCACAGAGCAGGGATATCAGAGGCACAGAGCAGAGATATCAGAGGCAGAGCAGGGATATCAGAGGCACAGAGCAGGGATATCAGAGGCACAGAGCAGGGATATCAGAGGCACAGAGCAGAGATATCAGAGGCAGAGCAGGGATATCAGAGGCAGAGCAGGGATATCAGAGGCACAGAGCCTGTCAGGCAGGGGTCGTTACCTCGGTTGTAGAATCCAAAGGGAAGAGCAGGAAAATGGTCGAGACAAAAACAAAGGTCCGGTAAACATAAATCTCGATGATGAGTAACGTTCGGTATTGCAGGTAAAGAATCACTAGCTTCGCAGTGAAGAATCAGGCTAAGCTGGTATATATAGAGTGAAATATCTAATCAGGCAAAGGAGATGCAGTGTGTGTGTGTTGAGGACATTCCAAACCCTGGTGACTGTGATCTAGGAAGGGGAGCCACCACTGTCACAGCTTTAAAGTATCTTCCAGAAATGACAAGCTTGTAGTGATGCCTTCACTCAAACAAGTGTACAGTAACGTGACCAGCAGTGTAAGCATGTATAAATCATTATATACTCACGCTATCTCTCTCTCTCATCTCCTCTCTCTCGTCCTTCAGTCTCTCTCTCTCTCTGTCTGTCTCAGTCTCTCTTCTCCTCATCCTCTCGATCTCGTCCTCGTCCGCTCATCTCTCTCTCTGCGTCTCCCATCTCCTCTCTCAGTCTCGTCGTCTCTCGCTCTCAATCTCTCTCTACTCCTGCGCTCTGCTGGTCTCGCTCTGTCTCATCCTCGATCTCTCGCTCTCGCATCTCTGTGTCTCTCTCGCTCTGCGCTCTCTCTCTCTCTCTCCTCTCCTCACACTCGTCATCATCTGTCTACTGCTCTCGACTCCTCACGCGCGTGTGCTCTCTCTCTCTCTCACTCTCGGTCAAGCATCAGCACTGCCCTCCGCTCTCCGTCTCGCTCGCGTGCATCTCGTCTCTCTCCTTCGCCATTCATCTGTACCTCTCACGTCTCCTGTCACATCTCCAATCTCAAGACTCTGCTCCTCTCTACAGCTGCTCTCCTCGTCAAATCTCGTCTCTCTCATCGGCATCTCTCTCTTGCGGCACTGTCACTGTCTGTCTCATCTCAGTCTTTCTCTCTCTCTCTCTCTCTCTGCTGTCTCTGTCTCTCTCTCAGTCTCTCTCGCTCTCTCGCTCTCTCTCCCCTCTCGCTCTCATCCTGTGCTGTCACTCTCTTCAGTCTTTTTTCTTTGGGTCTTCATTCTTTCTACTTCTGTCTTTTTCATCTTTCTATCTAGGTTACTAACCAAGCCTCTCTCTGTCGCCTGGTCATGGTTACAGTAACCTCCTCTCCCTCGCGTGAGTTGGCCTCTCCGTCTCACAGCATGTGGCCTCTGAGAGGATCTGAGCAGTTTGATATCGAGCGCGGAGCACGTTCATTAGTGTAATTCATGTAGTCTCTGGAGGACTGTAGTCCCTATAGGGATCAAAACACAACCGCTACACCTCAGGCTGGCAGTGCATCACATCACTTCCTGCAAGGTCAGACAAGCTTTCTTTCTTTCTGTCGTGCCTTTTTATCTTTCTGCTAAATCTCTCTATCTTGATAATGGGGGGAGGGGGGAGTGTGAGAGGGAGGCGAGGAGGGGAGAAGAGGGATAGGGAGGGGAGAGGGAGAAGAGGGAGAGGGGCGAGAGGAGGGTAGAAGAGGGAGAGGGTGGCGAGAGGAGAGGGACGTGAGTCTCAGAGAGCAGCCTAAAGTAAGGGGATAAAAGAAGGAAAGAAAAAGAGAATAAAAGATGTTAAGAAGAAAGAGGAGGCATGGGGATTGCATGTATGGCACATATAGAAGATACAGAGAGGGAGGGAGTAAGTTGTTATAGAGCGTAGAGAGGATGACAAGAGGGAGAGAAGGAAGAAAGAAAACTAATTGATTCAGTGGTGGAGTGAGGGGTGGTAGAGAGAGTGACCAAGTCAGGTGTGGAGAAAGAATATGAAAGAGGTAGAGCAAGAAGACAGAGAGAGAGAGAGAGAGAGAGAGAGAGAGAGAGAGGGAGAGAGACATAGAGACAGATGCGAAGAATAGAGAGAGGGGATAGAGACATAGAGACAGAGAGCGAAGAAGAAGAGAGTGAGACAGAGAGACGAGAGATGAGAGAGAGAGGAGAGAGAGAGACATAGAGACAGATAGCGAGGATGAGAGAGACAAGATGACAGAGAAGCGAGAGAGAGAGATATGGAGAGGGAGATGGAGTATAGAGACATAGAGAGAGATATAGAGAGAGAGAGAGTTTGTGAACGTGAGCGGAGAGTTAAATGGTTTTGGAACTGGTTATCAGAACTTCACATCTGTAGTTTTAGAGAGGTGATGAGTCACTCAATCAACACAGTCCTCTCTCCTTTCTCCCTTTCTCTACCCTCTCTCTTCCAAGCTCACAGCCCTGTGCTGCCCAAACTCACACCCTGTGTCTGCCCAAACTCACACCCTGTGCTGCCCAAAGCTCACAACCCTGTGCTGCCCAAACTCACAACCCTGTGCTGGCCCAAACTCACAACCCTGTGCTGCCCAAACTCACAACCCTGTGCTGCCCAAGCTCACAGCCCTGTCTGCCCAACTCACAGCCTGTGCTGCCCAAACTCACATCCCTGTGCTGCCCAAGCTCACAGCCCTGTGCTGCCCAAGCTCACAGCCCTGTGCTGCCCAGCTCACAGCCCTGTGCTGCCCAAGCTCACAGCCCTGTGCTGCCAGCTCACAGCCCTGTGCTGCCCAAGCTCACAGCCCTGTGCTGCCCAGCTCACAGCCCTGTGCTGCCCAAGCTCACAGCCTGTGCTGCCCAAGCTCACAGCCTGTGCTGCCGCAAGCTCACAGCCTGTGCTGCCCAAGCTCACAGCCTGTGCTGCCCAAGCTCACAGCCTGTGCTGGCCCAAGCTCACAGCCTGTGCTGTCCAAGCTCACAGCCTGTGCTGTTCAAGCTCCATCAGCCTGTGCTGCCCAAGCTCACAGCCCTGTGCTGCCCAAGCTCACAGCCCTGTGCTCGCCAAGCTCACAGCCCTGTGCTGCCCAAACTCACAGCCTGTGCTGCCCAAGCTCACAGCCCTGTGCTGCCCAGCTCCCAGCCCTGCTGCCCACACAGCTGTGCTGCCCAAGCTCACAGCCCTGTGCTGCCCAGCTCACAGCCCTTTCTGCCCAAGCTCACAGCCTGTGCTGTCCAAGCTCACAGCCCTGTGCTGTCCAAGCTCCCAGCCCTGGCTGCCCAAGCTTCCCAGCCTGTGCTGCCCAAGCTCCCAGCCTGTGCTGTCCAGCTCACAGCCCTGTGCTGTCCAAGCTCACAGCCTGTGCGGCCAAGCTCACAGCCTTTGCTGCCCAAGCTCACAGCCCTGTGCTGTCCAAGTCCCCCCTGTGCTCCCAGCTCACGCCTGTGCTGCCCAAGCTCACAGCCCTGTGCTGCCCAAGCTCA
>CAEFZP010002057.1:122500-123790 GCA_903064625.1 Mallotus villosus | reverse complement strand
TGAGGGAGTAAAACACATAATTTATCTAGAGGGAGGACCAGTCTCACTGAGTAATGAACAACGATAAGTTACTGAGGGAGAACGGTGACACGGCTCCCTGAGGAGACACAAGGCTCACTGAGAATGAAGTGGAACCCAGGTGCTGTCACTGAGGAGGACACCGTCTCACTGCGGAGGACAACGAAGGCTCACGTGAGGGGCACCTCAACAGCTCACTGAGGAGACACAGGCTCACTGAGGAGACACAGGCTCACTGAGGAGGACACAGGCTCACTGGAGGATCACCAGGCTCACTGAGGAGCACCCAGGCTCACTGAGGAGGACACATGCTCACTGAGGAGGACACAGGCTCACTGAGGAGGACACAGGCTCACTGAGGAGCACACAGGCTCACTGAGGAGGACACAGGCTCACTGAGGAGGACACAGCTCACTGAGGAGGACACAGGCTCACTGAGGAGGACACAGGCTCACTGAGGAGGGACACAGGCTCACTGAGGAGGACACAGGCTCACTGAGGAGGACACAGGCTCACTGAGGAGGACACAGGCTCCTGAGGAGGACACACTGCTCACTGAGGAGGACACAGGCTCACTGAGGAGCACACAGGCTCACTGAGGAGGACACAGGCTCACTGAGGAGGACACAGGCTCACTGAGGAGCACACAGGCTCACTGAGGAGGACACGCTCACTGAGGAGGACACATGCTCACTGATGAGGACACAGGCTCACTGAGGAGCACACAGGCTCACTGAGGAGGACACGGCTCTCTGAGGAGGACACAGGCTCACTGAGAGACCAGAGTGGTGTTGTACTCACAGCGATGACCTTGCCCCCGAAGCCCACGTAGTCCTGCCAGGCCACACACAGCACGTAGGGCAGGTAGAGCGTGAAGTAGATGATGCCTCCGCACGCCGCCGCCAGGTTGTGCCCGAGAGAACGCCGTGCTGATCAGGAAGCACTGCATGATGGTTACCACGGCGAACGAGCCCGGAACAGGAACACCACGCCTGGGTCGCTGTGGGGGGAGGTTACCCATCTGGAGAGGAGAGAGGTGGAGGAGGAGGGTTAATATCTGAGGAGAGAGGAGGAGGTTACCCATCTGGAGAGGAGAGAGGGAGAGGGGAGGGGGAGGAGAGGGGGAGGAGAGTGAGGAGGAGAGAGGTGGAGGGGAGGGTTAATATCTGAGGAGAAGAGGAGGTTACCCCATCTGGGAGAGAGAGAGGGAGAGGGGAGATGGAGAGGTTTCTTGCTTGCAGGAAATAATGGAACAATAGATATGGACGGTAG
>CAEFZP010002057.1:0-117500 GCA_903064625.1 Mallotus villosus | reverse complement strand
AAGGGAGGCTGGAGGCTGGGGGTGAAGGGAGGCTGGAGGAGTGGGGAGGCTGGAGGAGTGGGGAGGCTGGGGGTGAAGGGAGGCTGGAGGAGTGGGGATGCTGGGGAGAAGGGAGGCTGGAGACTGGGGGTGAAGGGAGGCTGGAGGAGTGGGGAGGCTGGGGGTGAAGGGAGGCTGGAGGAGTGGGGATGCTGGGGGAGAAGGGAGGCTGGAGGCTGGGGGTGAAGGGAGGCTGGAGGAGTGGGGAGGCTGGAGGAGTGGGGAGGCTGGGGGTGAAGGGAGGCTGGAGGAGTGGGGATGCTGGGGGAGAAGGGAGGCTGGAGGAGTGGGGAGGCTGGGGGTGAGGGAGGCTGGAGGCGTGGGGATGCTGGGGGAGAAGGGAGGCTGGAGGAGTGGGGAGGCTGGGGGTGAAGGGAGGCTGGAGGCGTGGGGAGGCTGGGGGGTGAAGGGAGGCTGGAGGAGTGGGGAGGCTGGAGGAGAGGGGAGGCTGGAGGAGTGGGGAGGCTGGAGGAGTGGGGAGACTGGAGGAGTGGGGAGACTGGAGGAGTGGGGAGGCTGGAGGAAGAAGGGAGGCTGGGGAGAAGGGAGGCTGAGGGAGAAGGGAGGCTGGAGGAGTGGGGAGTTGAGGGAGATGTAGGCTGGAGGAATGGGGAGGCTGGAGGAGAAGGGAGGCTGAGGGAGAAGGGAGGCTGGAGGAGAGGGGAGGCTGGAGGAGAAGGGAGGCTGGAGGAGAGGGGAGGCTGAGGGAGAAGGGAGGCTGAGGGAGAAGGGAGGCTGGAGGAGTGGGGAGGTTGAGGGAGATGTTAGGCTGGAGGAGAGGGAGGCTGGAGGAGAAGGGAGGCTGAGGGAGAAGGGAGGCTGGAGGAGAGGGGAGGCTGGAGGAGAAGGGAGGCTGGAGGAGAGGGGAGGCTGAGGGAGAAGGGAGGAGCCCACTGAGTGCTGCCTGAGACTGACGTTGAGATTAGATAAATTCCTGTCTGGCGCCCTCTCCCCTCCTCTCCCCTCCTCTCCCCTCCTCCGTCCCCTCTCCTCTGTTCTCCTCCCTCCCCTCCCTCCCCTCCCTCCCCTCCCTCCCCTCACTCCCCTCCCTCCCCTCGCTCCCCTACTCTGTACCGACAGACCTGAATCACCAGCCACATCAGCAAAGACCCACAGTCACATGCTTTCAATTTAGCTGTGCGTGTGTGTTTGTGGTGTGTGGTGTTTGTGTGTGTGTGGTGTGGTGTGCGTGTGTGTGTGTGGTGTGTGTGTGTGTGTGTGTGTGCGTGTGTGTGTGTGCATGCCAGGGAGGCAGGGGGAAACAGCTGTACACACTGAACTCTTGCACAGATGGTTTGGCTGGGGGAGGGGTGCCTGTCAGACTCTCACAACAACAGCCCCACAAGCCGTCCTCCAGGGGGTGTGTGTGTGTGTGGTGTGTGTGTGTGTGTGAGACTGTGTGTGTGTGTGGGGGTGTGAGACTGTGGTGTGTGTGAGACTGTGTGTGTGAGACTGTGTGTGTGTGTGTGTGTGTGAGACTGTGTGTGTGTGTGGGGTGTGAGACTGTGTGGTGTGTGAGACTGTGTGTGGGTGTGTGGGTGTGTGAGACTGTGTGTGTGTGTGTGAGACTGTGTGTGTGAGACTGTGTGTGTGTGTGTGTGTGATGACTGTGTGTGTGTGTGTGAGACTGTGTGTGTGTGAGTGTGTGTGTGTGGGGTGTGTGAGACTGTGTGTGTGTGAGACTGTGTGTGTGTGTGTGTGTGTGATGTGTGTGTGTGTGTGAGACTGTGTGTGTGTGTGTGGTGTGTGGTGTGTGTGTGAGAGACTGTGTGTGTGTGTGTGTGAGACTGTGTGTGAGACTGTGGTGTGTGTGGGTGTGAGACTGTGTGTGTGTGTGAGACTGTGTGTGTGTGTGTGTGGGTGTGTGAGACTGTGTGTGTGTGTGAGAGAGTGTGGAGGGGTATATGTGGGGGTCAGTGTGTGTGTGTATGTATGTATGTTGGGGGTGGTGGGGGGGATAGTGTGTGTTGGTGATGTGGGGGTCAGTGTGTGTGTGCATGTGTTTATGCCACACCCGTACATACATTTGAGGGGATCCTCAAACCACATTTATCAAATCAGCGAGTCACAATGTAACCCCCATACAGTCATTCTGACCATAATCTACTGTGAGTATTATCATTCAGATCCAGGTCATACCTCTCACTACACAGACCCACTATCCCCATTGGTCAAAACCTACTGTTCCTCCAGCCAACCAGAAAACAGACTGTTTGTTGTCGTAGAGATGTGCTTTCAGTGCATGGTGCAACACTAATCAGCCAGGGTCAACCCCCCCCCACACTGACACACACACACACACACTGACACACTGACCCCCCTTCTTACTCAGCAGCTGAACAAAGACACTCTCTAAGCGTGGTACATCTCTTGGTGACAAAAAAAAACAAAAAAATTAACTAAACAAAGACTTTTAACCTTCATTCCGGGAGACAGGACAGATTTACTGCCGAGAACACTTAGTGGCCTTGACATCTTTGTCCAGTTTTAAACAAGACCTTGGCTTCACCAGGAACACGTACTGAAGCTGTAACACTGAGGACAGCGGACACGAAAGATCACTGACGATGTTCCGCCAACAACTCAACTGCCAACACGGGAATGTTTTTCCTTTTTGAAATATTTAAATGTGTTATTTTCCTGTAAACCCTGGAACACTGAGGTGATTGGCAAATGAACTCTGCCTAGTCACTGCAAGACGTGACAAGGCACTGAGCAGTGACACATCTATTGGTTATGGTTCTGGCAAACACAAACTAGGTCAAAAGGTTATCAGAGTGCAAACAAACACATGTAGAAAGTGAGTGAGATAAAAACACTACACACTGTGTTTAGTTTAACTTCGAGGACTGAAAAAAATACTGTTACACAGGCCAACGCTGCTAAACAACAACAGGACAAAGTGCAGGTACGTTGAGACAAGAAGATTATGATTATCAATACAACAGAAACATCTGAGATTACAAACGTAGAAAGACAAAAAAACTACAAGTAAAATACATTTGTACTTTTACTACATATTTTAAAAGCTGAAGACAGGAACAGGCTGAACCTAACACTCATCTGAGGGGGTCAGGTGGCTGAGCGGTTAGGGAATCGGGCTAGTAATCAGAAGGTTGCCGGTTCGATTCTGGCTCTGACAAAATTACATTATGTCCTTGGGCAAGGCACTTCACCCTACTTGCCTCGGAAGAATATTTACTGTAAGTGTCTCTGGATGAGAGTGTCTCTGGATGAGAGCGTCTCTGGATGAGAGCGTCTGCTAAATGTAACGTAATCTGATGAGGCACAGAGAAGCCAGGAGAGGAGGACTTTACCTCGACTATCTCCCGGCTAAACGGTGATTCAGCAGAAAGGATCAGTGCACGTATCAGTCAGCCAGATAAGGGAGTGTGAGCGTGAGCGTGAGAGGAGAGACCTACCTCCACCGCCAGAGAACCCAGGCTCTCCAGGAGCTTGTCCGTAGCCGTGGCGACCTGCTTGACTGCTTTGGGGTCCGCCTTCACGTCTTTCTGTACGACAGGAGAGAAAGAGAAAGCGGGTTGTTCACACACACAGAAACACCGGGAGCATTCTCACTCTGATGGAGCTGCAGAACGTTACGTGTTCTTTAGGAGACCATTTTTCACAGAAAAAGATGTCCAGGGTGAGGGATTTTGAACCTACAACCTCTTGATCTGTCGTCAAATGCTTTAACCACTGAGCTACACCCAATTCAGCTACAGTAATAACCAAACCAAAGCTGTTTAAATGACTTGGGTATTGATCGTTTTCATGGATATTCCTCCAGGACAGTACTCCTGGGTTAAATAAAAATGTTTTACCGTCATAGTGCTCAAAGCACTTTGCATACCTCTCATTCCCCCATGTCTCTCGCACGCACGCACGCACCACACACACACGCACACACACACACACACACACTCCTCCGAAGCCACAGCAGCCCACAGACATACACCACGTCTGTCCTGTGTGTGTGTAAAGTGAACAACATCATGTCTAGCTCCAAGACAAACAGGACAGGAAGAGAGTTGACAGAGTTTCTTGTTCCTGTGAGCGAGAACATGTCCAGGTGTGGTCCTGACACCCAGCAGGGGGCCTGAGCAGGCAGGGGGCCTGAGCAGGCAGGGGTCCCGGAGCAGGCAGGGGGCCTGAGCAGGCAGGGGGCCTGAGCAGGCAGGGGGCCAGAGCAGGCAGGGGTCCCTGAGCAGGCAGGGGGCCTGAGCAGGCAGGGGGCCAGAGCAGGCAGGGGTCCCTGAGCAGGCAGGGGGCCTGAGCAGGCAGGGGGCCAGAGCAGGCAGGGGTCCCAGAGCAGGCAGAGGGGCCCTGAGCAGGCAGGGGCCAGAGCAGGCAGGGGGCCAGAGCAGGCAGGGGCCCAGGGTGACCTCCTCACACAGGCTCCCTCGGGGCCAGTGGAGACACACTATCACAGTTTTATAGGAGTTATCTTGGCTGATTTCCAGTGACCTGTAATCCAGTCCACTATAAACGTTACGCAACATAATGAACTTGAATAACAGTCAGGCTACAATCTTGTTGAACTCGATGTGACACTCCTTATACTATCCGAAATAGAGATTTTAAAAAGGTATCTCAGTGTAATTTCCCTTATAACTACTCGAGGCCTTAACAATGATCACATTATAATTACATCGGTATTTAACTCGATTTCTCTCCATGTCGAAATGGAACTCTACTGAGTGTGTGCTGTAGATTTCCAAATGCATCTCCGGGCTACGAGTTTCAGTAGCTTCTCCACCTCGAGCAAGCCGCTACACGTTCCAACCCACACAGTGCCCATCCTGCAATTCTCTCCTCCCTTCTCCTCTCCTCACTTCCCTTGGCTCGGTATTCTTTTGTTAGTGTTCTGGCACAGTGCACGTCAATGATTAAATCACCTGGCTTTCAGCCTCTTGGGGGTGGGGGTGTGGGGGGGGGGAGGGTGTGGGGGGTGGGGTGTGTGGGCTTCCCGGGGGCTGTGGAGGTGGCCAGCCCCCAGGAGATCTGGTGATGTGGTGACCAGGGACAATATACTGGTCTCTGCTTTGATATAAAACATCCCTCTACCCCTTCCTCCAGCTCACCACCCCCTCTTTCAACCAACTGTGGAGGCCGTGGGAGGGCCCTCCAGTCCTTAACCCCCCCCCCAGACCTCCATACCATCAGGCCATCTCTCCCCAGCAACAGCTACAGTCAAGCCCAACCCCAGAGTACAAATAGCCGTTTTTTAGAAAACCGGGACGATAAAAACTCGTTCGAGCCAAGAGCTGTCCCTCTCGGGCTTTCTCACAGGTCGTTCTAGAAGCTTCTGTGTTTTAGTGGGGGGCCATAAAGGTGTCAGGTCCTGATAAACAGCTAAATGGCGTTCAGTAGCACAGCCTCGTTGACCCCGTGCCAGTGTCACCGCGACCTCGGGTAAGATGGTGGCCCCTTTTTGGTCAGACAGACTTTATTGTCAAACTTTATCCGATGCAACACAGATAGCTCAACATGGGGGCCTTGAAATCTTTCCTAAGTTTGACATGTTCCTAGGTTTACAGTAGCTACAAAGCAGAGTCTGCACTCTGTAAGATTGCTATATTTATTTTCTACAAACTACAAAGTGGCTTAATACTTCTGTTGGTAACTTCTGATTCTAAATGTTCGACTGTCGTTTCCAATATGCACTGGTGGTATATCGCTTTGGATAAGAGCGTCTTCTAAATAGATCAAATGTTGTTTTTTTACATGAGTAGAGTAAAAGAAGCTCTGAATGCCCAAACAGCCCATTCACATAACCTACAGAGCAATAGTCCAATAGTCTCAGATAACTCCCAAACACACACACACACAACTATAACTCCCAAACACACACACACACACATGACTATAACTCCCAAACAAACACACACACACACACAACTGTTGCCTCTACCTTCAGGGGCTTGAGGAAGTCCAGGTTTCTGAGGAAATGTTTCTCGGCCTGGTCGAGCCAGGAGCCAGGGGACCTGCAGATCATCTCCTGGACCAGGCTGGACACCCCGCGGTCACCGATGGTCACAAACTCCTCCAGGAGACTGCTGCCATTACTGCTGCTGTCACACATGTCCTTCAGGTGGACCCCGAAGCCCTTCAACAGCACCTGGGGGGACGGAGGGGAGAGGGAGGGTGGAGGAGAAGGATGGGGGAGGAGAAGGGAGGAGGAGAAGGATGGGGAGGAGAAGGGAGAGGGAGGTGGAAGGGTGGAGGAGAAGGATGGGGGAGGAGAAGGGAGAGGGAGGTGGAAGGGTGTAGGAGAAGGATGGGGGAGGAGAAGGGAGAGGGAGGTGGAAGGGTGGAGGAGAAGGATGGGGAGGAGAAGGATGGGGGAGGAGAAGGGAGGAGGAGAAGGGAGGAGGAGAAGGGGTTTTAAATGGAAAGGCAGCACGGAGGTAGATAACGTTTCAACACATGGGCTACGGAGGTTCCAGTCCATGTGACCCACACAGCTGCATGTTCCCCATCTAGGAAGGTATAGACTCTCCTGATACGCAGGGCCTGAATGACTGGCATATCTACACTGTGGATACTGGCAGCTTGGATGTGTGAGGAATGTGTGAGGAACGTGTGAGGAACGTGTGAGGAACGTGTGAGGAACGTGTGAGGAACGTGTGAGGAACGTGTGGGGAACGTGTGAGGAACGTGTGAGGAACGTTTGGGGAACGTGTGAGGGACGTTTGAGGAACG
This sequence comes from Mallotus villosus, assembly GCA_903064625.1. Taxonomy (NCBI): domain Eukaryota; kingdom Metazoa; phylum Chordata; class Actinopteri; order Osmeriformes; family Salangidae; genus Mallotus; species Mallotus villosus. The sequence continues at coordinate 110,756 of CAEFZP010002057.1, read as the reverse complement.
TGTGAGGAACGTGTGAGGAACGTGTGGGGAACGTGTGAGGAACGTGTGGGGAACGTGTGAGGAACGTGTGAGGAACGTGTGAGGAACGCGTGAGGAACGTGTGAGAAACGCGTGAGGAACGCGTGAGGAACGTGTGAGAAACGCGTGAGGAACGCGTGAGGAACGTGTGAGGAACGCGTGAGGGACGTGTGAGGGACGTGTGAGGAACGTGTGAGGAACGTGTGAGGAACGTGTGAGGAACGTGTGAGGAACGTTTGGGGAACGTGTGAGGGACGTTTGAGGAACTCGTGAGGAACGTGTGAGGAACGTGTGAGGAACGTGTGGGGAACGTGTGAGGAACGCGTGAGGAACGTGTGAGGAACGTGTGAGGAACGTGTGAGGAACGTGTGGGGAACGTGTGAGGAACGCGTGAGGAACGTGTGAGGAACGTGTGAGGAACGTGTGAGGAACGCGTGACGACTGTGTCACTTCCCTGGCATGAGGAAACCCAGCCGGCTATGACAGTTAACGATGTCAGTTCCACACACACAATGTCAGCGATAAAGGTTCTGTCTCTGTCATCTTTGGGGTCATACTCGCCTGCCGCTCTTCCTGTCTGTACTATTTGTTAGTGACTTTGGAGAAAAGTACCTGCTAAATGAAGAAAATCTAATGTAATAAAGTTGTGAGTCGAAGGGTTAAACCCAAATCCTAGGCGAAACCGCAGGCTTCCTGAATGAAATGTAAAAGTGATCAAATCAGATGACAAATGTATAATAGATGATGAATGTAGACCACAGGCTGCTCTGAGACGTGAACTGAGAGGTTGCCATGGGATTCTGACTCATCATGTGACTTCCCTTCAGTCCAGTCGTAAATCACGCAGACACCCCCTCTCCAGGGGACGCTGAGAGAGAGACTCTGAATGTAATTACCTCAGAAAGCTTTTCCATCACTTCTAACCCAGATACGGTGCTTCTCTACACTCTCCATGACACCAGCGGTGTCTGGAGTATCGGAGCCAGAGGCTGTGAGCAGCCTCCAACACGCTCCAAACCTCCCGCACGCTCCAAACCTCCCGCACGCTCCAAACCTCCCGCACGCTCCAAACCTCCAGCGAACCCCCGGCCTCCCACACGCCCCCAGCCTCCCGCAAGCTCCCAGGAAGGTGTCAGATGGCTGAGCGGTTAGGGAATCGGGCTGCTAATCAGAAGGTTGTCGGTTCGATTCCTGGTCATGCTGAAATGAAGTTGTGTCCTTGGGCAAGGCACTTAACCCTACCTGCCTCGGGGGGAATGTCCCTGTACTTTACTGTAAGTCACTCTGGATAAGAGTGTTTGCTAAATGACTAAATGTAAGGTCCTCCTCAGGTATGTCATGATGCGATATCCCACCACCTGATAGCGACCGCAGCGTAACTCGTGTGCAGAGCGTCTCTGCGAGCGTTGGGCTTCTCCAGCGACTCACCTTCTCCAGGTTGACGTCGGCTTCCACGATCTCCCGCACCATGTGGTCTGAGAAAGAGGCGTTCTGGGCCAGGAACGACGACAGGGTCTCCTCTTCATGGAGGAAGTCCTTCAGTTTGAAACCTGTGGACATTTGAATGAAAACACATGTTTATATACCATACATCTCGCTATCATTTTAACTGGTTGTGCATTTGGTTGAAATCATAATCGAGCAATGCCGGATAATCTCTGTAGTTTTATATGTGAATTCTATTCATGAATCCTTTTTTTTGGGCTGTCAAGCTCATTTGAAATGTGTTTTTTATGAGTCTCAAGTGCTACATTTCCTTTTGGTTCTAATTAAGTCCCCCACACAGACCCCTGAAGAGATAGTGAGGCACGGAAATAGGGACATGGTGTTTCATTTGTGTGCCAGCTCTCTGCAAGGAAACCCCGACTGACAACATCCAGGTAGCTGAGTCAACCCCAGACAGAAGACTCATGTCCCAATCTCCATGCCAACCAGTCAGATATTTCAGTGTGAGGGTGACACACTTCACACCTTGCTTCCAGGTACCAACTTACAAACAATGCTTGCCGACAGAGCACCCCATTGGTTGCTGTTCGATGCGCTTGTTAACTGTTGGCTGAAGGCGAGCACAGGACAAATCAAAGCCCTTCAAAAAGAACAAAGAGTGGAAATGGGGGGCCTTGTCCTTTCAGTCTGGTAGTGGTGGGGGTGAGACAAAGAGTCAGGAGGGTGCCAGATTCTTTCAACACTAACCCCCCCCTTGGGCGAGCACACTTTTGAAGAAAAGGGGATGTGAAGTGAAGGAGAGGGAGGGGGGAGGAGAGGGGAGGGAGGGGGTAAGGGGCTCAAATGGGGTTCGTATGAAGATCCATCCACTGACCCGGAACATTCTTTAGAATTAAATCGTCGAGTCATTCAAGCTTTCACTCTTCACTCAAATTGTGTCGATTTTGCTGAAAAGCCAAAAGAACTAACAGTGCTGTCTGTCCCCACACTGGGACACTAACAGTGCTGTCTGTCCCCACACTGGGACACTAACAGTGCTGTCTGTCCCCATGCTGGGACACTAACAGTGCTGTGAGTCTCTGTCCCCACGCTGGGACACTAACAGTGCTGTCTGTCCCCACGCTGGGACACTAACAGTGCTGTCTGTCCCCACACTGGGACACTAACAGTGCCGTCTGTCCCCACACTGGGACACTAACAGTGCTGTCTGTCCCCACACTGGGACACTAACAGTGCTGTCTGTCCCCACACTGGGACACTAACAGTGCTGTCTGTCCCCACGCTGGGACACTAACAGTGCTGTCTGTCCCCACGCTGGGACACTAACAGTGCTGTCTGTCCCCACGCTGGGACACTAACAGTGCTGTCTGTCCCCACACTGGGACACTAACAGTGCTGTCTGTCCCCACACTGGGACACTAACAGTGCTGTCTGTCCCCACACTGGGACACTAACAGTGCTGTCTGTCCCCACACTGGGACACTAACAGGGACTTGTTGGAGGTCTGCAGAGCCTGGGGACTTGTAGACATGGGTTGAGGCTTGAGGGTTATAGTCCTTATAACATATTCATAGTCTTTAATTAAACATTTATATTTGAGTCATTTAGTAGATGCTTCTATTCAGAGGCTCTCTCCAAGAGCATGTTTGTAGACAGTTGATGCCTGTGTGTGTGTGTGTGTGTGTGTGTGTGTGTGTGTGTGGTGTGTGTGTGTGGTGTGTGTGCGTGTGTGTGTGTGTGTGTGTGTGCGCCTGTGTGTGTGTGTGTGGTGTGCGTGTGTGTGCGCCTGTGTGTGTGTGCGTGTGTGTGTGTGTGTGTGTGTGTGTGTGTGAGAGTGCGCCTGTGTGTGTGTGTGTGTGTGTGTGCGCATGAGAGAAAGACTGTGTGTATGTGAGAGTGTGTGTGAGAGAGACTGTGTGTATGTGTGTGCGCCTGTGTGTGTGGTGTGTGTGTGCGTGTGAAATCAAAGGAGTCTGAACTCAGTGTGAGGAAATCCAGAAGACACCAAACAATACACGACAAGACATTAAAAAATGTGCTGACATTGAAGTCCTGGAACTGTTAAAAGTCCCCCGGAACACAGTTAAAAGTATCAAAGTATCATTTAAAACCATGTTTATGCAGCTGTATACTGTACTAACGCGCGGAACTATATTAGATAACATTTCTGTTTCTCTGAATTTGTGACACACGCATTCCAGAGTTTTTTATGAGGATGGGCATTACAGTTGACTGATAAACTGATTTGAATCGAACCTGATATGAACCTGATAACAAGCTGAATCTGGTTATTACACGGGTTAGGCTAGGGTTAGGTTAGCACACGGGGGACTTGTCAGCACTGACAAACAGCAAAGGTCTTCTACACTGCTCAGTAAATAAACAGCTATTCAAGTGACATGACTCAGAGATCAACTACTTCTATAAAACCACTTCTATCAAAATGTATTAATCCTTGTCTTACACAGCAAAGGTCTTCTACACTGCTCAGTAAATAAACAGCTATTCAAGAGACATGACTCAGAGGTCAACTACTTCTATCAAAACATACTAATCCTTGTCTTACCAACTATGCCCAAACAGCCTTCCCATTAACTTGATCTCACTCAAAACAAACATCCAAATCTTAATATCTCGACATGAGACATCGCTCACAACGGCAGCTCAGTGATCAAAGCATCTGGTCCACAGGTTGCAGCTTAGTGGTCAGAGCATCTGGTCCCAGAGGTTGCAGGTTCAGAAACTTTCGCAGCACATCTCTCAAAATGAAACGATCCAATAAAAGCACCATTTGAATATCTCCCGTGTCATCCAGCCTTCATGTCATCCAGCCTTCATGTCATCCAGCCTTCATGTCATCCAGCCTTCATGGCCCCCAGGTTTACCTGCCTCAGCGTGCCCTGCGAGTAGGGCGAGGCCTGGCCTCCAACGCCCCGTCACGCCACCTCTATTCAAACATCCCAATCATGGAATGTAATTGGCGGTGGAAATTTGAGTGTGGGATTCTGAAGTGGAATTTACGGTTGTCGGTCATTTACTGAGGGGGGGGTGGAGGTGGGGGGTGGAGGTGGGGGGGCGCACGCAGCAGGTCGTAGCAGGTAGAAGGGTACGAGTCCCGTTGGCATACAGGACTGAGGGAATTAGAGAACACCTTTTCTCTTGTGCTTAGTCGTAGGCGTGTTTCGCTAGGCTGCCTGAAGAATGGAGCTGTTAAGCCGACAAGGAACACAGACGAAACCGGAGATCACCTTTACCCCGCTAAACACTTGAGAGAACTGAGAATCCTTTAAAGGATGTAATCAAACGAACGTCTCTGTTCCCTCGCTGCACGTCACTCAGGGAGGTTTGTTCCCATTGGTCAGATGGTGGAACGAGAGATTTAGGTAAACAGGGGGCTTCCAGAATAACACCATGACGCCCCTGTGTCACATGACAGGACTGTCGTGTCACATGATACAAGGATGACAGCGATGTGGGTTTGTGGTGGGAGTAGCACCAACCTAGACCCTCATTCTGTACCACTGTGGTTGTGATGTGTATTGGTGCACAGTCCCTGGTAGATGAAATGGAGTTACTTTGCGTTGTGGCTGGTAAAAAGAGAGAGTTCCCCAACTCTGACCACTGAAACACTGTTAGAACTCGACACACACGCTCTTGCACAAGAGCTTCTGTTGTACTTTCTGGACAAAATAAGAATGTAATCGTAGCAAAAGCACACGTCTTTCTACAGCCACTATTCTCTTTGGATAAAAGCGCTTGGCTAAATGCATGAGACGTGTAGTAATGCAGGGTTGTGTAGCCCCAGGGTTGTGTAGCCCCAGGGTTGTGTAGCCCCAGGGTTGTGTAGCCCCAGGGTTGTGTAGCCCCAGGGTTGTGTAGCCCCAGGGTTGTGTAGCCCCAGGGTTGTGTAGCCCCAGGCTCCAGCCAGGCTTCTTACCGGAGGTGGTGGCCTGTAGGACTCGCAGGGCCTGGGCCAGGTCTTTGAAGCCCTCCAGACTCCGGTCGTTCTGACTGTACAGCAAGATCTTCTTCGCATCCGAAAACAGACGAGAAATGCTGCGGACACAAAACACGAAACACAAACTCAGATCCCGAAGTCGCTCACTGGAATCCCAACCTGCTGGAGCATTTCAAAACAGTCACTGCTGTGTTGAAGGTTAGTTATGTTGTCCACTGTACTTTCTAAATGCATTATTCGTACATTGCTATGAATAAAAACAAACATTTACTCAATTAATTAAATGTACATCTGGACTCAAAACGTCTGTGTTTGTAGCTCCAGTACAAGAGCAGAAAAGACAAGAGCAGAAAGACAAGAGCAGAAAGACAAGAGCAGAAAGACAAGAGCAGAAGACAGAGCAGAAAAGACAAGAGCAGAAAAGACAAGAGCAGAAAAGACTAGAGCAGAAAAGACAAGAGCAGAAAAGACGAGAGCAGAAAGACAAGATTGCGGCTCACATGGAGTCGTTGAAGTTGCCCACCACCCCGGGGGTCTCCCCAGGGGTCGGGTAGCGGAAGCAGGGGTTGTTGGCGTTGCAGATGATGCCCTGGATCCAGGGCAGGGTGCCCGCAGAGGGCATGGCCTTGTTGGGGAAATGACCTGAGAGATAGAGATAAAGAGAGAGAGAGACAGACAGAGACAGAGACAGAGAGAGAGAGAGAGAGAGAGAGAGAGAGAGAGAGAGAGAGAGAGAGAGAGAGAGAGAGAGAGAGAGAGAGAGAGATGACAGAGAGAGATGACAGAGACAAAGAGAGAGAGAGAGAGAGAGAGAGAGAGAGAGAGAGAGAGAGGTGGAGGGAAAGAGAGACGAGACAGACAGAGAGACAGAGAGACGAGCAGAGAGGGGGGGGAGATGGAGGGAAAGAGACAGAGACAGTGAGGACAGGGAACTATTGAACTGTTTGCACGTCACTTTGGATAAAAGTGTCTGCTAAATGAACAACACGTAGACTAAATAAGGATTTCTCCCGGGTTAACATGGAAGCCACGCCTCCTGTGTTTTGAACATCGTATTTGATCTGTCAACATGAATCAAGAGCGCCCACGTTCTAGATGTCAAATCTAATCTGTACATGAGAAGCTTCAAATATTCACTTATCAACCCAGCGGTTCTGCACTCGGCGAGCTATGAACGTCTCGAAAACAGCTGGAAAAACTCTCTTTTGTTTCTTGACAAAAATAAAGGCCTTCGTATCAGTGCAGGATGTGCACAGCCCTGTGTGTAATGTAGATTGTGTTATCTTTGATTCCTGAGACAGTGGAGCTAGCATCGGAGCAGATATCCCATCCATGCAGGAAAGTTGTCCTGTTCTTATCAAGGGGAGAGAGGGGACTTGATTGCCTAAGCAGCATCTGACCTTGGTTACCAGAGGCTATTACAGTCCCTTTAAAAGAGATTTGCAGTTATTTGCGTGCAGTCAAAAAAGGTTCGCTATCAGCAAACCTTTAAGACTTCCAACTAGTCAAATTCTTAGCAAAACAGAGATAAGATAACTGTATGAAGCTAGTACATGACACAGCTGTGGCTTCCATCTTGGATTTCTGACTACATTGATTCACTATTTCCTTCAGGTGTCGCTGTCAGAATTTAGTAGGATTTCTAGCGGCAGTTTATTGCACATTATGGTGATCAACTTATACGTGTTCAGTTTTAGAAGCAGAATGACTACTACAGAGAAGACATTTATTTGTCTATTCATCTCCCAAAAAATGTCATTACATTCGTTAAACAAGGATTCCCGATGAGTCACCAGGTGTACAGTTATATTATACACAGAATACCTCGGCTGGTGACCTTTCCTCTAAGGATAGATGGTTAAGACCAGTCCCAAAAAGTTATGCTTCACTATACTTTGTACAAGAGAGAACATGTCTGTCCTATCTGGCTGGGGACCAGTTGCAACATGCCTTGGAGTCGCACACCATGTGATCTACGCTCACAGTGTTCCTGTCTGTTTCCTAAACCTGGGATTTGAAGCAGAACCGAAAACTAGCGAAAATAAGCATTTCCTGTTTTATGGCAGTTGGGAGAACAACTGATTTTGCTCTCGATTCTCTCTGCGCCTCAGAGAAAACACTGGTGGTGAGTTAAGAGTCTGTATAGTCAGGGGAAGAGATGATGTCAACTAACTCACTTTCTCCACATGTTACGTGCATTTGCACAGCTAGTGATTATATACAAAATACAAATCAGGCCCGTGACACAGATAAGGCCTTCGCAGTCTCTGTCAGCGATCACAGTGGAAACCACGATAATAAGATTAGAGGGCCTATAAACCTATCATAAAATCTACAACCCCACTAAAAACACTGTGACATTTCATCACTGTGTCATCACAACCTGACTGAACCCAAACTATCAATCATATAATCTAATGGATCAATTGAAAACTCAACATTCATTAGCATCATCCTAATTCCACCACAAACAAGACAGGAAACACTGTTCATAAGTGCAACTTCAAGATGCTAAATTATTAGATTGGGGGGGTCTGACCCCCCTAATTAAGACTTGGACCCCCCAAAAGAGGTAAAAACAACAGGTCGGGGGGGTCGATACGCCCTGGAGAAGTTAACCCCCCCGATTGTCATTGTATGTGGATGGCAGTGTGGGGCTGAGGGGTATAGATGTGGAGGCCAGTGTGAGGCTGAGGGGCAGGGGTATAGATGTGGAGGCCAGTGTGAGGCTGAGGGGCAGGGGTATAGATGTGGAGGCCAGTGTGGGGCTGAGGGGTATAGATGTGGAGGCCAGTGTGAGGCTGAGGCTGAGGGGCAGGGGTATAGATGTGGAGGCCAGTGTGGGGCTGAGGGCAGGGGTATAGATGTGGAGGCCAGTGTGAGGCTGAGGGCAGGGGTATAGATGTGGAGGCCAGTGTGGGGCTGAGGGGCAGGGGTATAGATGTGGAGGCCAGTGTGAGGCTGAGGGCAGGGGTATAGATGTGGAGGCCAGTGTGGGGCTAAAGGGCAGGGGTATAGATGTGGAGGCCAGTGTGAGGCTGAGGGGCAGGGGTATAGATGTGGAGGCCAGTGTGGGGCTGAGGGGCAGGGGTATAGATGTGGAGGCCAGTGTGGGGCTAAGGGGCAGGGGTATAGATGTGGAGGCCAGTGTGGGGCTGAGGGCAGGGGTATAGATGTGGAGGCCAGTGTGAGGCTGAGGGGCAGGGGTATAGATGTGGAGGCCAGTGTGGGGCTAAGGGGCAGGGGTATAGATGTGGAGGCCAGTGTGAGGCTGAGGCTGAGGGGCAGGGGTATAGATGTGGAGGCCAGTGTGGGGCTGAGGGCAGGGGTATAGATGTGGAGGCCAGTGTGAGGCTGAGGGCAGGGGTATAGATGTGGAGGCCAGTGTGGGGCTGAGGGGTATAGATGTGGAGGCCAGTGTGGGGCTGAGGGGTATAGATGTGGAGGCCAGTGTGAGGCTGAGGGCAGGGGTATAGAAGTGGAGGCCAGTGTGGGGCTAAAGGGCAGGGGTATAGATGTGGAGGCCAGTGTGGGGCTGAGGGCAGGGGTATAGATGTGGAGGCCAGTGTGGGGCTGAGGGGCAGGGGTATAGATGTGGAGGCCAGTGTGAGGCTGAGGGCAGGGGTATAGATGTGGAGGCCAGTGTGGGGCTGAGGGCAGGGGTATAGATGTGGAGGCCAGTGTGGGGCTGAGGGCAGGGGTATAGATGTGGAGGCCAGTGTGGGGCTGAGGGCAGGGGTATAGATGTGGAGGCCAGTGTGAGGCTGAGGGGCAGGGGTATAGATGTGGAGGCCAGTGTGAGGGCTGAGGGGCAGGGGTATAGATGTGGATGCCAGAAGGTGACGCAGCGCACTGTTTACTTACATTCATGTTGCTCATACGGGGGGTAGTGCATCCTCACCCCAATCAATATGAAGAAGATAAATAGAGGCCATACTATCTCCACCAGCAACTGGAGCTGGAAGGAAAACACAAGCAGGCGCAGACAGTTAGTCAGCATTTACAGTGAAAAGACAAATGGAAACCATTACTACAACCACTCCCAAACCTTCCTATAAATGCAGCTCGATTCCCTCCATGTTAATGCCTAACCTTTTAACAGCAGCATCCCAACCTTGTAGGTCTACCATGCCCCGCCCTGACAGGACCCAGCTCATCTCTGTATTTATTACTGTGGACTCATCCATAATGCATGCTCCAAAGATCGATACGACCGGCACGGATACCGAAATAACGAATGCAACATTTTCAATCCCAGCAAGAGTGAGGTCATCTCTGTTTACGGAGTGATCATTGGGTTACGGGTAGCCGTGACGATAGGGGGCTTGGTCGCTCGCAAATCCACGACACAGACTTTCTGGAGAACAACCCAACAAGGGACACAAAGATAGCAGCTGGCTGTTCTAGCCATGCTATACAATCACTGAATGTCACTTGTCTTTCTGATTGCAGTGAATCTACCCACACATAAATTCAACCATGTGCTGAAAAGGGTTATTTTCAGCTAGTTAAAGCAGTTGTCATCTTTTCAAGCATATACCTACAGCAAGTCTCTAAATGGCATTTGCCATCATGGAAATTGAAGCACTATGTAGGTACAGTAAGAGTGTATCTATAGTACAAAAACAATTTGATTGGTACGCACCTTTTAGAATAACAAAATAATAAAAATGGGACACAGCATTAACAAATAGTTTCTTTTAAAAGTTTCATATTGTATCAAAGTGACATAGATCAAAATGGGAAAATTACGGTTTTCCTATTGTTAAAAACAACTCCATCGCGATTCATAGCTACTTGGCAGTAAAAACAAAACAAAAAACAAAACAATACTCCTTACCGTTTGTCTTCTTCTGTAGGTAAAGTTCTTCCACAACAGCAAGCCCAACTGAGTTGAGATGGACATCTCTACTCCAGGACTCTTTTCCTTCAGACGTCCTTCGGGTCCGGGTCTCAACTGAAATGACACGGGCTCCAGTGAGGCTGGGTACAAAGGCATCGGTGAGTTCAGCAGCCAGCACACAGCTCAAAGGTACAGGGTGAAAGGTCACATTATCAAGAGCTGACAAGATCACTTCTTATCCTCTCCCCGGTCCTTTCAACGAGGACTGTAGGCTAATACACATGCGAGCTAGCGTCTCTCGACTTCATTAGGTGTCGCTTCCAAAGAAACGAGTGAAGAAATGAGCGGAGGTAGCGTGACTAGACTAGGACCGTGACGTTAGAAGAGGCCATTGACAATGCCAAAGAGGACAAATACACTGGTCCTTTGATCACTGCACGCTACAAATGGGAAATGTGTAAATTACAGTTTAGCATGCGTTTGATTAATACGTCGCGTTGTTTTTTTATTTTTTTCCACATTTCAAAATCCACACATTGTTTCAAGAAAGCAAGGCCCTTTAGACCCTGTAACTTTAAGGTCATGATTAAATCAATCATGTTTATCAATTGATTAAATCATGAGACGTCAGTCATTACTTGCTCAATACTTAAGCTACATTAGACAGGCTACTATCAGTTTATAGGCTAGGCTACTCTGAACTTCTTATGCTGACACTACACGACAATTAGGCTCGAGATGAGATTATACTACACAAAGGCACCGTTATGTTTAAAACCCATAATGGTTTAATAAAGAACTTTCTGTAAATCGTCACCTTCAATGAATTAAGAGGACGACGAACCAGCATGCTTTCCAAACACGCGTATTTTGGCGCCTCCATCGGTGTTTCAAGGAACCACCGTTTTATATAAACTAGGTGGCCAACTTTACAGAAAATTCGCCATGTAGGCTATTTAATATACAGACTATACATTATTTTGATGAATAACCGATTGACACATTGTCTAAATCATATCAAATGGTATTTGTTCGAACTGTCAAAACTGTTTACCGAAGCATTTAAGTAATTTTACCTCAGAAGGGTTCTTCTACTTTTATTAGTTATATATTATTGTTTTTATAGATTTGCTATTTTAATTATTACTTTTATCACTTGTATTATTGTTTGTATTGATTTTATGTAAAGCACCTTGAACTACAATTCTTGTATGAAATGTGATATGAAATAAAGTCTTACTTAGGCTACTTACTTAGGCTACTACTATCTCAACACCCAATTATATTCAGCGCACAACGATGCAACTCATTAATTAGCAAAGTCAAGTTGTAGCCTATGTAGCCTACTCTACACACCGATGCATGGTTTGAAAGTTTACTTTGATTGATAATGACGATTCTTTTTTCTTTTATCTTCCAAAAAGTCTAACCAAAAACAAAAGAATCTTCTTGTAAATGAATACCTGGAGGCTACTTGATCATCACGTTGTCCAGTAAGCAAAACAAATCATAATCAATACAACTTTTAGCTTCTACTTAAAAATGTAGTTGCATTCAAATTCCGTTTTACACGAGGATTAAATAAGATACAGGCGACGCCGAGAACAACGGGACAATGAATGGGATATCATCTAAACTATTTTCTTACCTACTTTCCTTTGACACGAAATGCAATCTCTTTAAACATGAATAATTTCCAACTTTCCAAGATTCGCCACACCCTGGCTACACTTTTGATGTTTCTTGGAATCCTCTTGCTTGTCACACAGGTAGCGCAGTCTCCACGGCAGAATGATCGGGTACCTCCTCATCTGGATCTAGACAAGAATTTATAATATAGGGACAACATTTCGCTACATCCGCTTGAGGAACAGAGGTTACTTTCGGTCACGAAGAATACAGTGGTTTAAAAGCCCCCCCGATGGAGCACGTGCGGACTCATAACAGCTCTTAAAGGGTCTCGCGGTCTCGAGACCCCACACAGAAACATCTGGAACAAGGGACAGGCCAAATATCCCTCCACTTAGCCTATTGCGAAAATGTATTTACACAGAATGGACACGTAGCCTACATCAAAAGTATAGTTCAGGCCTATTTGGTAATATATAGGATAGTGTTGTTGTTTTGTAAACTTACGAAATAGGCCTAAATGAAATTGTAGGCCTAATTCAAACTAATTTATAAATGCAAGACAATGTGACAACAAAAAGTAGGCTAAGCTATAATTATGTAGCTATAATCAACGATAAAATTTCAAAATTTCAATTTCTAGATATTAATCTGCTCGGTTAATCCTAATCCTACTTCTGTATTGATTTTACTCATCTTGAAAATGAGTAAAATGGGTCTAGGAGAAATCAGTTAATTTGGGCGGACTATCCCTTTAAGGATCAGAATGTATTTGATCCTCTGCTGTTGGGTATTGTAGTTCTCGTTTTAAACAGTAAAAGTTCGAGGATTACCATTGAAAGATTGAGTGGCGAGCCATGGTCCTACTTTGTGGAAAACGCGGCGAACATAGATCGGTGCAACCGTGTGTCTATAGAGTAGAAGTAGATCTATATGCTTACATTGTGTGTACATTTGAGTGGGTCTCAAGATACGTGTCTGTCTGTGAAGCAAGTAGGTAAAATACACTTTATTTCAATAAATTCATATTTGAAGCTTGTAAGATACATCATCAATAGTAGGCTATCAGTGTTGACCTGTTCAATTAGCTCGGTCTTAAATCCTTCAAGCAGCCTGTCACGAATTCGTGTCGGTCCCAGTGAAAAGGGTTTTCTCGTCACCTTTCCAGGACTGTCTTCTGAAACAAATAGGTGAAAGGTAAAGTGACGTCATCAACCCAGAGGCCCGGGATTTCTTCTGTCCAAAGTTTTTTTTTCTTCTTCTCCCTAAACTGCAATGTAAAGGAAAATACATTGTGCAACACATTTGTTGAATCACAAGGCCCAACGTACACAAATCTGATCATTTCTCATAACAGACACTAAAATCGTAAATGTTCCTTAAAAATGAGGATGGACTCACCGCCTGTCAACGCTTGACGAAACATTCGGCCAATAATAACATTAATCTGCCCACACGGCAAAAAATAATGATATTCAGCAACAGATGCAAAATAGAGTTAAAGGCCAGATGCAATCTCTCCGATACATGAATGACCGTTGACACGAACACATTTATCTAACACAACTGGGTCAAAAGGCAAACTATAGCCTATTTTTATTTTCTGGCCAGATATTGTCTTGGGTGGTGAGGATGGCTTTTCTGTAACATGTTCCTGTAGCTACTCAATGGATTCATTGTTCACCTCCATAAAACATTCATTTTTAATAAAGACATAGCCTGTGTCGATATCTACACTTTAGAGCCTCTTCAGCTCTCTGGCCTGACATCTTACTCTTCTCAGAGTTGGCAAGCTACTGACTTCTCTGGCTTGCAATCTGTGACTGCCCTCTACTGGCCGAAACGATAAGCGCTAAATGCATTCAGATAGGAAAAACAAGTTTAAGACTAGCTATAATATAATAAAGACTTCTAACTACTGATAACATAAAACGGAATGATTTTATAATTATTATCCTCAATTAATCTTAAACTTTTGTTTCTGTAATGTTCTTTAAAGTCGCAAGGCGTCACAGACACAGTAATAATTTAGCCTACTGATAAGGGTGTTTTGGGGCCTAAACAAAAATACAATGGTGTGAATAATTCAAGTGATGTACAGCATAACACAAGGTCATTTTGAACGATTACATTCTTGTGACATGGCAAGCAACGACTAGGCCTGTGTGTTAATTTAGTTTAACACACACCTACTGTAGACTACACACGCAACACAAACAAATGCTGTACACACACACAACACACACACACACACACACGGTCACTGCTCACTCTCTCCCTGGTACAACTGAAAACAATGGAACAAAGATCCTCTCTTCGCTCCCGTACGGGCATCTCTGGTCCCGCTGTGAGCCTCACACAGCATGTTGGACAGCCCCGAAGATGGTCGAACAGAAGAGGCTGTCAAATCTGTCCACGAGCTCGCAACAAGCCAGGCTCCGGAAAAAGGTTCTTCATTTTAACGACAGTTTTTAAGCTAAATCCTGACGATAAAAATAACCCTATATATTTTTTATTGAGTCTAATGCTAAATGGAGTTTGATTAGTTGATTGGTTTGATGTTTGAATCGTCTGTGGCTTCTTTTCCAAATAGCCTTTTCATTGTGAAAACATGAAAACATTTTTAAGGTTTGGTAGCATAGACTAGCATTGTTGTGATTGTTTTCTATAGTTTGCATAGGCATAAATGAATAAGCTAACACGTCTTCAAAAAAAAATGAAAATGGAAAATGTCATGAAAGTGAAGAGGTATTTGAACTTTCATGAATATATGACATTAAGACATTTCAGCGAGGATCAAACCCCGTCGATATGCTATTGCCTGTTTGGGAAAGGCTAGTTAAAGACTGCATTTTACTTGACGTAGGCGCCTAATTAACATCAAGTTCCTTAAATTCACCCAATAATAAATGCAAATTGTAATGTGTCATTTAAGCCACACGATTGAAAGGTCTAGTCCTACAATGAATAGGCTATAGGCTAGCAGCGCCAAAATCATCTGTTCAAAGTTGCGTTTTTCAGTGAATTCCGATAAAGACACCGTAGGTTTGGATGTCGCGGGCCCACACCGAAGTCCCGCCATTCCCCCATCTGGTCGGGTACCAAATGCGCAGACTCAATGAGATGGATGGATGCTACATCCCTTTTCCGGCAGCACCTGCACAATCCACCAGGAAGTGTGGCGCGATAAATCCTGAAGTATTAATCCCTTGTAGGCTACCTGGAGAAAGGAGACAGGAATTAGCATGCATTGCCCATGGGATTCGGTTATTGTACACCTTTTCTAATATACAAATTAACAAACGTTTTGTTCGGTGCTACGCAATTCATGCAGGGTCAACTCACACCGTCAACTCCCTGCAAGTTTGGGTTATTGTTTTCTTGTGGTGTAGCGTTGAGCTCTTCGCAAATCTAACCCTTGCCTGCAATGGGATGCTGCGGTAGTACAGAGGTAAGATAACGGTTTCCTCCACCCGAATGTGAGTGCGTGTAGGCTACATTGTTTAAACGTGCAGCAATGTATTTTGACTATAAGTCAATTGTTACAATGATAATATGTTGCGAACGCAGTCATACAATGACAATTCATAGCTCCGTCGCCAGATTAGATAGTCTATCCTGAGACCAGTAGCCTACCATCCACCGCGTACGGGTTTGTATAATCCTATTATTTGTCCTATGAACCCGACAAGGAGACATCACTATTCATGTAGGCTAATATACCGACTAACTGAAACGAAGCAATTTGTAACCGTTTTGATGTTCTGTCTCCGATGCTTAGCACCCCTTAGCCCGCTAGTTGCAAGCCCGCTGGTTGTCTAGATACAGGCTACCATAAATAGCTCTTAGGTGCCGTTACATCTTGTAAACAAACCTCACCGCCTCTTATATCTGGGTGTAGGATTGGATCGCTTTGTTTACCCCAAAAAATTATTTCATGTCAGATAGGCTGCTACAATAACCAAGGAGTAGCCCAAGTGAAATAATTAAAATGTGAAATTGCGAAGGGAAGGCTTTTCTTAAAGAAAGCCTCGTTGCGGTAGGCTAGGGGAGGTAATGGGGTATAATGAGGGCTTTAAAGAGAGAAATTGGATAAACGATACAGGTATTCTGTATCATACCATTTTGTTTTTGTTATAAAAGGGTGTGAGTTGTGGTCTAAAAGAGTGTTCGTTTTCTTTTCTAGAGGACAAAGAGAGAATGGAAACCTTTAGAGGATCGAAGTTGCACGGATCTACCGTGGTTTCTTTTGTTCACTGTGTTTTGCGTCGGCATGGTAAGAAGGAAATATGGCACAACCCTTTATCAAACATACACTAAATATAGCTACATTCAAACTATTACCCTGGAATCACATCTGTATGTACAAAATAATCTACACAACTACTTAGGACAAATAAACATGTCTGACCTCTCTTGTTTTAACCAGTGGCACCTGTTTTGGTTTGTTAGTCTATGTACCGTCTCAACCATGGATACATCCTAGCATCTAACTGGGATATCACCAATTTATCCCTACTTAAATGTCTCAAAGTAACACTACTTTTCATCTGAAGATACGATCGACACATAGCTAGACTTACATTAACAGTGAGTCACGAATAGGCTACTTGGTGATTTGGGGTCAGATCATGCTATCTTAAGCATTCAATTGATTATTGATCATTCATAACAACACTGCCTTCCATCGTGGACGTACGGTTGGATGTGAATCCACTATCGTGGCGTGTGCCTGAGTGTTCCCCCCCGGGGGTGTCCCACTATCGTGGCGTGTTCCCTGAGCAGCTCGGTCCTGACGTGTCCTCGAGTGCTCAAGGCGTCTCCTGCCTCCTCAGGGGAGTATCTGTGGGTTCACCATCGTGTCTGGGGGAGCCTCTCGCCTCGTCTTCGGGTATGACAGCTACGGGAACACGTGCGGCCAGCGCAACGAGCAGATCGAAGGAGTCCGGCTGAGCGGCCTCGATCACACCGACAAGAAGTGAGTTTCTCTTTCTCTCTCTGTCGTCAAGCTCTCTCTTGCTCTGTCGTCAAGCTCTCTCTCTCTCTCTCTCTCTCTGTCATATCAAGCAAGCTCTCTCTTGTCAAGCTCTCTCTCTCGCTCTGTCATCTCTCTCTCTCTCTTTCTCTCTGTGTCATATCAAGCTCTTTCTCTCTCCCTCTCTCTCTCTCTATCCAATGTCAAGCTCTCTACCTTAGTGTTTACTGCTGGGTTGTGGAGTGTCATAGGTGCTGATCTGTGGGTAAATGTGAAGCCCTCTGTGACATTGCTTGTTAAAAGGTTTAGTTTGGCTTCATAGACAGTGGTTTTCACTTTGTGAGGTTATGTGTTATGGTCATCAGCAACCAATAGCCATTAGTTCCACTAGTGTCCTGGTCAACAATGACACGGGGTGTAAAGTTATGATGGCACACAGAACATTGCATCTCTAGTATTGTGTTAAACTCATGCTCACAGGACCTTTATAAACCGACGAATAAGAGGCCACGATAACAGCGGTGTGGTCGTTCAGCAGACGTACAAGGGGGGATTTGGACCTGAGAACTCTTGATCAGCTCTAACCGCTGAGCTAAAGCCGCTCACGTTATCTACATCAACGCCAATTCGAAGTGGGATTCAAGCCGAGGTGCTTGTGAATAATGAAAGAGCTTGAATGCTTTGCTAAGGACATGCAGATGAGGTGAACCAACACACTTGCTACTCAGTGTGTGGGTTCCCTGAGGTACACAGGTATTCCACTCTGTTGCATTTGCATAGCCGGAAAAAGGTTCCCCCCACCTCCCCGTTAGATTTCCTAATGTGCGTTTAACGCTTGGCTAGACCCACAGACCTGAGTCACACACCTGAGTCACCAACCCCTCGCTCTCAGTTCTTTCGTCAGCTTGAGAGAAGAGTGAGAGGAGAGAGAAGAAAAAAGGGATTCCAAATTTGCTCCGCTTAAAAGTTCACGAGCTGTTTGGAGAGTCAGCGAAATGCGGCGTGTTCACATCAGACATTTTCTCATCTTTTTAAACGACGATTTCGGTCGTTGTTTCTTGGAAGTGAATGTGTTTTCCCAGCTGTTATTTATACAGACGGAGCCCGGACGTAATGCCTGTCTCTACTCTTGAGAGGAGGATGCAAACATGCTGATGTACCCAGTGGAGTGAAGCCAGACACTCATACAGCACATTGCTTGCCTGAACAGTACATAACACTCACAGGGTGGTAATCTCATTTTAATGACAGATTCACTCCTCTCGCTAATAACTCTACCACGTATATACTCCATGTCTGTTGGGATGTTCGTCCAGCGTGCATGAAGAGTGGCAGGTGTATGTTCTTTCATCCACAGCAGTGTTTCCATAGGAGCTATGGATCTGTTGGGGTCGCCAGGCTAGCTTCTCTGATTCATGAGAACTGCATTAGCAGGCAGTTATGTGCTCATTACTGCACTTTGACTCGTCTCACAAGGATTAACTATTAATGGCGCACACACACACACACACACACACACACACGTTCTCTCACGGCGATCCTTGCGGATTAGCAGCAAGGTGCTGGTGGGTTTGTGTGTGTGGTTGGCGTAGTGTGTTTAAGGTTTTACCAGTCAAGGTCCTACACTAACTCACTCACACACACACACACACCACCCTGTGGCTAGGAGATGGTGTGAGATATTGACTTCTAGGGCTTGCCTTGAGCACTCACCACCTGATGCTGAAGAATTCAACTGTCATGGGATTTAATTAAGGACTACAGAGCTGTCAATCCTCTCCCTTTTTCTACCTCCCATGGTCTACTCTCTCTCTCTACCTCCCCTACCCCTCTCTCTCTCTCTCTCTCTCTCTCTCTCTCTCTCTCTCTCTCTCTCTCGCCCCAGTCACTCTCTCCTCATCTGGCTCTCTCTCTCTTCCCCCCTCTCTCCCTAGCTCCCCTAATCCACTCACTTACTATATCTCTCGATCCCCTCCTTCTTTTCCTTCCCACTCTCCTCAGTTGTCATTTGGTGTATCTGTGTTTTCCAGTCATTAGGCAGCAGAATATAAACACGGTTAAAAGACCCTTTTGTCTTTCTATGTGAAAATCATCAGTGTTTCCATGGTGTTCACGGTGCGTAGTTCCTCTGAGACAAGGTTGTGCCCGACGCTGTCCAGACGGTTTAAAGTAAGTCACTGGAGTAAGCTCCCCTGCCCCATGCTGTGAAGCCAGAGAGAGCATGGGAGCAGGGAAAGGGGAGGGGTTAGGGAAACACGCTGACACAGAGGCACTCCCTCCAGTCGCCCAGTCTGAAGGAGGCTGGTGTCACCTGACACCATCACCCAGAACAAAGTTAGAGCTTAAGTGCCCGCCAGGTCAAAGTTCAGAAGGCCTACTCTGCAGGTCGACACTACTGATGAGCACATCTTCATTATTCACAAGGCCTGCAAACACGCTACTGCTCTCGGGACTCCAACTCCCAGCATGCCACACTGCCACGATGATCCAGTGTTCCGTTCTGCCTCAGGCTGGTTGATACTTGATGTCATAAAGTGACATCACCACCATACCAGGAACATGCCAAGGACACATAGCATGCTGAACATACCAGGAACAAAATCCTTTGTGTATGAGTACTAGTGTAGTTGTCTGTGTGGGTAGATGTGTTGTGTGTGGGTAAGTGTGTATGCTAGTGTTGGTGTAGGTATGTATCGCTGTGTAGTTGTGTGTGTGTGTAAATGCTAGTGTAGGTGTATATGTGTGGGTATGTATATGGTTGTGTAATATCAGATCTGACCAGCCCCGGGCGGTCCAGCATCAGACACAGTGCTGCCCCCACTCCTCTCTCCCAGTAAAGACCTTCTCCTCTTTACTTCCTGTTTTCCCTTAAACTCCTCCCATCTGGAGCGATAGCTCGACTTGTGATGCAGTGTGTCTGGATGGCGTTGTGGTGCTGGTCTGAGTTGCCCCTCTCCTGTCATTCTGCCAGGTGTGTTCACCTGTGACTCCTGTTCACCTGTGTCCCTCCTGTTCACCTGTGACCCTCCTGTCCCTCTGCCAGGGTGTGTTCACCTGTGACCCTCCTGTCCCTCTCCCAGGGTGTGTTCACCTGTGACCCAGCCATGCGGGTGGAAGGCTGTTCGTGAGGTCTATTGTCATCAGTAGTGGCAGTGATTCAGTGTGTCATCATGTAGACAGCTCTGTTTACTGCCTCTGCTCTGTGTGTGTCATCATGTAGACAGCTCTGTTTACTGCCTCTGCTCTGTGTGTGTCATCATGTAGACAGCTCTGTTTACTGCCTCTGCTCTGTGTGTGTCATCATGTAGACAGCTCTGTTTACTGCCTCTGCTCTGTGTCTTGTCTGCTACACTGTATGTTACTGACAGACGGGACAATGGGGGGTGTGTTTGTGCGTGCGGACCTGTGCTGGATGCATACATTTGTTTGTTTGTCTGTGTGTTTGGTTCGTGTGTGTGTGGGTCTCGTATGTGTTTCACGTGTGTGTGTCGTGTGTGCGTGTGTTTCATATGTGTGTGTGTGGCTCCATAGGTGTGTGTGTGTGTGTGTGTGTGTGTTTCATATAGGTGTGTGTGTGTGTGTGTCTCCATAGGTGTGTGTGTCATGTGTGTGTGTGTGTGTCATGTGTGTGTGTGTTTCATATAGGTGTGTGTTGTGTGTGTGTGTGTGTGTGTGTGTTTCATATAGGTGTGTGTTGTGTGTGTGTGTTTGTGTGTGTGTTTATAGGTGTGTGTGTGTGTGTGTGTTGTGTGTGTGTGTGGTGTGTGTGTGTGTGTGTGTGTGTGTGTGTGTGTGTGTT
Source organism: Mallotus villosus (assembly GCA_903064625.1). NCBI lineage: Eukaryota > Metazoa > Chordata > Actinopteri > Osmeriformes > Salangidae > Mallotus > Mallotus villosus. The sequence continues at coordinate 90,088 of CAEFZP010002057.1, read as the reverse complement.
GTGTGTGTGTGTGTGTCCCTAAGTATATAAAATGAGGACAGGCTGATGGTCCATTGTGAACAATTTGAGAAATGTTCTTGTTCCCTTCCCCTCCCGCCTGCCAAGTCGGATGGACGAGATCCAACAACCTCCGCCAAAGCTTCCCACCCACCACATGGGTTTTTTGGCGTGTCTCAGTGAATGAGGTGTTGTGGTTGGAGAGAGCGATGGCGTTCCAGATCAGCAGGCTCGGCCAGGCTCGGCCAGGTCGTGTGAGATGTGCCTACGCTCACGCTCTGGTTTTCTGCTGACTTTCCCTCCTCCTCGCGTCACAAACAGACTCTGCTTTATATCTGAGCGGTTAGAGCACCTGACTGCAGGTCAAGAGTTTGCCGTTTGAAATCCCTAGCTTCCTGTATTGTAAGTGTCTGGTAAATGAATATGTTACATTATATCACAAGAGAAAGGTTGCTGATTTTTTTGAAGTTACTTGACAGAGAAAGTCTCCAGATCTTGGAAGTCGCTTTGGATAAAAGCGTCTGCTAAATGAATAAATGTAAATGTAGATCAGTGTTAAGACAGAAATGTGTTGAGTACCATAGATATCACCCAGTTCCCGCCTGTTGTTATCAATGGTTTGAGTGTACCAAGACCTGCCTTTTGAGAGATGTATAACTCAGTGGCAGAACACCTGATTGCAGATCAAGAGGTCCCAGGTTTCCAGGTTCAAATCCCCCCTGTACATGGCTTTGGATGAAAGTGTCTGAACACGTTATGAGTGTTTCCCATGTACGGCGTGGTCTGTGTTCCCGTTCGCTGGTAGGCTAATAGTGTGCTGTGTGTTTGTTTTGGTCTATAGGTATGTGTTCTTCCTGGACCCCTGCAACATCGACATCGTGCAGAGAAAGATCAAATCCATGGCCCTGTGTGTCTCTCTGTGTCCCTACGAAGAGATGAAGACCTACGAACACCTCAAGAGGTTTGCGATGCAAAATGGTGAGTGTAGCGTAAACCGCCGTAATTAGCTATCACTTAGCTATTATCTAGCTTAGCTATTTGCCATTAGCCAACCGTAAACAAAAACGAAACTTCTTTTCCTGAAATTCTCATCTTTCATGCTAGCAGTATATGAGATATGATATAGTTATATAGTTATAGTAATAGTAGTGTACCGCAAACTGATGTTCAGTAAAGCAGAGATCATAAGGGAATGTCCCGTTTTCAACAGTAGGACATTGCTGACAGAGACTAACCCCGACGTCATGACAGTGAATCACTGACTGCCTTCCTCGGGGACGACAAACGCTTTCCCCACAAACAGTGACATGCCCGTGACCTGGCGTGCCATCGTCCCTTAATACTGTCCTTTCATTCACCACACACACACACACACACACAGAAACACACACACACACACACAGAGATACACTTACTGTACACACAAACACACACACATTGTCAACACAGAGACACGCATACATACATTAACACTCACACACACACACATACATATTGTACACACACACAGCAGTAACACCCCACCCACACACACACACACACACACACACACACACCACACATACACCCACACACACACACACCACACACACACACACACACATAGTCTTGCTGTCTGGCACTGAGAGCACCTTCCTTGGCACATGTGTAGAACGAACTAAATTAACAAAGACACCATTAAGCCCGGGTACCTCGCCTGACTGTATGGGTGCCATTGTTTGGTGCCAGCCTGGCCCGTCCTTCACCCCTGCCACCATGTCTACTGCCAGATGGACTGGAGTGTAACTCACTGTACACGGTTTGCAGCTCGTGGTTTATGCAGATTTCTGCTTTTTCACAGAGATGTCGGGGTTTACATCAGAATAAATATGACAGGCTCTCTCTCTCTCTCTCTCTCTCTCCTCTGCCTTTCATGTCTTTCTTTAAACTGTCACTATCTAACAAAGCAGAAAAAGCAAAACAAAAATACAAAATCATAAACATTATATATTTTTTTATATGATGCTTTTATTCGAAGCAACGTACAAAAAGCGTATTGGAATATATTTGATTTTATTGTGTATTATTTTTTTAAACTATATTATTGTTGTTCATTCTCCTCCTGTCTGTGGTTTCTGTGTCAGGGTCTGAGCTGTGTTCCTATGAACTGGCCGGTCATAAATACCCCGCACATCCTGACAGATTCGACAAATGTCCCAAACTTCCAGTCCCACCCAGGTAGGAGGATCCTTGAGTTGAAACAAACACTCCTGTGTTCCCCATGATTAACACGATGGACTGTCCCAACCTCTACATTCCTCAGAGTTAGGGATACATTACCCACCTTACGTCCTGACCTTTGACCCTCAACCCCTCCCTCTCGTCCTTGACCCCTCCCTCTCGTCCAATCACAGCAAAGCGTTGCCCGTGTTCAACCGCTGCACGCCAGTGGACATCTCCTGCTACGCCAAGTTCGCCGAGGCGGTGGTGACCTTCGTGAGTGACAACAGCATGCTGCACAGGCTGATCGCGGGCGTGATGGCCAGCAAGGAGATCATCGTAGGCCTCTGTCTGCTGGCGCTAGGTGATGACCTCATCAACATGCGCCTTCACGCAGAACCAGGATGGGGGATTCATGGGAGATTCTAGGGGGTTCCGTTCTAACAACAACAACAAAAAACTTACATTTAGAGTTGGGGTGTATTTTAATGCAGTTTTGTCGGGAGAACCTGCATTGCATGATAATCATCTTCAGATGACTGAGTTGGCTGAGCTGTTACCTTTCTAAAGGAGCGTCTGATATGAAAGCTGTCGGGGCAGAGAGGCCTGGCTGGCCCTGCTCTGGTGCCTGTCTCTCCTCTGGTGCCTGTCTCTCCTCTGGTGCCTCTCTCTCCTCTGGTGCCTCTCTCTCCTCTGGTGCCTCTCTCTCTCTCCTCTGGTGCCTGTCTCTCTCTCCTCTGGTGCCTCTCTCTCCTCTGGTGCCTCTCTCTCTCTCCTCTGGTGCCTGTCTCTCTCTCCTCTGGTGCCTGTCTCTCTCTCCTCTGGTGCCTGTCTCTCTCTCCTCTGGTGCCTGTCTCTCTCTCCTCTGGTGCCTGTCTCTCTCTCCTCTGGTGCCTGTCTCTCCTCTGGTGCCTGTCTCTCTCTCCTCTGGTGCCTGTCTCTCTCTCCTCTGGTGCCTGTCTCTCTCTCCTCTGGTGCCTGTCTCTCTCTCCTCTGGTGCCTGTCTCTCTCTCCTCTGGTGCCTGTCTCTCTCTCCTCTGGTGCCTCTCTCTCTCTCCTCTGGTGCCTGTCTCTCTCTCCTCTGGTGCCTGTCTCTCCTCTGGTGCCTGTCTCTCCTCTGGTGCCTGTCTCTCCGGACGCCTGGGAGAGGTGTCAGCACATGCTGTATGTCTGAAAGTGCAGCGCTGAGGAGAAAATCAAGCCGAGTCATCACATCTCGGAGCTTCCCTCAGGCTGCGAGGCGCAGCGATGTTGTGTTTGGAGGGAAGGACAGATCCCGGGTCACTGGCATGTTCTGGGAAGGCTGTCGAGGGCTCGGGTTGTCTAGGTGATTTAGTGAAGCTGGTGTCGGGTTGAAGGTCAATATTTAGCTTTTGCTGTTTGTTTTTTTTAACCTTTTTTTATGATGAGGTGATGGCTGACCTCCGGGGGTCTAGTGTGTGAGTGTTGATCGGTTTGTTGCTGTTTGCAATCGTTTGTATTAAGTTAATTAGGTGTAGAGACTGGTGTTTTAGGAGCTGATGTGGTGTGTGTTGGGTTGTTGTGTTGTGTGTGTGTTTGTTGGGTTGTTGTGGTGTGTGTCATGGTGTGTGTGTGTGTTGGGTTGTTGTGGTGTGTGTCATGGTGTGTGTTGTGTTGCAGTTCTGTCCATGATCCTGATGGTGATCATCCGTTACATCTCTGCCGTGCTCGTCTGGATCCTCACCGCCCTCGTGGTGCTGGGCTCCCTGGGTGAGGTCACTTCCTGTCACCACCTCTTCCCGTTCCGTTCAAACTTGGCTTTCCCAGAGTGTATTTCATGTCTTGATCTGTCTCCGTGCTTCCGTCTTCAGCGGGCACCAGTGTCCTGTGGTGGCTGTACATCGACCACCGGTTAACGGCCAACAGCACATCCACGAAGGAGGACAAGGAGGAAGCCAGGCAGGAAGAAGAGGTGACCAGGGACAACGTCCAAGGTCTGCTGGTGTACGCCATCGCTGCCACCGTCTTCACCGTGAGTATACAGACAGGTTGAGGGAAGATGCTAGAATCTGAAATCTACATTTGAAATCTGTAATCTGAATCCATCTCCCTCCCTCCCTCCCTCCCTCCCTCCCTCCCTCCCTCCCTCCCTCCCTCCCTCCCTCCCTCCCTCCCTCCCTCCCTCCCTCCCTCCCTCCCTCCCTCCCTCCCTCCCTCCCTCCCTCCCTCCCTCCCTCCCTCCCTCCCTCCCTCCCTCCCTCCCTCCCTGCCCCCCTCCCCAGGTGATCCTGCTGCTGCTGATGCTCTTCATGAGAAAGCGCGTGGCCCTCACCATCGCCCTGTTCCACGTGGCTGGGAAGGTGTTCATCCACCTGCCCCTGCTCACCCTGCAGCCCTTCTGCACCTTCCTGGCTCTGGTGCTCTTCTGGATCTACTGGGTCCTGGTGCTGCTCTTCCTAGGGACCACCGGTGAGGAGGGGGGGGGTGGAGGCTGTGGGGTGGCGTGGGGGGAGGGGACATGGAAAAGAACACAGGAAGAGGGATTCTCTGGAGGGTGGAGGAGAAGGAAGGTGGATAGAAAGTGTGAAATAAGAGAGAAAAAGAGGTGGGATGAACAAGAATCGAGAATAGATTCAAATCAGGAGGAGTGAAGGGATAGCACACATGCAGTCCTAACAGGAACACAAACAGGATGTGGACTTTTACGTTTTTAGAGGATTCAGTCCCTAACCTGCCCACGTGCCCACCAATGATTGTCACAAAACCCAAGCTACATTCATAGCATCACAGAACGTGAAATATACATTCCAATCTCTGCTCCCCACCCCCTCCCCTTCCAGGGAACCCTATCCAGAACGAGGAGACGGGCCTTACAGAGTTTCGCCTGACGGGGGCGCTGCAGTACCTGACCTGGTACCACGCCGTGGGCCTCATCTGGATCAGCGAGTTCATCTTGGCCTGCCAGCAGATGACCGTGGCCGGGGCAGTGGTCACGTACTACTTCACCAGGTACACTGCTAGCTACACTTCACCAGGTACTGCTAGCTACACTTCACCAGGTACACTGCTAGCTACACTTCACCAGTTACACTGCTAGCTACACTTCACCAGGTACACTGCTAGCTACACTTCACCAGGTACACTGCTAGCTACACTTCACCAGGTACACTGCTAGCTACACTTCACCAGGTACACCGCTAGCTACACTTCACCAGGTACACCGCTAGCTACACTTCACCAGGTACACTGCTAGCTACACTTCACCAGGTACACTGCTAGCTACACTTCACCAGGTACACTGCTAGCTACACTTCACCAGGTACACTGCTAGCTACACTTCACCAGGTACACTGCTAGCTACACTTCACCAGGTACACTGCTAGCTACACTTCACCAGGTACACTGCTAGCTACACTTCACCAGGTACACTGCTAGCTACACTTCACCAGGTACACTGCTAGCTACACTTCACCAGGTACACTGCTAGCTACACTTCACCAGGTACACTGCTAGCTACACTTCACCAGGTACACTGCTAGCTACACTTCACCAGATACACTGCTAGCTACACTTCACCAGGTACACTGCTAGCTACACTTCACATACTACTTCACCAGGTACACTGCTAGCTACACTTTACCAGGTACACTGCTAGCTACACGTCACCAGGTTCACTGCTAGCTACACTTCACCAGGTACGAATGACAGGTATGACAAAAGATGACGGGATGTTTTTCTTTCTTCTTCTCCTCCACTTCTACCTCTTCCTCTGGACTGTCTTCCCTCTGGCCTCTTCCCTCTCCTCCCTCTGGCCTCTTCCCTCTCCTCCCTCTGGCCTCTTCCCTCTACTCCCTCTGGCCTCTTCCCTCTCCTCCCTCTTGGCTCCTCCCCTGCCTCCTCCCTCTCCCTTGGCCCCGCCTCCAGGGATAAGGGCCGCCTCCCGGTCACGCCCATCCTGTCCTCGGTGCTGCGCCTGGTGAGGTACCACCTTGGCACGGTGGCCAAAGGCTCCTTCATCATCACCCTGGTGAAGATCCCCCGCCTCCTCCTCATGTACATCCACAACCAGCTCAAAGGAAAGGTACCGTAACCAGCCCAGTGTGGCCCCTTAACCAGCCCAGTGTGGCCCCTTAACCAGCCCAGTGTGGCCCCGTAACCAGCCCAGTGTGGCCCCGTAACCAGGGCAATGTGGCCCCTTCACAGTGTGAAAGAGCCTTAGCTGTCGAGCCCCTCCCAGTTGTCCCTCTCTTACCCTCTGTGTTTCTCCTCTCAGGAGAACGCTTGTGCTCGCTGCATGCTGAAGACCTGCATCTGCTGTCTGTGGTGCCTGGAGAAGTGCCTCAACTATCTTAATCAGGTACAGTCTTCTATCTCTGTCCGTCACCTGGGAGGGGAGGTGAGAGGGGAGAGGAGGGAAGGGGAGGAGAGAGGAGGGGAGGAGGGGAGGAGGAGAGAGGAGGAGAAAGGAGGAGTAACTGGACACATTTTAAGAGCTGCTGAAGATTGAAAGATTGTCGAGCTGGTCTGTGGGGACTCCAGTCTTTACATGTATTTGTGTTCTGACTTGGATGTGGGTCTCGTTCCTGTAGAACGCGTACGCGGCCACAGCCATCAACAGCACCAGTTTCTGCACGTCTGCTCGCGACGCCTTCGTCATCCTGGTGGAGAACGCCCTGCGGGTGGCGGCCATCAACGCCGTGGGCGACTTCGTTCTCTTCCTGGGCAAGGTGAGGAGCGCGCTGGTCATGTGTGACGAGGACGCTGGTCATGTGACGATGACGCTGGTCATGTGGGCATAAAAGCTCAATAAATCAAGTTTGAAATGCGGGGTCAGCTTACGTGTCGAATGTCGAAGTTTAGAAAAAAAAGTTTAGAAAAATATGTAGCACATCCATGAAGGTAACGATTGTCCCCGTGACCCCGCCAGGTCCTGATCGTGACGTCCACTGCCTTCGCTGGCGTGCTGCTGCTGAACTACCAGCGGGACTACGCTGAGTGGGTGCTGCCCCTCATCATCGTGTGTCTGTTCTCCTTCCTGGTGGCACACTGCTTCCTGTCCATCTTCGAGATCGTGGTGGACGTGCTCTTCCTCTGCTTCGCCATCGACACCAAGTACAACGACGGCACGCCGGGGAGGGAGTTCTACATGGACAAGGCCCTGATGGTGAGGGAGGGAGGCTGGAGGGAGGGAGGCTGGAGGGAGGGAGGCTGGAGGGAGGGAGGCTGGAGGGAGGGAGGCTGGAGGGAGGGAGGCTGGAGGGAGGGAGGCTGGAGGGAGGGAGGCTGGAGGGAGGGGGCTGGAGGGAGGGGGCTGGAGGGAGGGAGGCTGGAGGGAGGGTGGAGGGAGGGAGGGAGGCTGGAGGGAGGGAGGCTGGAGGGAGGGTGGAGGGAGGGAGGCTGGAGGGAGGGAGGCTGGAGGGAGGGTGGAGGGAGGGAGGCTGGAGGGAGGGAGGCTGGAGGGAGGGTTCTACATGGACAAGTCTCTGGTGGTGAGGGTGGAGTGCCTAGCTACACAAGCACCAGGAATATCATGCAGATGTACTTGCCTGTCTGTATATCTGTCTCTTTGTTCTCCACCCCCCCCCTGTCTATATCTATTTATATGTGTTTATCTCTATCCTTCTAACTTATTTATTTCTTCTTTGCATCTCTGCCTCTGCTAGTCTGGCTGCTGCCTTTATTCTTCCAAAACTCCCAAGGACGGTCAAACGAGTCTGACAGTCTTTTCTCTTGGAACATCAGATGTTTTCTTATGATACGCTGTCAGCTAGCTCATCAGGCGTGGTGGGGTGGGGGGTGAGGGGGTGAGGAGGTGGAGGGTGAGGGGGTGAAGGGGTGATATGGAGATATGATGTGGAGTGTCTTGTTTGATCTTGAGCGTCTTTAGTGGGAGCTGATTGGTGGGTTCTGACACGCTCATGCTGAGCTGTATCTGCCTCCGTGTTCAAAACACAACAACTTCAAAGATAGTCTTTTCCTTGAGATGATAGAAAGGAGAAAAAAATATTGAATTAATTGTGCCTGTTCTTCACGTTTTACAGTCTTTTAAAAAGTGATGAATGCAGTCCTGCTCCTCTCCAACTGGACCCCCCTCCCCCCCCCTCCCAACCCCCCCTCAGCCAGAACGACGCCCCGGCTGTAGCGTGTCATGGTCTGTAACTGCTCTCTACCGCCCCCTGCAGGAGTTTGTGGAGAACAGCAGGAAGCTGGAGCGCGTGGTGGAGCGTGGGAGGAGCCGGCCCAAAGAGGTGGTGTCGGAGGGGGCGGAGATGAAACCCATGGTGAGTGACAGCGGAGGAGGCGGGGAGGCGGGCGGCGCCGCCGGCGTGGGGTTGGACGGAGGTGGCGGGGAGTGGGACGACCAGCAGGGCTTCCACGTGTACTACCTGATCGTGGGCGTCCTGGTGGACTGGGCCCTGTCGGAGCCCAGCGCTCTGGTCCTCTGCCTGACGGAGGACATGGTCATCTTCCTGTTCGTGTACCTGCCCACCTCCACGCTCTTCCTGTTCGCCACGCTCCTCCAGGAGCCCGGCCCCGCGCCCGTCTCGCCCACCGCCTCGCCCACCGCCTCGGTCTCCGCATGCCAACCCTCACCCGGGAGCACGCCGCCGGACGCATGCTAACACGTGCTAACGCCGCGCTGTCACCACTCACAGCTAAACTTCTTTCATCATTTTTCATTTCATTTCCTTTTTCTTTGTTTTTTTTGGGGGGGGGAGCGGCTTTTTAATGACTCCTTTTTATTTGTACTTTTGATTAGTTTTTCCACTGTTTCTTCCTGACTATCTTGAACCTCGAACTGTGGCCCCTGTGTGTATATAGGGTACATCTCCTCTCTTCCAGCCTTATCATCACCATGGTGCTTTAAGGAGGAGAGGGGGTTGTGTCTAGTGATGCAGATAATAAGCTGTCAGACTGGTGTGTGGGGGTGGGGTGGGGGCGGAAAGGTCCCCCCTCCTAGAGGCTCCAGCCACAAACATCAACAGAGCCAGGGGCCAATAGGTGGAGAGCTATGACTCATCTCGTCTGCCTACCCAGCATGCAGCTGCATTACACAAAGTGGTGCATGAGCTGGTGTTACCACGGTGACTAGGGGGCACCATGGCTCAGCTTGTCTGTTAGCTTGGACGTTTAGCCATCCCTGTTGAATCCAGATAGTGAAAACGATGAGCTGCATGTATGGTGATGTATCCCAGGCTAGACACAGTACATCTACAGCCCCAGTTTCCCCAGACTGGTAATTGTTTGTGAAAGTGTACGAAAGACTAGAAGACGACTGTGTAGGACTGCGGAATGAGGAAGCTATCGAGCGTCAAGCGAACGATCAGATTGATGTTTCTCCAGGGAAACAACAACAGTGAACTGAAGGATAGGACTGTCTTTTCCCTTACCTACCTCTCTCTCTCAAAGAACATTCAGTCTTTTGGTTTCAAGATAGATCGGGCACTAACCTCTTCACTGCTCCACTGCATGGCTTCCACCTCCTTCTACATTAACTTCATCTAACTGCATGTGAGAGCAATTTCCAACCGCTCTTTCTCACTCATCCTCTCCTTTCCATCCAGAGACTGTCAGTGACTGCATGAGCTGCTGTGAACGGATTAATGAGACGTGAATAACTTTGCTTTCTCAGGCCCCAGGAACAAGTTCAGCTTGACCAAAATCACCAAATGGGACTTTTTAAAAAGACATTCCAAAATGTTTATTTTTACCAATGTGTAACATGTTTACTATGGTTTCACTCAAGGGAATACAATATTTTAATAAGAAATTGTAAAAAAAAATAACGATGTAATGAAGCACTTTATATTGAAGCGCTGCATATTTTAAAAGGCTGATGCATTTTTCGTAGGGATGTCCTTTTTTATAAGACTAAAAGTAAACGGTTGCCATTTAGTCAAACACAGTACTAAAAAGTCACTTTTGGTTAACGTTTTGGCATAGCGAGTTCGCTTTTCCTCTGATCTCTGCTACTGCGGAGTCAGCTCACTCATCTGTCATGCGACTATGAAGCACTTAGATGTGTGTTTTTTAATCAACCACTGAACTTGAGTATGAAGACACTCACTTTGAATTGTTGTTCAGTCATGAAGGGGTGTTTCAGTCATGAAGGGGTGTTTCAGTCATGAAGGGGTGAAGGGGTGTTTCAGTCATGAAGGGGTGTTTCAGTCATGAAGGGGTGAAGGGGTGTTTCAGTCATGAAGGGGTGTTTCAGTCATGAAGGGGTGAAGGGGTGTTTCTGTCATGAAGGGGTGTTTCAGTCATGAAGGGGTGTTTCTGTCATGAAGGGGTGTTTCAGTCGTGAAGGGGTGTTTCAGTCATGACGAGGTGTTTCGCAACTGAACTGTGTTTTTATTAGGATGAGGGTTGATGAAAGTTTTTGTTTTTTTTCTCCTGCTTTTTTTCATTCTCTTTTTATCTGATTATCTTCGTCGACAGCTGTTGATTTTCTGTTAACAAAACACAAAACAAACAAGGCCCAGTCATGTTGCCGGCATGGTGACGGTGGTGACTCCCTTCAGATCTTCACAGGGCCATGGAGAACACACCATGTTGGGTGAGGAAGGACGGATGGAGGTTAGAGGTGGAACTTTGATTGGTTGACCATGAGTCGCTGACAGGAAGTGCTCAGTAGAGCTGGATAGTGTGAGCCTTGTCTTAAGCACCGAGGCAATGGATCCGTTTAGTGAACGTGGTACAGGTGATCGATACTCCAGTCTCCGTTAATCCAACTCCTCTGTCCTCTGATTGTGATTGATTGACATGTAACCTGGTTTGAAAACACGCAGTGAGATGTTAGTTCTCTCCGACGCACTCTCTGCTCTCAGAACGTCATACTTCCTGTTAGAACTGGCATCTCCACTTTTCAGAAAAGGAAATCCATTCAAATAAGTGAATAACAAGCAATTTAAAAGTGAAAATGATTCAATCTGAAAGACCTCCACATGGTTAACTTACTCAAATATCAGATCTGTGTTCCTGTGTACAGTTGCTCTAGTACAGGGTGGTCTAACTGCTCCTGGAGAAACACTGCTCTAAATGTTCCTTCCGACCCTAATCCAGCACACCTGGTTCTTATAATTAGCTGGTTCATAAGATATATATAACTGGGGTTGGAGTGTCAACCTACAGGAGGGTAGATCTCCAGGGTAGTCCGGCTGTAGTGAATGGATGGTGAAAGCTTAGCAGCACAACACCGTGAGCGTCACCGTTGTTATGGCGATGTGTTGTCATTAGATGAAGTCATGCAGAACTTGGTGGGCCCTGTGGAGATGCCAGAGGAGAGCGCAGCGAGCAATAACATAACTCCGTCGGTATATGCTACAAATAAGTCTTCCTACATGCGTTTTCATTTTGTCTAGACCATTTCTCCTGACGTAGTGTGTCTAGTGTGTTTGGCGAGGGTGGAGTGTGTGTGTGTGTGCGTGTGTGTGTGTGTGTGTGTGTGTGTGTGGTAGTAGCAAGATGGCATCTCTTGGTGTTAGTCCCTCCTTATCACTTCAGCACCTCTTGGATTGAGGGCATGAATTGGGTTGTTGTAAGCCTTAAAGAGCTGTTTTATGTCTGTCTGTTAAGCCCATAAAGGGCCACCACCAGAGCGACTGAAGAACATTATCCCTATTTTTCGTTCTATTTTCTTTGTCTTACTAGAAAGAGAAGGTACTACATTTTGTTTTTGTGTTAAGAGGTTTAGAATGGTACGAATGGGTCATTAATATGTATGCAGTTGTTTTCGTAATGAAAGTTTTAACAATATGTTGTAAAGACTGAATAAGTATCCTGTGTGTTATGATGTTGTGATGTGACGAGGTCGCGTGTTACCGGGAGCGGGACGGCTATGACTGTTGTCATGACAACCTTTCCATCATCAGTCTCTCTCTGCAGGGGTGAAAAAAACATCATCCACAAAACATCGTGTGTTTAAAAACAGGAAGACGAACTAGACTGTCCGGGCACTTCTCTCCGGAAATACACTAGACCGTACACTAAGAATTAGTTATGAAATATTAAGAGCATGTGTGTTGAAAATGGTCAAACTGAACTCATTGCCACAAGATTCTAAATGCGCAAAGCATGTTAGGACTGCACTACTAATATGGTGTTTCTTTCAACATCGAGATAAATTTCACATATGTAAATAAATAAAACAAGTTTAACATGTCTTAGCTTGGTCAGTCAGTATGATATAGAAATTCTATTTAATGTTTAAGCAAGAAACGTTCCTAGTGAGCATACTGGAAAAAAGTATATAAACCACTGTAAGCACACTCAGTGAAGTCATAATGGACATAGGCTACTGAACAAACCGTATTAAGTTAACTGAAAACTGTGTAACTCAATTTAATTGTGAGTCCGTTACAGAAGACCAAGATTGTTCAACTAAATCACTGGGTTGACATTTCCATTTCCAGAATAACTGGGCCCTTTCTACTCACGTCTCTTAAATCCGTTGTGATTAGAACGTAATCAGGTGGACCAGTCGCTCGCGGTCTGGATGAAATGCTTTTTTTTTCACTTTTGACATTTTTTGAGTGAAAAGGTTGATGGAACCGACATGGATTTTGACCAGATGCGAGTGACGTGTGTGGGAAGGACCCAAGGCTACAACTCTTTTTTATTTATTTGTATCGATTGTACAGAGAACTCCGACACTCACAAACCACGCCATTCTGTTTGCCAAACTCTACAGGTACTTAATCCAAGGACGATTCAAAACATTATCGCACGCCGAAACCACGCTGTGCAAACGTGTGGTTTCGTGCCTGTGTCATTTTTCATCTATATTTTTCGACAGCTGTAACAGGTGCTCTAGAAAGAGCTTCAACACTTAAGGTCTGCTTCGTTCGCTTCCGTTAATAAGAGGCAGAAAGCCCTACTCAAAAAGTATTGTAAAGCCAGTAGCCACTCAAAACAAAGGATCGTAGACGACTTGCATGTTTTTAGAATGCATATCTCCTGCTCTTTGAATGGAGATTCATCTTTGTAGGGTGTGAATATATAATGGCATTAGATCCACGTGACTTAACACAGACCTAACAGATAGAACAATAGCTTTACTCGGCCACTGTTTTTTGAGATATGAGTCAGCATTCTTTTAGTTGTTGGAAACTGTGCGTTTATTCTTGTCACAAGTGAATTGGCAAGTAACTGAGATTGACAAAGTCCAAGCAAAATGTTCCACTATGAAACAGCGAAACATCAGCTGAACTTTCTGGTAACAAAAGCTTTTAGATTTATTTTCTCTGCAGTAACAGTTGTTTGTAATACTGGACAACGTTTTGATTTTTTTATATATATTTATTATTTCTTATGTATATTTGTTTGTTTTTTAAGTAATAAAATTGAAAATTTGTGAACTTTCTGTTGACTGTCTTCGATATTAAACGTGCTTTTCACAGACTGGTTTAGACAATTTAACGAACGTAGGAACAGCGCGCCAAAAACACTTACAAGAGATATTTAAAAACTTCTCTAACTTTTATATAAATGTACAGTATATGATGATGCAGTACAAAATCCTGGTGCCTGTCACCCTAACTATTTGAAATACAAACTACCCTTTGTGCAATAGTATAGAAAACAATAAGTGCATAATATTGATCATCTTTGGTATGTTTGTATTTTACACAGCAAATGTCAGTGCTATTTTTCAGTGTTAATTTAACACCAGGAAGTTCATTTTACTCATTGAGTCTTTTTATCATCCCATAATGAGATGGACTTTTTCAGTTTGACAGCAAATCAAGAGGATGCAGCCTTAACCGCCTGTGCTATATGTTACTTTGGATAAAAGTGTCAGTTATTTATATTTAATTCAAAATCAACACTTTGAATTTGCTGTGTACGATTGATAACGATCCATTTAAATTGTCTTCAGCTTTAGATTTGAATGAAATGCGATGGTAACTTTCAAATAAGTAAAACAACCGTTGCTCATCATCACATGTGAAAACGATACACTTGACCTAGTCCTCCAGAATCTGCACCCCCAATGCCTACCTACCCCCTAACATCCTCACACAACAGAGCCCCCCCTCCTGTTTCAGTGTTAGAACTCCTGACTCAGAAAACAAGAAATCCTCACAAGTGCCACAAGGCCTCTTTGTCGCCAGGCCCTTTGTCGCCAGTTTGTCGCCAGTTTGTCGCCAGTTTGTCGCCAGTTTGTCGCCAGTTTGTCGCCAGGCCCTCTTTGTCGCCAGGCCCTCTAGGTTGTGTGACAGTCAAACTGCTCATTTCTTGTTAAAAGCTGTAATTGTCTGTGCAGCTCCTTGTCAACCAGCTCCTGCATCCTGATCCTTTGTGATTGGAGGAGATCCTGGCCAGTGATCTAGATCCTGGGATCAGGGACCCCATGAAGAGATTGCAATTTGTCCCCCCCCTCCCCTTCCCATTTTGGTTTAGTCCGTTCTGTCATTCAACAAATGTTTTGACTGCCTTCCCCCCTTTAGGGCCCTTGGTAGTCTGTCCCCCACCACACTCTGTCACCCCTTTCAGTGACATCACAGCTCCTCCTCGTCCTCGCTGACCATGTCCAGGTCCTTGTCCTTCCTACGGGGGCTCTCCGAGACAAACTCCCACTGTTGCGCCTCCAGGTCCCGCAGCTCCCCCTGCAGGCGTTCCAGGTGTACTGCACGCGGCTCCGCAGCAGGCGCCCTGGGAACGGGTTCATGTCCACGAAGGCGATGTTGGTCAGCTTCCTGGCGAGAGAAAAGAGACTACAGTCGGCCCTTGGAACTGATCGAGACGAATCGAATTCAGTTTGTGAAGCTCTTTTTATAAGCAATGTTAAGAAAGGGCTTTACACTGGTGGCTATGGATCAGCACCTATAACCAATCTAGACCCCCAAGAGATGACGAGGAAAAAGTCCCTCAAAAATTCGGAGACAACAAAATGGAAGAAACCAGGCTTGGTGAGGGCTCCGCTCCTTCAGGAACAGCTCTTACACTGCATGTAGATACCGACTTAGCTCATACAGTATGAAACACTTAGCTCATACAGTATGAAACACAAAGCCATCAATACTGCAGTAGAGCTATGCACCTCTGATCCTTGGTCTTTGGCAGTATTTTCTTAATGCACTCTTTGGATGAAAGCATCTGCTAAATTAAGTTAAAAAAAGCTCAAAGTCAACCAGATCTGATCTATTCTTTTTCGCCCAGTCAGGAAGATCAAGGTGGAGCTGTTGGGAGTGATTTTGTCCTTGGTGAACTCCACTCGGATGTACAGTACTCCTCTATTCTCCTATGTGTCAGCGCACAGCACACAGCTCTGCCTACGCTGCCACTCTCTGAATAATATATACATATCTCTGCAGTAAAAATAACTCCCGTGTCTCGTCCTCCAGCCGCAGGAGACAAAGGACTCGCTAACCTCAGAAGTACACCAACACAACAGCTAGACCGAGGAAGTGAACAACAGGAGAACTCCGTCCACCGGCACCACGGTAACAGAGTCATGTGACCCTGGTCCCCCTGTCTCACCTTCCGTCTGAGATGGTCTTGGTGAAGAAACGCAGGTACTGGTAGATCTCCACGTTGTCGTGGATTTTCAAGATGTCTTCTTCTTTGTACTTGAAGAGGGCCAGCGCGTAACGAAATATCACCTTGGGGAGAAACACAGGCCATACAAGTCAAGTTCGTCTCTGAATACCTCAACATGGGACGCTTCCTCCACAGGCCCCGCTCTCCTCTGAGTGATCCAGAGGGATTCTGGGTATTGTAGTGTCCCAGACGTTTACATTTAGTCATTTAGCAGTCGCTCTTATCCAGATTTACAGTACGTACAGGGACATTTCCCCCCGAGGCAAATAGGGTGAAGTGCCTTGCCCAAGGACACAACGTCATTTGGCACAGTCTGCGAATCGAACCATCAACCTTCTGATTCTCAACCCGACTCCCTAACCGCTCAGCCATCTGACCCCCTTGTACCTTCGACGTACCTTGGTGCCCTCGAAGAGGAAGGCGTCCCACACCCTCAGCAGGATGTCGCTGGGCAGGCTCTCTACGAAGGCCACCAGGAACCAGTTGAAGGTGATGAGGGACACGTCCACGTTGTGTTCCTCACAGTGCTGCATCAGCCTGGGCATCTTCTCTGCCATGAAGTCCTTCAGCACGCGCTGGTCTGCCTGGGGACCACAAGCGCCGGGACGGCTCAATGTTACCTTTTGTTTTTCAAACACAACACTAGTATCTCAAACTGGATGACCGTGTGTCATTGATTGGTCAAAAGCACGGGAACTTGCGGTCAGTTGAACGCACTTTAATTTAATAAACGCCCAGTGGTTCACAACCTACATTTGAGCACTTTTTATGATACTTCTTGAATTGATAAAAGCACGGTTCCTCCGAGTGAGGGGCCAGTCACCTGAGACGCTAGCAGGTTTTTGGTGTAGTAGTCCTGGGGCATGATGACGTCCACCACCGCCACCAAGCACCAGAAGGCCTCCTCCTCGCTCTGTAGCACCAGCAGGGCAATGGCTGCCAGTCTGGGGGGGAGAGGGAGAGGGGAGAGGGGGTGGAGGAGGGGAGGGGAGGGGAGAGGGGGCGGGAGGAGGAGAGAGAGGGAGAGGGGAGAGGGGAGAGGGGAGAGGGGAGAGGGGAGAGAGGGGGAGAGGGGGAGGGGGAGGGGGGGAGGGGGGAGAGGGGGGAGGGGGGGAGGGGAGAGGGGGGGAGGGGAGAGGGGGTGGAGGAGAGAAGAGAGGGGAGAGGGGAGAGGGGAGAGGGGAGAGGGGAGAGGGGAGAGGGGAGAGGGGAGAGGGGAGAGAGGGGAGAGGGGAGAGGGGGAGAGGGGAGAGGGGAGAGGGGGAGAGGGGAGAGGGGGAGAGGGGAGGAGGGGGTGGAGGAGGGGAGGGGAGGGGAGGGGAGGGGAGGGGAGGGGAGGGGAGGGGGAGGGGAGGGGAGGGGAGGGGAGGGGAGAGAAGAGAGGGGAGAGGGGGGTGGAGGAGGGGAGAGGGGGGGAGGGGGGAGGGGGGAGGGGAGAGGGGAGAGGGGGAGAGAGAAGAGAGGGGAGAGGGGAGAGAGGAGAGAGAAGAGAGGGGAGAGGGGAGAGGGGGTGGAGGAGGGGAGGGGAGAGGGAGAGGGGGGTGGAGGAGGAGAATAGTCATTGAAGTTTAGATCATTTATATAACCCAAGCAGATCCCAACAAATAAACTCATGGGCCGACCTGAACATACCATTACTGCTATTTGACCATTGTCCACTAGGTGGCACTGTCTCACAACTGGGAACCATGACAACCCCTTAAGTGAAATTCAGTTTCTTCCTTCTAATCGACAAAGCAGCTAACGGTACCTGAAATCTCGTACCTGTTCAGCCCTTGGCAGTAGCCAATCCCAGGGTTCTGCCAGGAGAAGGCCAATAGGATGCGTTCCAGCTGTTGCAGGGCGGGGCTAGAGGGGGAACAGAATTTCTGATTGGTGGTGAGTGTTCGGTGGAGGTCCAATTGGATCTGTCTGGAGGCTGGATGGGGAGACGTGTGACTCTTCTGGCACAGCTGCAATGTTAAGAGTTGGATCTTGTTAAGAAAATATGCTCTGTATCTTTTTCATTCCACAGAGATAGGCTATCTGACTTGATCAAATTAACCCTGACCTACATTTACATTTAGCAGACGCTCTTATCCAGAGCGACTTACAGTAAGTACAGGGACATTCCCCCCCAGGCAAGTAGGGTGAAGTGTCTTGCCCAAAGACACAGCGTAATTTTTCACAGCCGGGAATCAAACCGGCAACCTTCTGATCACTAGCCCGATTCCCTAACCTCTCAGCCATCTGACTCCTTAACCCTGACTGTTGGTAGCGGTCCGGGTGGCTCTCTCTCGTGGAGCGCGTGCGGCTCTTCACCAGCCATCTCCAGAGCTTCTGCCGGTACTCGCGCGGGACGCCGGCCCGTAGCAGGGTCTTCAGCTCCGGGGGAGGGGGTGAGTTCGTGGCAGGGGCGCCCGCCCAGGAGCTGAGCCCAGCGGCTGAGCAGCGGATGGTCTCCTGCCTCCTGGTTCAGCAGGTTGTGGGAGCGGATCTCCAGAGCTTGGATCTTGGCCAGAAGCTGCATGTCCTCCACCTCGTAGTCAGGGGATGATCTTGAAGCCGTACTCGTCGTGCTCTCTGAGGGGGGGTGGGGGGTGGGGTGGGGGGGGGTGGGGGAGGGGGGGAGGGGGGAAGGAGTTGAGGTCATTTGAATGTACACATGTGGAGGGGGATTTGAACCTGAGACTGAAGGTTTTAGTTTTTTTGTGGACCTGCTGTTTTACACTTCTGGATTCTAACCCTGAACACCTAAATGCTGTTAGAACTATGCACTGGTGACCCAGGTGAGGGTGTGTACCTGACTGGGATGAGATGGAGTTTGTTCTCCAGGTCTCCTTGGAGAGACTCGCTGATGAGCTGCCTGACCGCCTGGCGCTGGCCAGGTTCTAGAGCCTTGTTCTCCAGGAGTTTCCTCAGAACTGCCAGGTACCTGCTCTCCTTCCCACAGTGGCTGGCCTCCAGGGAGGCACACTGAAACACAGAGATGGAGGGAGGCTGGGTTGGGCCTGTCGTAACCTAAAGTGCTTTTTAACAGGCCAATGGGCACCAGAAGCAGCGCTTGGTGATACCTGAGACGTGGTTACTTTGCACTGTGCTTGGTAAATACGGACTCACCTTCACCATCAAGCTTTTCTCCTGCTCTGAGCTGTTTCTCCATAGCTTGGTCAACTGGTGGATCTCTGAGTTTAGGAATTTGTTCTGAGTTTTGTAAGCTTCTATGTCATCCTGAGACGATGGGAAAGAGAAGGAAAAATAAACATGAATATTATCAGCGAAGGTTTAAAAACCAGAATAAACATTTTATCTATAGAGCTCAGTGGTGAAGCATTTGACTGCATTCAACCCCCCCCCTGCCTTCCCGGTTGCCATGGATAAAAACGTCTTGTAAGACACTTGGTTCCTCACCCTGAGGTTCTCCAGACCCTGCTGCTGGAGAGTGGAGGTCTGAGGCTGGTTGGTGGAACTATCGGCTGGTCTGGGGTCAGTCATACTGGACGCCAACTTCTCAGACAGCTTCACGATCACCTGGAAGGCCGTGTCACACATCTCTACTGTTATCACCTTCATCGTGATTCTTGCGGTAGTCATCATCGTCATCATCATCCTTATCATCGCTGTTATTGTCTTCGTCATCATCATAAACAGGAGCCCCCCGTCCATAAAGTATATCATTTGTATCGTAACATATCGTATCATAACATATCGTATCGTAACATATCGTATCGTAACATATCGTATCCCAACATATCGTATCATAACATATCGTACCGTAACATATCGTAAAACATATCGTATCAGGAGTCCCCCCCCTTCCTCACCTGCTGCTTGGCCTGGTTCTTGTCCATCATCAGCCTGATGTTTCCCTGCAGCTCTTCCACGTGAGCTTCCCTCTCAACCAGGCTCCTCTTCAGCCCGTCCGCCTCGGTCCTCATCTCCTCCAGTCGGCAGCGAGTGTCGGCGGCCTGCCGCTCGCGGTGCCTCAGCAGCTCAAGCCGCTCCTGCTCGCCGTCGGCCGCCAGGAACTCGGTGCACGTCCGCTTCTCCAGCTGTGCGGCCTCCAGGGCCTTGTGTAGGAGCCACACCAGCTCCTGGAGAGGAGGAGGAGCAGGAGGAGCAGGAGGAGGAGGAGGAAGAGGGGGTAGGATGGCAGATATGGATTTAGATTCAGAAAATAGAGGATGTGCTTGACTGTAGATCAAGAGGTCATAGGTTCAACTCTTGTCAGTCGGAGAGGGATCTGTCTTTCTCTTCCTGTCTGTCTGTCTGTCTCTGTCTGTCTGTCTGTCTCTCTCCTTCTATTTCTCTCTACACATTAAGGGGTGATATTAAATATGATGCCTGAGGAAAATGAGGGACTCGACAAAGTATCTGAAACAATCTCCACCTTCTGGGATTTAACCTCCTCGGCCAGCATGTGTTTCTCCTGCTGGAGCTGGGCCGTCCTGTCTGGAGAGGACGTGTCTCTGCCGAAGGAGGGCATGGTGGCAGAGTTTCCCCTCCTGTTCCTCATGGTCCGTGGAGATGGAGACGGCAGGGGGGACAGGGAGGGTCTGTGCTCCCCCGGAGAACGACTTCCTGCAGGGTCAACCAGCAGAGGGCCGGCTGGGGGTGTAGGTGCTGTGGAAGGGAAGTGAGGTCATGGAGGAATGGCTTCTGGTGCGGGCAGCTTTGTAAACACCATGTGGCTTCTGCGATCGTTTGATAATACATACTAGTTATGAATTTCATGATGTTGTAGTGACTTGATTTCCAAAACCAAAATATACTCACACACAAATTTACTCAGAAATCAGGAATTAAAAATACTGTCTTAAAAAGGTAATTTCAAACACACGCTTTTCAGATTACATCAAAGATTTTTAAAAGGCCCCAAAAGTGGGCCGAATGCTATCAGTCCCGCCTGGATGTGGGGTCTGTCTGAGACGTACTGAGTCTGTCCAGCGTTGAGGGAGGCAGGGTCTGGATGGCGTCCGCTGGGTTCCCTGTTGGGGTCTCGATGTGGAACACGCTCTGGCTGAACTCCTGGGACGAGCGCTTGGAACGCAGACTGTGCACAGAGTTCCTTTCAAATCAAAACACATTCTATCAGAACGAGGGGGGTCAGGTGGCTGAGCGGTTAGGGAATCGGGACAGTAATCAGAAGATTGCTGGTTCAATTCCCGGCCGTGCTGAATGACGTTGTGTCCTTGGGCAAGGCACTTCACTTACTTACTGTAAGTCGCTCTGGATAAGAGCGTCTGCTAAATGACTAAATGTAAATAACGGTAAGCACCCACAGGGAGATTACACAACTGTGTAAACTCCAGGCTTCATAATCAATACCTTTTAAAACGAAATAACTACCCCTTTTTTGACGTGGCTGGGATAACAGACACGATAATACATTTACGCACTTCCCCAAGGGGTCACCACAACGTTTTCGATCCCGTTTTCGAAAAGGTTTTCTGTCATCAAAACTCTTGTCTAAGTCAGGGCCTAACCCGATGGAAACGACATGCTTCTTCCCTGCCCTAGTAGAGGCAGAGCTAGGCTGGTTTGAAGCAGCGGTAGAGGCAGAGCTAGGCTGGTTTGAAGCAGCGGTAGAGGCAGAGCTAGGCTGGTTTGAAGCAGCGGTAGAGGCAGAGCTAGGCTGGTTTGAAGCAGCGGTAGAGGTAGAGCTAGGCTGGTTTGAAGCAGCGGTAGAGGCAGAGCTAGGCTGGTTTGAAGCAGCGGTAGAGGCAGAGCTAGGCTGGTTTGAAGCAGCGGTTAGAGGCAGAGCTAGGCTGGTTTGAAGCAGCGGTAGAGGCAGTGCTAGGCTGGTTTGAAGCAGCGGTAGAGGCAGAGCTAGGCTGGTTTGAAGCGGCTGAGACTGGATCTACGTACTGGATGTGTATGAGGGGATGTTTGATGGACATGCTGCTCAGGGGGGTCTTCTGACGCCGGCTGGCAGCCTCCTCGCCCACCAGCCCCCAGGGCATCTTCACCACGGGCAGGAAGCTGTCTGTGGAACAGGAAGTAGAAACGTGAGTGGGTCTCTGGGCCCTTGAGGCTGGGTCACACATGGGATAGTGGAGGAAGGCTTCCGCTGGAAGACAATGAGAGTGAAATCATGGGTTGGAGTGGCCTCCGAGCAGGTCGTGATCTCGACTCTCTGGTCGGAAGACTTGTTGTGATTGAGTTCAGGCTAAGTTGAAGTCATTCACTTCATTTGACAGCTTTTTACAAGCTCTTATCTTGTTCATGTTGAGGTAGTCGTTTGGGGAATGAACAGAGTGGATTTTATCCTGTGACCTAATTTTCAGGAGTTTTTTTCTCCTGACCCCAAACATCTATTAACTCTGAGACATAGACACAATCTACTCTTATTAATAGCAAGCTTACAACACACTAACTAGTATCCAATGACTAGTTCTATTGATTAGTGAATAATTTAAGCACACAGGAAATCCCAATTTCTTCCACACCAGTCCTGTCAGTTCTGATGGCTATGAAAACATAACCATAACCAGTAATTGACACAGTAACGTCTTGTAATGTATTCATTCACCAGATACTTATATCAGCTACCTCTTGATCTGTAGTGTAAATGCTCTAACCACCAAGCTATACCCTGACACAGTGAGAGAGAATGGTGGTTTCCTGTATCTCGGAGTCAGTTAAGACAAGTCAGTGCAGGCAAGGCGTACCTCTAAACTGTTGATCAGCCATGCTGTGTCTCCACAGGGAAATACCATTGTGACAAATAACTGTATTTAGAACCTCACATAAATCATATTGAATGTGTCGTATGTGATATTCTGACACGTGTTATTAAGGCTTTTACGTGTGACCTTTTACGGTAAGCTAATGGGGTATCAACTAGGGGTGGGGGGGGAAATCGATTTGCATTTGAATCGCAATTCAGTCTATTAGCGATTCACATCGATTCACAAATGTTTTTTATTTTTTTATAAATACATCTGTTTGCGATCAAAAATCGTGAATCGATTAAAAATCGATTTCGTGACCCCAAGAATCAAATCGTGAGGTACCAAAAGATTCCCACCCCATAGTATCAACCCTTTTATGTTAGCTAATCTTATGTCACTTTGAAAGTATTCTTCCTGCCTTAAAATAACTATAGGGTGTCTGTTGATAGTCTAGAACAGCCTGTGTGAAGTGCTCTGTGCTGTACTTTAATCGGGGTTATTTTAGTCCCTCTTTCACCACCTGCTTTGAGAATCAATACGGTGTCAGACATGCACTTCCTGTCTGACTCACAACCACTTCCTGCAGATGGCAGGCTAGCCCAAACATTCCTCCCCAGAATCTCACACACACAAGGCATGCTGGGTAATATTTTATGAAGACTTTTTTTAAACATAAAAATAAGTGTTTTTGTTGAAATAAAATTGATAATTTGAGGTGACAATGTACAGAAGCTTTGGTGGTCTAACCACAACGCCCAGTAGTCATCATATCAGACATCAAGGGGCTTTCATATCATATATTGTTGGATAACGGACAAATGGAAGCTCAATCCTAAACTGTTCTGGTAACTTGTGGCAATTACATTTAAAAAATTGAATCAATCAATCTACGAAATCCTCCCTTTCCCGACAGAGTTAACAAGTGTTTCCTGCTATCGAGTCTCCAGAGAAGACTACAGTACCGTTGCTCAGCATAGCCACTCTGTAACTCTGCCAAAACAGATCTTTATCTGGCAAACGTACAGAGTAGCATCAAAGGCATCCGATTAGCTTCCCTTCCTGAACCCCACCCCAGCTATCTCCCACAAACACCGAGCCCCCGGAGGGATGACCTACAACCACAAGCTTTCACAACAACTGAAGAGTTTCAGCTCAATAATGGCCTTATGAAATGCTGCACAGATGTGCCCACTGACATGAATGTACCGTTTTACCAATGACTTTACCAATGATACTCCTGACCTGCAGTGGCCAGCTAACAACTCCATAGAGTACCCCATTAGAGTTACATTAACTACCATGTCACTACAATACACAGCAATAACTACAGTAATATAGATTAAAAAATAAATTAATATAAGGTTAAACAAAGTACAGACATCCAGTAAAGCTATCTTGTAAACATGATGAGAACAGCAAGTGAAAACATGTCTTATTTCTCCCGTGATTAGAACTGGATCTGACTGAACAGTCTCGGGGTGGAAGTTCTTCCAGACATCAGCTGACTGGGTATTACATAACCTGAAGTCAGTTTATCCTCTAGGCCTCGAAATGTGTGAGACTTCTTTCTACTCATTTGATCATTTTCACCTTTATTTGCATTCTACAATTTGAAATCCTCACCCAGGGAGTGGTAGTGTAGACATTGTAATGGTGTATCTTGTACTTTTTTTCTCAATTTTTCCCCCCAATTTTTTCCAGCTATGAATGAAAATGACTAAAGACTAAAAGCTCAGATCCAGAGAGAACCAGGCTGACATGCAGTCTTTCACTCATCCCTGGCTCAGCGTGAGTCACTAGACTGCTACAGTGTGTCACCCCTTGCCTCTCCCTGGTTGCTTACTAACCTCACAGGGGACTTCCTAACTGTCTCTTCCCAGCACACTGGCAGCCCACCCACTTCATCACCCACTTCCTCTCATGGTTGAGCAAAGCCGTCTTGCTGCAAGACAGATCACCGCCTCAACACAGCTGGGTGTTTACATCTGTGTTGTGGTTGAAGGCGGGGTGTATTGGGACACTTCAAATGACTGATAAGAATCTTAAGTGTGACCTAAAAAAAAACATGAGTGTTGTAATTATATCTTATTACAAGTTGTTTCCGGCCCTTTCTGGTTGATGTGTGGTTGGGTTGCGTCAATGTTAGACGGGAGCATGATTTCGGCGTGTGTCTTTTCTCTTCAAACAACGGTTACCACGACAACATTTCAGTGTCAGATTTTTTTTCATGTTAGTTGCTTGCTTAGCAGCACTGGGGCATGGTGTTTCATTAAAATCTGACTGTAAAAGTGCAGCCGAACCTTTTAACACTGAGATGTAACTATGTAAACAGATCTATTCAGAGCAAGGGAGGGATGGGGTCACAAGGTTATCTGTGCATAGTTTACACTGCCACTCTGTTACCCTCCCTGACTCTGTTTCTATTTCTTTCTCCTACTCTCACTCTCCCTCTCCCTCTCCCTCTCCCTCTCCCTCTCCCTCTACACATCTCCCTCTCCCTCTCCCTCTCCCTCTCCCTCTCCCTCTCCCTCTCCCTCTCCCTCTCCCTCTCCCTCTCCCTCTCCCTCTCCCTCTCCCTCTCCCTCTCCCTCTCCCTCTCCCTCTCCCACTCCCACTCCCTCTCCTCTCTCTCTCACCCAGCAGTTGGGCTGTGTCTCACCTGGGCTGTGGTTCTCTGTGGCTGGTCCTGGTGTGTGGTTGGCTGTGCTGGGCCTGTTAGCTCGCTCCGTCAGTTGGTCTCTATGCTGCCATCTCTTCAGCTGCAGTTGCTGCAGCCAGTACATCATCGCTTCCTGGTTGGCTGCCTGAGATGAGAACACACCCCACGAAGCCATAGAAAAGCAGAGCAGAATGGGGACTTGATTAGAATACAATAGAATATATGTTTTCCTTTGCTTCCTGGTTTGCTGCCCCAGACAAGAACAAGTCAGAATAAAACATTAAAAGAGTAGAGTAGAACATGGAGTCGAGTAGAATTTAAAGTAGAATAAATTGCAGAAAAGAGTTGAATGTACTCTTTCTGGTGATGTTTCTGATTGTCTGGAAGGTGGCATTTAATATAGAAAACGTACTTCCGTATACCTGCGTCATGTCCATTAATTGTATATAGCGGCGGGACAAGTTATCCCTTACTCCTCAGCGTGAATACATTCTTGAGAGCCCTGGAGCTGACTAGCACGCAAAATTACAAAAGCTGAAGTTCAATTCGATCCCTTTATTCATACTTTGTGTACGTCTCAACATATTCAAACCGTCAGGGGCCAGGGGCTCCCTACCAGACAGCAGTCTTACCTTGAGGACGAAGGTGCGCTCGGGGGGTCTGTACGTGGAAGGTTCCGGCCTCTCCCTTGAGGGGGTATCCTAGCGTGGCGCTACGCAGCTCCACCCGGCCCAGTGGGGCCACATCCTGCGCTGTCCTGTAGTAGAACAGCTGGCTCTTCTTCTCCTCGTAGGTGAACCAGCGCAGCTTCCACGCCTTCAGAGGTCCTCCGAGCTTGTGAAGGTAGCCGCACAGCTGGGAGCTGGGGGGCTGCGTCTGGGGCTCGGGGTAGTCGGAGGTGACCTGGTGGTCGACGGGAGGTGGAGGTGAGATGGTCTGGAGGTAGTTGGGGGGGCGTTGATTCGGCGGGATCCTCTTCGTGGTGGTTCTCTTTGGGGGAGGTAGCAGATCCACTAACGGAGACTCCTTCCTTCTGGTGATCCCCGACAGAAGACTGATCCTCTCTTCCCTGGAGGTCTGCGGCGTCGGGAGCCGGTCGCTCTTCCTCCTGGCGGTCACCTCTGCTGGGAGCAAGCTCTGGTGGGACCTGCCTGCTCTGGTGGTCCAGCGTGGATTGGCCCATGGTGTTTGTGTGAGGAGTGTTCTCTTCAGAGCTCCCTGGTGTTGTGATATGATCAGCTCCATCCGCTCCGCTGAAGACTCGGCTCCGGCAGGATACGAGGGAGACCACGCAGAGCTGGGATTTCCTTCTGGGGACTCTACCTCCATCTCTCTGCACAAGGAGACAATATGAGGGAGGGAGGGAGGGAGAGGGGGAGAGGGGGAGAGGGAGAGGGAGAGAGGGAGAGGGAGAGGGAGAGGGAGAGGGAGAGGGAGGGAGGGAGGGAGAGGGAGGAGGGAGAGGGAGAGGGAGAGGGAGAGGGAGAGAGGGAGAGGGAGGAGAGGGGAGGGAGGGAGGGAGGGGAGGGAGAGGGAGAGGGAGAGGGAGAGGGAGAGGGAGAGGGAGAGGGAGAGGGAGAGGGAGAGGGACGAGGGAGAGGGAGAGGCGAGAGGGAGAGGGGAGAGGGGAGAGGGAGAGGGAGAGGGAGAGGGAGAGGGAGAGGGAGAGGAGAGGGAGAGGGAGAGGGAGAGGGAGAGGGAGAGGGAGAGGGAGAGGGAGAGGGAGAGGGAGAGGGAGAGGGAGGGAGGGAGGGAGAGGGAGGGAGGGAGGGAGGGAGAGGGAGAGGGAGAGGGGAGAGGGAGAGGGAGAGGGAGAGGGAGAGGGAGAGGGAGAGGGAGAGGGAGAGGGAGAGGGAGAGGGAGAGGGAGAGGGAGAGGGAGAGGGAGAGGGAGAGGGAGAGGGAGAGGGAGAGGGAGAGGGAGAGGGAGAGGGAGAGGGAGAGGGAGAGGGAGAGGGAGAGGGAGAGGGAGGGAGGGAGGGAGAGGGAGAGGGAGAGGGAGAGGAGAGAGAGGAGAGAGAGAGAGAGGAGAGAGAGGAGGGAGGGAGGGAGGGAGGGAGGGAGGGAGGGGAAAAGCAGAAACAAAAGCAAACAATGATGTGATGAGGGTGACAGGATATCTGAGTCGGATGAACCATTCTGGTTTAACAATGAGCCTGTATGGAGATTTGTTCAGATGCTTTTAAGTATTTTCTGACTGTCACTGAAATGTATGTTGCCATACAGATATAACATAATGGTTGTTAACGTTTTCCACCTATTGATATGTTATGTCTCTTGTCTATTCTAGGTATAGCTCAGTTGTAGAGCATTGGACTCCAAATGTGGCGGTTTGATAGCTCTCACTTTGGTTAAGTTTTTTTTATTGTACTTTATTGTACTATTGTATTGTACCCTCCTCTATGTAAGCTATTGTGTTGGCCAATAAAGCCATTTAGGGCATTCAAACTTCAACATTAGAACCTGTTAGAATAACTGACAGATGGCACTTTGCCCGTGACTATGTTGTAATCATTTATAAATGGGTTATAAATAATCCATCCTGTAGCCTACGTCTGACTACTGGCTATGAACGTTACTCATAGCAAACTATCTTTCTTTACTTGACTACGACTGAAAGATTTTAAAACAGAACACTGGCTGTGTGGCAACCGTTCCAGACAACACCAACTTAAACAAATTGCACAATCCCATTTCTTTGAGCGAAAGAATAAATAACAAAAAGACATTAAACGGATTATACCTCTCTTTAAATCGTTCGCTGGCAGTGCGCGTTTCCACAACATTCTACGTTCCTTAAGCGACTTATTTTAGCCAACCCTTTAATGCCCCCGATTATGATCAACTGTCATCGAGGAAAGGAGGAAAGGAATAACGAAAATGAACAGGCGTGTGTTTTTGGGCGTGTCCCAAACATACCTGAGGGCGTGTGTGTACAAGTAGGACGTCCACTCAATCCAGCTAGCGTGACCTGGTTCAAGCCTGGTCCCACATTCTACGGTAAACGATTACATTACCCACTAAACCACATCCATATTACGAAACATTTGTATGAAACACCGTCTTGAAATGTGTTAAAGGCAGTTTAAGAGATATGGTCTCTGATTCTCACGTCTCAAACTACTTAAAGCACCCATTCACAACTGTCAGACTGTCATCTTGGGTTTTAGGAAATTGCATCAACCTCGGCTGTAATCCCCACCTTCATTTCTTGAGACGGTAAAGACTGCAGTTCCCCTCCGCTCCTTTAGAGGGAGACGTTCTACCGGGTTACTCTTTATTTCACAGTCTGGGTTGAAAGTTGAAACTTTTCACAACACCACACGTACACATGTGTGGATATGCCCTGCAGATTTCTAACGCTAAATTGTAATTAGCTAGACATTAAGGTAAGCAGATGCATATATATATGTTCTCCTGAGTGACAAACCCAACTTCACGAAATATAGATTTTTACAATTGTGTATAGCTAGCTAGCTGTTCGCTGAAACTCTATTTAGTAGCTCGCCTCATAATGTCAAAAATGCTTGTGTGAACATTGAGACTTAAGCTACTGTTTTGATTTCTTGATTTAGGAAACAAAATGCGTAATTTAAAGTTGCTGAAACGTCTGCGGTGTACGGAGCTGGGCGGTCCGGGAACTCCGCAGTGCTTGTCGATAAGGACCGACACCGGCTCGTTACTAATCTGTTCGGAATATTCCGTGACAGAGTTTGACCCACGAGTTGGACAGGTAAAAAGCCGATAATCTGCCATAATGTACCTGGGAACGGAATATATGTAGCCTACAAAATATATTCTATATGCACTGTTTATGTCGGATTTGGAACTACACCCTGGTCTTTAGTTTTTCAGGAGACTGATGTAAATTCTTAACCTTATTAGTAGCTACAGTACACCGCGCTACATTAATCACTTGACTTTATGCTCAGGTGGTCAATGAAGTTTCACTGACAGCGGCGAACTACCTCCCGGAAGATGGCAGTGGGCTTGTGATTGGTGTCCAGGATTTACCGGACCAGGAGTCTGTGTGTGTAGCGACTGCCAGCGGTGACGTTATCTTGTATAACCTCAGCACCAGCCAGGTGTGTAGCGGTGTCTATTTAGAATGAATCCGAGCCCGTTGCAGTTGTTTTCTCCCTACAGTACTAGGGCTGTGTGTGTTTGTGAATGAGTGAGTGAGTGAGTGAGTGAGTGAGTGAGTGTGTGAGTGTGTGAGTGTGTGAGTGTGTGAGTGTGTGAGTGTGTGAGTGTGTGAGTGTGTGAGTGTGTGAGTGTGTGAGTGTGTGTGTGGTTCTAAACACTTCCTATGTTTCTTCCTCCCAGCTGGAGTGTGTGGGCAGTGTGGAAAGTGGGCTGACCTCCATGACCTGGAGCCCTGATCAGGAGCTGGTCTCTCTTACCACCGGTCAGTAACAGTTACATCCCAGCGTATTCCTTCAGCAGACGCTTTAAGTCACAGCGGCATAGCAACAGTGCACAAACACCTCTTTTACGAACGCTGGTTGGTTGATTTTCTCAGCAAATACACTGACCAGGAACTACTGTCCTCTGGGTCCTAGTAGTGGTTCTATACCGTGAAATCTGACCTGTAAGGATATGCTCTGGTCCTCAGTTAATATATCCTCCTCTTTCTGTCTGCACCTTTTAGGTCAGGAGACCATTATCATGATGACCAAAGACTTTGAACCGATCACAGAGGTCAGCATCCACCAGGATGACTTTGGAGAAGGTAAGGAGGTGTTGATCTTCAGGACAACCCTCAGAGGGAGCATAACACGACGATCAACAAGGTCTCCCTCTCCCTCTCTCTCTCTCTCTCTCTCTCTCTCTCTCTCTGTCTCTGTCTCTGTCTCTGTCTCTGTCTCTGTCTCTGTCTCTGTCTCTGTCTCTGTCTCTGTCTCTGTCTCTGTCTCTGTCTCTGTCTCTGTCTCTGTCTCTGTCTCTGTCTCTGTCTCTGTCTCTGTCTCTGTCTCTCTGTCTCTCTGTCTCTGTCTCTGTCTCTGTCTCTGTCTCTGTCTCTGTCTCTGTCTCTGTCTCTGTCTCTGTCTCTGTCTCTCTCTCTCTCTCTCTCTCTCTCTCTCGCTCTCTCTCCCCATGATGTCTGTTTCTAACGGTTGTGTCTGTCCTCTGTCTGGTGTTGCTGTGTTGCAGGGAGGTTCATCACCGTGGGCTGGGGGAAAAAGGAGACTCAGTTCCATGGATCTGAGGGCAAACAGGCAGCTCAGAAGAGAAGCACAGTAAGCTCACAAGTTGTTACATTCATCATGGTTGTTGTTGATTGAGTCTCTCCCGGCATCTGAACCTGATGGTGTGTGTGTTGTGTGTGTGTCAGGAGGTCCAGCCCGCCGTGGCGTGGGATGACCGGCGTCCCCGGGTGACGTGGCGAGGGGACGGCCAGCTGTTTGCTGTCGGGGCGGTGTGTCCCCAGGGCGGGGCCAGGAAGGTGCGCGTGTGGAACCGGGAGTGTATCCTGCAGGCCACCAGCGAGACCGTCAACGGGCTGGAGCCACCGCTTAGCTGGAAGTAAGCTGGGCCACGCTGGACAGTCATGTGACGCTGGACAGTCATGTGACGCTGGACAGTCATGTGGGACGCTGGACAGTCATGTGACACTAACCACCGTGTAGCAAAACTTCCTGGGCCATGCTGGACAGTCATGTGACGCTGGACAGTCATGTGACACTAGACAGTCATGTTACACTAACCACCGCGTAGCAACACATCCTCAACAAGTATTCCTCAGTTAGATAATTTAGGATTTTAATCATCGTTTTTTTTTGTACTTGTTTTTAATCCTGGTCAGGCCTTCAGGTAGTCTTCTGGCCTCCACGCAGCGACACCCTAACAAGCACAGCGTGGTGTTTCTGGAGAAGAACGGGCTACTTCACGGAGACTTCACCCTGCCCTTCGGTAAAGACCAAACCAAGGTAGGTAGTGCAGGCAACCTGCGGTGAAGAGAAGCCTTGCTCCGGTCCTTCGTTTAGACCATGACATCTAACCTGAAACTGAACTGGGATATTTGGACACATTCAATTTCAACATCATAGAGCTGTTATTTCTTGCTGTATCATTCTGTGTGCCTGTGTGTGTGTGTGTGTGTGCCTGTGTGTGTGTGTGTGTTCCAGGTGAAGGAGCTCATGTGGAACAGTGACTCGACGGTGCTGGCTGTGTGGCTGGAGGACATGACTGCAGGAGAGGAGGGACAGGTCAACACGTACAGTAAGCCTGGCAACACATAAACATATGTTTGGGCCTTTTATTAATGGTACAGTTGGGGGGGAGAGAGACAGGAAAGCAGAGAGAAAAGAGGCCTTCAACTCCCCCTTTACCTCATCCACTTCCACCCCCCGTCCCTCCCTCAGTTCAGCTGTGGACCGTGGGGAACTACCACTGGTACCTAAAGCAGAGCCTGCACTTCGGCAGCGACCACCAGAGGGCGCCAGCCTGCGTGAGCTGGGACCCGGAGACGCCGCTGAGGCTGCACCTGGTGACCCGGGGCTGGGACACCCTCACCTACGACTGGGGCTGGAGCACGGCCCGCAGCAGTGGTCTGGACGCCTCAGACCAAGCCAGCGTGGCTGTGATTGACGGAGGTGAGAGCCAATGGGATTGAGGGGGAAATGTAAGGTAGGAAATATTGATGAGAAGGCGTGGGCGAGATTTGAAATCTCTTTTGGAAGATTTTCCCAGGCCAAGATAGACACCATTACAGACGACGTGAAAAATCTCTATCTATAACTGTATGAGCGAGTGACTACAACTTGCTGTGGGTGAAAGCGGCCCTCACCTCTGGTATGAACGTTGGTATGTTTGTCGTTTGAAGACAAGGTCCTGGTGACGGCGTTCCGTCAGAGCGTCGTCCCCCCGCCCATGTGTGCGTACGAGCTGCCGCTCCCCGCCCCCGCCAACCATGTGACCTTCTGCTGCCAGGCCCAGAGGACCAATCAGCTGGCAGTGCTCACTGCTGACGGACACGTCGCGGTCTACTGCCAAGGTGAGCTCAAGGAGCTTCGCTACCGGATACACACACACACACACACGTATGCACACAACACACACACAGACACACACACACACACACACACACACACACACAACACACACATAGGCACACAACACACACACACACATACACACACACACACGTATGCACACAACACACACACACACACACACACACACACAACACACACATAGGCACACAACACACACACACACACATATGCACACAACACACACACACACACACAGACGTAAGAGCCTGGAGCCTTCTGATCTTCTGATCTCCTGGAGATGTGTGTTCAGCAGCTGCAGGAGATCCGCCTGTCTCTGGGACTGGAGGAGGAGCCTTCCGAACTACAGGACGCCCCCTCGTACTGAAGACCACTTACAGGTACCCCTGTTACTGGGACTCCTGTTACTGGGACCTCTGTTACTGGGACCTCTGTTACTGGGACCCCTGTTACTGGGACCCCTGTTACTGGGACCCCTGTTACTGGGACCCCTGTTACTGGGACCTCTGTTACTGGGAGCCCTGTTACTGGGACCCCTGTTACTGGGACCCCTGTTACTGGGACCCCTGTTACTGGGACCTCTGTTACTGGGAGCCCTGTTACAGGTACCCCTGTTACTGGGACCCCTGTTACTGGGACCCCTGTTACTGGGACCTCTGTTACTGGGAGCCCTGTTACAGGTACCCCTGTTACTGGGACCTCTGTTACAGGTACCCCTGTTACTGGGACCTCTGTTACTGGGAGCCCTGTTACTGGGACCCCTGTTACTGGGACCCCTGTTACTGGGACCCCTGTTACTGGGACCCCTGTTACTGGGACCCCTGTTACAGGTACCCCTGTTACTGGGACCTCTGTTACTGGGACCTCTGTTACTGGGACCCCTGTTACTGGGACCCCTGTTACTGGGACCCCTGTTACTGAGACCTCTGTTACTGAGACCTCTGTTACTGGGACCCCTGTTACTGGGACCCCTGTTACTGGGACTACTGTTACTGGGACCCCTGTTACTGGGACCCCTGTTACTGGGACCCCTGTTACTGGGACCCCTGTTACTGGGACCCCTGTTACTGGGACCCCTGTTACTGGGACTCCTGTTACTGGGACTCCTGTTACTGGGACCCCTGTTGCTGGGACCCCTGTTACTGGGACCCCTGTTACTGGGACCCCTGTTACTGGGACCCCTGTTACTGGGACCCCTGTTACTGGGACTCCTGTTACTGGGACCCCTGTTGCTGGGACCCCTGTTACTGGGACCCCTGTTACTGGGACCCCTGTTACTGGGACCCCTGTTACTGGGACCCCTGTTACTGGGACCCCTGTTGCTGGGACCCCTGTTGCTGGGACCCCTGTTACTGGGAGCCCTGTTACTGGGACTACTGTTACTGGGACCCCTGTTACTGGGACCCCTGTTACTGGGACTCCTGTTACAGGTACCCCTGTTACTGGGACTCCTGTTACTGGGACCCCTCTTACAGGGACCCCTGTTACTGGGACCCCTGTTACTGGGACTCCTGTTACTGGGAGCCCTGTTACTGGGAGCCCTGTTACTGGGACTCCTCTTACAGGGACCCCTGTTACTGGGACCCCTGTTACTGGGACTCCTGTTACTGGGACTCCTCTTACAGGGACCCCTGTTACTGGGACCCCTGTTACTGGGACTCCTGTTACTGGGACTCCTGTTACTGGGACCCCTGTTACTGGGACCCCTGTTACTGGGACTCCTCTTACAGGGACCCCTGTTACTGGGACTCCTCCTGCTCCTCCAGTCGGCAGTGTTAATACAGATTCGTACTGAGGACATCATAAGTCATTCCTACACCCAGTAAGACCCATGGTTGTGTTTAGGGTTGAGGTGGACCTGGAGGAGCCCTTGGCCCTGAGACTGCTGCTGTGGCTGGGGGAGGAGAAGATCTCCCTGGGGCTGGAGAAGGAGGTCTTCCTGGGGGTGTGCTGTGGAGAGACTCCAGGCTCGTCCAGACTGCTGTGTCTCTGCCCGTCTGAGAAACAGCCGGACACGCT
The DNA here is from genome assembly GCA_903064625.1 of Mallotus villosus. Classification (NCBI taxonomy): domain Eukaryota; kingdom Metazoa; phylum Chordata; class Actinopteri; order Osmeriformes; family Salangidae; genus Mallotus; species Mallotus villosus. The sequence continues at coordinate 56,043 of CAEFZP010002057.1, read as the reverse complement.
CAGCATCAGGTACTGAGGAACAGCCGGTTCTTCCTGGTTCAGCATCTTAACATTCTTCAGATCAGTATGTGGTATTGATACGTTACTGAGCAGGAATAAGCAGATATGTTTGGATGTAGTCTGAAGTCACACTTGTTGGGTTGGACTGGGCTGGGCTCTGTTGCGAAAAACCCTCCGTGAACGTCTTGTCATCATGCAGGGTGAATGTGTTGATCTCAGAACTTTTATTTGTCAGGAAATTGATGTCGATTGTGAAGTCACAGTGTTGCTGGGTTACGCTGCGCTGCTTGTCACTGTGTCTGTGTTGGTGACGGCTGTTTCCACACCCAGGTCTCAGGTGGAGGTGGAGGCCCATGTGATCAGCATGTGCCACAGCCCCCAGACTGGCACGGTGGCTCTGCAACTGGAGGACGGGCGGATCAGGAAGTTCCTCTGGGGTCAGTCGCTTACCACTTCCTAGGTCACGCCTTCACTGGTGTAGTCATCACCTAGTACTTCGTCTCCCTTCATCATGTCCTCGGTTTTGAACAGGAGATGCTGTTGTGTAGTCTAGTAACAGTGTTTGGTTTTGAATACGAGTTGTTGTTGTTGTTGTTCAGACTGCTCGGTGCCGTCGGTGGTGGAGTGGCTGGACTCTGCAGGCTGCAGGGTGAACTTCCCCAGCCCCTGTGTCCACACAGCCCTGGCCAGCATCAGTCACCAGGTACACAAACATCTACAACACGCACATCCACAACACGCACATCCACAACACGCACATCCACAACACGCACATCCACAACATGCACATCCACAACATGCACATCCACAACATGCACATCCACAACATGCACATCCACAACATGCACATCCACAACATGCACATCCACAACACGCACATCCACAACATGCACATCCACAACACGCACATCCACACCATGCACATCCACATCCACAACACGCACATCCACAACATGCACATCCACAACATGCACATCCACGTAGCGCTGCTTTACGGGAAGGATCGGGAATCGTCTCCTGTGTCGTGGTGCTAACAAGCTGTTCTCCATGTCTACCAGGAGCATTTGTTGGGGCTGACAGACCGATCTCACTTCTTCATTGGAGACACGGAGGTATGGGTGGTTACACCTCACTGGCTCATAGCAGATTTCTGATTCAGTGTGATTATGACCTGCTGTGTTCAGGGACTGTGTTGACCTCCGACCTGCTGTGTTCAGGGACTGTGTTGACCTCGGACCTGCTGTGTTTAGGGACTGTTGACCTCCGACCTGCTGTGTTCAGGGACTGTTGACCTCCGACCTGCTGTGTTCAGGGACTGTGTTGACCTCTGACTTGCTGTGTTCAGGCACTGTGTTGACCTCTGACTTGCTGTGTTCAGGCACTGTGTTGACCTCTGACCTGCTGTGTTCAGGAACTGTGTTGACCTCTGACTTGCTGTGTTCAGGCACTGTGTTGACCTCTGACTTGCTGTGTTCAGGCACTGTGTTGACCTCTGACTTGCTGTGTTCGGGGACTGTGTTGACCTCTGACTTGCTGTGTTCGGGGACTGGGTTGACCTCTGACTTGCTGTGTTCAGGCACTGTGTTGACCTCTGACTTGCTGTGTTCGGGGACTGGGTTGACCTCTGTCTCTTCTTCTTCTGGTTAAGGTGGCCTCCAACGTTTCTTCTTTTGTGGTTCATGAGGACTTCCTGTTGCTCACCACACACTCTCACACGTGCAGGTGTCTCCGACTGAGCATGCTGACCGTCCAAGGTACCACACACACACACACACACACACACACACACACACACATACACACACATACACACACACACACATACACACACACACACGCACACTCACACTCACACTCACACTCACACACACACACACACGGAGACCTCCTCAGTCTCGTTCTGTCCCCCACACACCCCCCCTTATCTCTCTGTGTATGACACAAGAGCAGATGACATGGTAGTGAAGTGACAGAGTGCTCCTGGTTCCCAGGGCTACAGGAGGCTCTGGCGCTGGAGGGCGGCCAGAACGACGAGACTCTGCGGAGGGTGGAGAGAGGCTCCAGGATCGTCACCCTGGTCCCCCACGACACACGCCTCATTCTGCAGGTGCAGCACGGAGGCTTGCTTGTTTTCTTTCAGTCGTTCATCCAATACATTCATCCATCTGTCAGTCAGGGAAATCACCTCAGCCTTCATCAAGAAATACTGCTCCTAGGTTGTGGAGACAAAGTGATCGTAGGTTGTGATGAAGATGAAGCTGGTTGTAGGACTGTGTTGTTCCCTGACAGATGGATGCATGTCAGGTGTGTGTGTGTGTGTGTGTGTGTGATGTAGATGTATGATGTTTCCAGCTGGTTGTCGACGTCTGTTCTCTCCGTTCCAGATGCCTCGTGGGAACCTCGAGACTCTCCACCATCGAGCGCTCGTATTGGCCCAGCTGAGGAGGTGGCTTGATTGGTCAGTCTCACGACACAACCCGCTACCACACCTTTAAATCCCGATTCTTCCTCTGTAATTTCCCTCAAAACGGAACTACCCAGTAACAGTGTGTTGCTCTGTGTTTAAACTCTGTGTTTGTGTTGCAGTCGGAAGTTCAGGGAGGCCTTCGAGTGCATGAGGAAACTAAGGATTAATCTCAACCTCATTTACGACCACAACCCCAAGGTTAGTTCATGCTGGACTTTGACTGAACTCTGACCCCTGTGAACTCTGACGACTATGAACTCTGACGACTGTGGACTCTGACCCAAGCCCCCACCCCTCGCCCCTTGGGTTGAAGCAACGGCCCCGGTGGATGTAGGTGGTATTGCATCTTCGACTTGACTTCCGTGTCTTCCGGTCGTTTTTAATCTATTAACTCCAGTCAACATTTACAAAACTATCTCCCCCAATAATTTTTGTTCGATACTCGAACCTGGCTCATACTACTAGCTTTTTCATAGAATAATTTTTCCAGATTTTTGCTATGTTTGAAACCAATCCGAAATAGGTAAACTAGCACCCCATTTATTTGCTTACGTCAAGAAAAGTTGCCTCGAAACGTGTTCGCGGATACTAACAGGGGACGAGCACACAAGGGAACATCAGAAAGTGCTGATTTACCTGAGCTGAATGAGAACAAGGAGAAAGGACTTGGTAATCTAAAATTGCCTGCCTTAATTGTAGCACGTTTTACAAATGCTTGCACATATACATGACGGTTGTTTGTAGAGTTTATTTCCGTTATTTTAAAGCATATTTAACCATTTTGTAGGCTAATGAACGCGATTATTCTCATTGCATGACAAAGTAGGCTAATTATAGCCTAATATAATTAGTTATAATATCGTGGCATGTTACGGCGTCATTGTAGATAACATGTTATTCTGGAGCAAAGACGAAGATGAATAAATCATGTCTGATAACGACAATGTTATGGTCGTTATATTGTTAGAACTTTATGTCAGTTAACACTACAACGATGGCATTAACAATAAGCTAGTAATAGTAAGCAACACTCATCATCATTATAATAGTAAAATAGGTAGGCTATAGCCTGTAGGCTTAATTTAGCTTGCTTTGCCGAGCTAGAACAACGACGGAGCCAAATATTCAAGCTTGCAGTTTCTTTAATCCAACACAATACTTAGCAGTCAAACTAAAAACACGGAGCAAAAAGAACAACGTATAGGCATTGCACGTATAATATTACAGTATTGGTTTTCGTAAATTCACATGTATCTGCTTCTTGATCGGACTTGTACCACATTCTGACAGTTTTCTGCAATGCCTTAGCTCCAGCTCACAAGCTCGCGACTGGTTGTCGCAAAGTATGACGTGTACAGCTATTTGCAAGCGTGCACGAGTCTCGGAGCCAGCTTGGAGCTAGGAAAAAAGTGAGCCCGTTAAAAGCTATGGGCTCACTTTTTTCCTAGTTTAGACCGGAAGACACGGAAGTAGAAAGATGGCGCTGTCCGTTTCGCGCTCTAGCTTGCTTCACTGCGCCACTGAGCACTTTTCATAGAAATGAATGGGGACGCCATCTTGGAAGACGATGTTGGCTCTCTCTACTTAATATTACCTCTATGCTCTGACCCCTGTGAACTCTGACGACTGTGAACGCTGACCCCTGTGAACTCTGACCCCCTGTGAACTCTGACCCCCTGTGAACTCTGACCCCCTGTGAACTCTGACCCCCTGTGAACTCTGACCCCCTGTGAACTCTGACCCCCTGTGAACTCTGACCCCCTGTGAACTCTGACCCCCTGTGAACTCTGACCCCTGTGAACGCTGACCCCTGTGAACGCTGACCCCTGTGAACGCTGACCCCTGTGAACGCTGACCCCTGTGAACGCTGACCCCTGTGAACGCTGACCTCTGTGAACGCTGACCCCTGTGAACTCTGACCCCTGTGAACTCTGACGACTGTGAACTCTGACCCCTGTGAACTCTGACCCCTGTGAACTCTGACGACTGTGAACTCTGACGACTGTGAACTCTGACGACTGTGAACTCTGACCCCTGTGAACTCTGACCCCCTGTGAACTCTGACCCCTGTGAACTCTGACCCCTGTGAACTCTGACTGTCTCAACCCTGTCAGCTCGGCCTCAAACCGTTCCGTTCATGGACTGACACCTGGCCAGTGTCAATCAGTGTGATGTTCTCTTCAGATTGGGAACTGAGATGAGTCTAGTCTCTTGGTAATGATCCTGGAGTGTGCTGACTTCCTGTTGTCTTCCTGTTGTCTTCCTGTTGTCTTCCTGTTGTCATGACAGTTGTTTCTAGAAAGTACCGAGACCTTCCTGAAGCAGTTGGACTCCATCAGTCACATCAACCTGTTTCTAACCGAACTCAAGTAAGAAGCAACCATTCTTTAGCTTTTCACAAACCATAACTCCCCACAAAAAAACATGTTGTTATTGTTTTTAATACCGTACACTCCACTCTAAGTCAGCATTGGTCTACTGGTGTTCCAGGGAGGAAGACACAACCAGTACCATGTATCCCTGCCCTGTGAGCTCCCCTGACCGGCCACCAGGGGGCGCCAGCAAGAACAAGGTCGACACGGTCTGTGACGCTCTGCGCAGCACCATGGAAACCATGGACCAGCACAAGTAAGAGAAGTTTATGAGTGCCTTGAGCTTAGGCTCACGGGGGAATCCTAGATAATCACGTCTGCTTGTCAAGCCTTATCGTTTTAAGAGATGGGTGTATCTCAGTGGTTGACACTACAGATCCAGAGGTTGCAGGTTCAAAACCCCCCTCTGTATGTCTTTGGTTAAAAGTGTTTGGTAAATGTGATACACGATGACTTAGTTTTGTTGGCGTCGGTCGACAGGTACTGTCTGTGTATCCTGACGTCTCATGTGAAGAAGACTGTTCCCGAGCTGGAGACCGCCCTGCAGAAAGTCCACGAACTACGAGGTAATACACGTCATAGCGGCAGGCTAAAGCTAAGTTCTCACTACGAGGTAATACACGTTCTAGCGACAGGCTAAAGCTAAGTTCTCACTACTAAGTATTTTTACTGACTGAACTACGAGGTAATACACGTCATAGCGGCAGGCTAAAGCTAAGTTCTCACTACGGCGTGTTTTTACTGACGGCGTGTTTAAAGGCAATCCCTGTACATGAGTGACTCAGTGACATTTAAAAGTGGTGAACAAGGCTGTTTGACAACTCATGCATATGTAGCCGGTGTGTGGTGAAACTCCTCAAGTATTAAGAGGCCACCCGCGTGAAAAGATTGCTAGCTTTTCGTTGGCGTAGTTGGTAGGGGTGGCGCTTGGGAAGTCAGAGGTGGCAGGTTCGACTCCCTGTGAGAGCTAAATTTTGCCTTTATGCCTCTTACGGAGCAAAACCACGTCTGTTACACACGGTAGCCTATCGGTATGTAGCGTTACTGTCACATGTTCAGAGGAAGTTGGCAGTATATTTACACTTGTATGTATTTGTTTACACGTCAGTGAACCCGCCTAGTGCTGCGAACGCAGTGAGCGCTGAGGACGCCCTGAAGTACCTGCTGTTCCTGGTGAATGTGAACGAGCTGTACGAGCACTCTCTGGGAACCTACGACTTTGATCTGGTCCTTATGGTGGCAGAGAAATCTCAGAAGGTGAGTGAACATTTAGGTGGTGCCGCCGGACTAGAAGGAGATTATTGAGAGCTGGATTGAGAGCTCCACAATTCTAGACAAACCTGAAACTGAATTTTGTTTTGTTCAAATGTTTTGGCCCCAAATTTTCGTCTCCAATTGTTTTGGTTAGAATTTTTCCGCCTCCAATTTTTTGGGTTAGATTTTTTTCTCCTACAATTTTTAGGGTTTGAAATGTTTCTCCTACAATTTTTAGGGGTTAGAATTTTTTCACCTCAAATGTTACCCCTCACATTTTTGGGGTTTGACATTTTTCACCTCAAATTTTTGGGGTTCAATTTTAGTCTTTGAATTTGAGCAGCCTGAATTTCTGAACCTGATTTTCTTCCATACCTCTCCCTGTGACTTCATATCCAAGGACCCTAAAGAGTACCTGCCGTTCCTGAACATGTTGAAGATCCTGGAACCCAACTACCAGCGCTACACCATCGACAAACACCTGAAGAGGTACACCAAGGCCTTGCATCATCTCAGCAAGTGTGGTGAGTCAGCCCAGCCTCCTCTTCCGACTCCACCCCAGCCTCCTCTCCCTCCTCCAGCCCAGCCTCCTCTCCTGACTCCAGACCAAGGCCTCTGACCCTCCTTCTACAAGACCTGTTGATCACGGCAGCTGAGGTTACTCTGCTCCGTGTCCGTTCCTTGATTCAAAGCGGTGTGTTGTGCTTTCCCAGGTGAGGAGCACTTCACGGAGGCTCTGAACCTCGTGATGGATCAGAAGTTGTTCAGCGAGGCCCTGGGGCTGTACCCAGCAGACAGTCCTCAGTACAAGGTAGGCCTCCTCTGCTAGAACAGCAGCTTCCTCCTTCACATCAGACCAGCTCAGAAAAGAAGCCTCTTCTCTTTGGCCACGTACAGAATTGTATATATTTTTTTAGGGCATTTCTGGTTTTATTGGTATGAAGACAGTGAAGCCGAGTTCAAATACTGTATTAGACATACTATGTCTTGAGCCACAGTGGATCCTGTCCTGTCAGAATAAACAGTATTTAAGTATAGCGATACAGCTTCTCCTTTTCTGAATGTGTTGTGTGTTTACCTCTCTCTCTGACCCCTGACCCATGACCCCTGACCCCAGGCCGTGAGCTGTGCCTACGCCGAGCACCTGGTGGAGCAGGGCCAGGCTGGCCAGGCGGGGCTGCTGCTGTGGCGCTGCGGGGAGACGTCCCGCGCCCTCCAGGCCTTCGTAGGAGGCACCAGCTGGAGGCACGCCCTGTGTGTGGCCCAGCAGATCCCCCTGCCCTCCGACCAGCTGGCCCTGCTGGCACGGGACCTGGCAGGTACCTGGAGGAGACGTGGGGGTGGGGCTGGAGGCTAGGGATGGGGTTGTGGGTTGGGCTGGAGGCTAGGGGTGGGGCTGGAGGCTAGGGGTGGGGTTGTGGGTGGGGCTGGAGGCTAGGGGTGGTGTTGTGTGTTGGGCTCGAGGCTAGGGGTGGGGCTGGAGGCTAGGGGTGGGGTTGTGAATGGGGCTAAAGAAGTGTTGGGGGGTTGGGGGGCTACTGGGGCTAGACCGTCTAACTGTCTAATCACAGGAACTTGTATCACTTCAGTGTGAAATACTTCATGACAATTTCTGTGTCTGTCTGTTCCAGATAAACTGATGGAGCAGAGGAGATATCCAGAGGCTGCTGTACTGCTGGAGCAATATGCAAAGGTGCTGTCTAGTTTCAATATCTCTCTGTCTGTCTCTTCCCTCTGTCTGTCTGTCTCTTCCCTCTCTCTGTCTGTCTCTTCCCTCTCTCTCTCTGTCTCTTCCCTCTGTCATGGTGTCTTTGAGACCAGGTCATGATGCTGTTGTCATGACGCTGGTGTTGTGTTTCCCTCAGGACTGTGAGGAAGCCATCTCAGCGCTGATCACAGGTGCAGTCTGGGAAGAAGCTCTGAGACTGGTGGGTAAACAAGATGGCCGCCGTCACCCTGAACACAGCTCAATACTTCTGTAGTTCTGTCGGACACTTCAGTGCTCTCTGCTGTCTGTTCCAGGTGTACATGTACAACAGGCAAGACATCATCGAGACGAATCTCAAACCAGCTCTCCTGGAGGGTGAGGACTCATGGATGAAGCTTTGATGGCATCAAAATGGTTTTTCTGGGAGTTTTTCCTTGTCTTCCTTGAGGGTTTAGGTTGGTTAAGGAGCAGCTCTATGGGCGTATGTGAAGCCCTCTGTGACATGCTTGCGTGTAAAAGGGCTATACAAATACATTTTGATTTTGATTTGATCATCAAGCCTCCTGTAGTGCTCCTGTTGTGCTCATGAAGAGTGTTTCTGTGACAGGCTCCAGGTTTATGATCTGGGTCTGGCCTGCAGTGTCTGTATGAACCCTCTCTCTCTCTCCTGTGTGCTTGTGTGCCTCTCTCTCTCTCCTGTGTGCTTGTGTGCCTCTCTCTCTCTCCTGTGTGCTTGTGTGCCTCTCTCTCTCTCCTGTGTGCTTGTGTGCCTCTCTCTCTCTCTCCTGTGTCCAGCGTTCAGCTCCCACAGCTCCTTCCTGGAAGGCCAGAGGGGCGTGTTCTCTCGTCACAAGGCTCGTCTAGCCGTGGTGCGGGAGCTCAAGGAGAAGGCCAAGCTGGAGTTACTAGGTAAACCAAAGCAACAATACAGCACATGCTTTAAGATCAGGTATTTTCTGTCCACAGCAGCTAACCCTCTCCTCTCTCTCTCTCTGTCTCTCTCTGTCTCTCTCTCTCTGTCTCTCTGTCTCTCTGTCTCTCTCTCTCTCTCTCTGTCTCTCTCTCTCTTCCCCACACCCATACTCTGTTCCTCTGTTCTCCCCCCTCCCTCCCCCCCTCTCCTCTCTCCTCCCCCAGATGAGGAGGTGGCAGACTGCCCTGATGCTGACCTCTTCTCTGAGGCCAGCAGTGTGATGACAGGAAGTCATGCCGGCTCCAAATACTCCCACAGCAACTCCAAGATCTCCTCGTGAGTCCGATCTCACCACTGGTCACATGACTCTTTAGTCATTCAGCGATACCTCCATTCACCTCCTTCCTCGCCCTGAGATAAAGACCGTGACTGGGGGTCGTTTACGCACTACTCCTCATGACATTTGATTCATTTAGCAGACTCTTTCATCCAAAGCAGATTTGAGTGACAGGAAATGACCTCATCGCCCGCTTCCTTCCACAGGAGGTCGTCTAAGAACCGCAGGAAGGCGGAGCGTAAGAAGCTGAGTCTGAAGGAAGGGAGCCCCCTGGAGGACGTGGCGTTACTGCACGCTCTGGCAGAGAGCATCCACACGGTGGACAAGATGAGAGGTGGGGCTCCTCTCTCCTCTCTCCTGCTCTCCTCTCTCCTGCTCTCCTCTCTCCTGCTCTCCTCTCTCATGATCTCCTGCTCTCCTGCTCTCCTGCTCTCCTGCTCTCCTCTCTCCTGCTCTCCTCTCTCCTGCTCTCCTCTCTCATGATCTCCTGCTCTCCTGCTCTCCTGCTCTCCTCTCTCCTGCTCTCCTCTCTCCTCTCTCCTCTCTCCTGCTCTCCTCTCTCCTCTCTCCTCTCTCCTCTCTCCTGCTCTCCTCTCTCCTGCTCTCCTCTCTCCTGCTCTCCTCTCTCCTGTTCTCCTCTCTCCTGTTCTTTCCTCTCTCCTGCTCTCCTCTCTCCTGCTCTCCTCTCTCCTGCTCTCCTCTCTCCTGTTCTCCTCTCTCCTGTTCTTTCCTCTCTCCTGCTCTCTCCTGCTCTCCTCTCTCCTGCTCTCCTCTCTCCTGTTCTCCTGCTCTCCTGCTCTCCTCTCTCCTGCTCTCCTCTCTCCTGTTCTCCTGCCCTCCTCTCTCCTGTTCTCTCCTCTCTCTGTCTCTCCTCTCTCCTGCTGTTTTCTCTCCCTCAGTCACAGTGTTATGTTTCTGCTTTCTCTCATGAGGTCATCTCACTCATATTCTAACCCGCATTCTCTCATATTTAGAATGGGGTAGATGTAGAATATATATATATATTAATCATGGATATATTGTCCTCCTCCTGCCCCCCCCCTCCTCCAGAGGAGATCCACAGCCTGCTGAAGGCCCTGGTGTTGTTCCAGTGTGACGGGCAGGCTGGGAGGCTGCAGCAGGCCTACGGAGACACACTGCAGCTGATGGAGACGGCCCTGCCTGAGGTCTGGCAGCAGGGCCAGCAGAGCCACGCTCCGGTACCACACACACACACACAGTACACACACAATCAGTACACACACACAGTACACACTCAATCAGTACACACACACAGTACACACACACACACACACAGTACACACACGCCTTACACACACACACACACTCAGTACACACACACTCGGTAAACACACACACACACAGTACACACACAGTACACACACAGTACACACACACACACACACACACACACACACACAGTACACACACACACACACACAGTACACACACACACAGTACACACACACGTATAACACACACACTCAGTACACACACATGCAGTACACACACGCTCTGGTACCACACACACACTCAGTACACACACAACTCAGTACACACATACGCGCAGTATACACACACACGTATAACACACACATCCAGTACACACACATGCAGTACACACAAGTAGAACACAGACTGAAGAGTGTTTCTGTTTCAGGTGACTGGTCCAAACTCGACAGCAAACAGCATCATGGCATCTTTTCAGCAACCGAGACCAGCAGCACTCCAGCAAGGTCGGTTCCTGCTGATGTGGGATAGAAACATACATACACATTATTCCTGTTCATTTGTAATATTAGGCTTCTCTTTCTCTCTCCCTTTCTTTGGCTGTCTCTCTCTGTTTCTGTCTGTGTGTCTCTCTCTCTCCCTCTCTCCCTCTCTGTCTGTCTATCTCTCCCTCTCTCCAGAAGCAGAGACTATGGTTACTCCAAAGCTGAGAAATGGCGTCAAGTGGAAGCTGACAATTCTGAAATAACATGTATTCATTATTTGTTTATTTTATTTTTGGGGGGTCAACGGAATTCTTAAGATGAAATGTAAAAATAAATATCTTAAAAAGGGCATTCTGCAGTGTGTCTTTAGTTAGCGTTAGATTGAGAGACCGTTTAGTTTAGTTTATCTGACAAAATGAACCGAACAAACCCTCCCCACCTCCCCACCTGGCCTTTTCTTGGACAGAGTCCTCGAGAGCGCCTTCTCTCCCGTAAACGCCGGTTTCAAATAAGCTCTATCAACATCCGTCCATTTCTACATAAATTGCGCGCTGTTCCTCAATATCATTCATTATCGATTATTTTGCCGCGCAAATCTTCGTAGTGTTGCAGTACTCAACAAGAGCCACTAGATGGCGGCACTGGCCAGTTTTTAAACATGAGCTCTTCAAGGTGGAGTCGAATCTGCAGTTTGTATTTGCAGTGTTCAGATGTCTTGTGCAATACATATACTGACATGGTTAGAAAAAGTAAAAGTTTGTTTGGGTATTAACAAAAAAACATTTAATTAAATGTGTGGTCTGTCAGGAAAAATATTAGACATATATTCAACTTTTTACAAAGGCATGGTTGCACTACAAGTTGATGTATTTCTGAACAAAAATGGTTACATACTGTGTGCATTTAGTGTATACATGCTTTTAAGGTCAACGAATTTGGCATTATCCTTCCTGGAGTCCATTCTAGCAGGATTAACAATAAGGATGAAGAAGGTTCTAGATGAACCAGAGCAATGTCATTCACAACCTGCGAAACAGTCAAAATGACACCAACATCCATGACACAAACACAACATGTCTAATTCCAATCCTTCTTTTATCATTTGGTTTCACTCAGAAAACCTGAGAAGAAAATTATGAAACTACATAATGCATGTAAGTTTTGTTAAGACGGATGTTCATTGGAGTGAACGCGTGGGGTAACATTGTGTGCTGTCAAACTGTTAAGTTATGCATGCTTTTCAAACGAGTCACAGCGTGTTTGGAAGTGGTCTTCCCCTCATGCATACCGCTCCACTCCTCCTCGGGGAGCAGGTAGGCCGGCCCACATGCAGGTATTGAGAAGTACTTCAGCTTGTATTTTTAAACAAAACCATAAAAAGCACATGACATAAATAAACTGTTGAGATCGGCTCCTCTGAATTTACTCTGCTGCAAATAAAAATATATCTTCTCTCTGGTCTTAACATAAAATAGACACACACATTATACTGTATTTTTATACAGTTTCCATACTTCCCTTAAACATGGAAAAGTGAAGTTGATCATAAATTCAAAGGTGTGTGTATAATATAATAAGGTATATATATATATATATATAGGCTATACTGTTATGATGGTGTGTGTGTATGTATATATAACAACAAAGTCTGTAGACTGATCTAATATGATCCAAAACACTCTACAAACATGCTTTAATTTACAGTAAATCAAACATGTCTATGATCCATGGATTGATGTTGACGTTGATATTTTGTCAGACTGTTGTGTTGGTGTTCCTGGATAACTATGTTGCAGAGAACAGCACATAGCAGCAGTGTAATCACGCGTGATCTCAAGTCTCCTGAAAACGGGTAACGTGGCTCCCAGAAGCTTGACTGTGATTCTTTAATCATTTAAATAGCTGTTAACACATATATAAAATCATTAAATACACAAACACAATTGTTTTTAAGTCACCTTAAAACTTTCGCTGTTTTGGAATGGTGCTAGATGTGTTCTTGCACATTCAGAATGTGCGTTTTTGTATTATCGTGTTTATAGTGGGCTTTCGTTGTAGTGTTTTATTAGGTGTGCCCCTGTGTGAAGGTGGGTCAGTGATGCCTGAGTGTGAGCACTGTCTTCCTCCATACAGAGTCAGGGATCACGGTGTGGCACAGGGCCTTTTACTGCCTGCCTCCGAGGTGTGGAGACAGGCCAGTCGTGAAGGATCGGAGGTCTGAGCATGGAGGAGTCTGAGTCTGCATATGTGACGGTACGTGTGTGTGTGTGTGGGAGCTGTGTGTGTGTGTGTGTGGGGAGCTGTGTGTGTGTGTGTGTGTGTGTGTGTGTGTGTGGGAGCTGTGTGTGTGTGTGTGGGGGAGATGGTGTGTGTGTGTGTGTGTGTGTGTGTGTGAGCTGATTCAAACCAGGTGAGACCCACACACACGGCCGTAAAGACTACCACTAGGATCGTCTTTCACTGCACCTTGTGTGAGACAAGTGTATCCTTCACAATCAGGGGGGAGATTTAGTGTGAACTCGTCTCGGCTCTGCTCTCCTGTTCCTCGAGGAAAACTCAAATAAACTCCACTTACCCAGACGGAGCAGGTGAGTGGCAGTTGGGACAGACAAGCCCCGTCCTTTTCAGGTCCTTTTCATATCTAGTGTCTGTCACTGCATGACAACACCTGCTAAGGTATGCTCTCTCCCTGAATTTCCCTCACAGGATTAATAAAGTATATATCTATCTAAGTCGCGACATTGTCCTAGAGAAAGAAAAACGTGTGCGTGTATGTAGTGTGACAGTAACGTATGATTTCTGTGGTGTTATGAAAATGATAAGTATCCCTTTATAGTTGTGGGAATGAAACGCATCATGAATATGGCTTCATTCTGAGGCTTTAAGGATAATAGAATCCTATTCGGACTCTTTATAAATTATTGAACAGTTTTACTTCTTCAAAGAGTGGAAAGTAATATTTATTTGTGGAGCATTTTACTCAATTTAAATATTAGTTTCTGGATCATTTATTATTTGGTGTTTACAAAATACAAAACAAATAGTATTTACATCTAATTTAGCTCATGATGTCAATTTTTGGTTGAAGTAAAAAGCAGGGTTATTTAATTCATATAACAATACATAATTAGAAAACATTTATTAACAAACACTGTTCATTATACAACAACCGAAGCGTCAACAAAGACACTTAGAAGCTTATAATATTAGGCTCTAATGAGAAACAGTGTATCAGAGGCCGTTATGATCGTGTTTATAGCGTGGTACACAGTGGAGAGCTGTTTTCTCCTCAGGAGGACGCCAGACTAAAACAACCAGCAGAACTTCTGTCTCCGAGACTTTGCTGGCACAGAACATCGTAGGAATATAGCCGCACAGCACCAACTTCTCCAGTTGGCTAAAATACTTTTGGAAATGTAAGATTATGGGATGGATTCCTGTGGAAAAAACAAACGACAAACAACCTAATCTGTCATTATGGGAGGATAACGACGACATATCCCGGCCCGTCATGTGACCTGTGACCATGTCATGTGACCCGTGACCATGCTGTACAGCGGCGGCAAACCTGGAACCAAAACATGAAACAAGACAGAGAAACTGAGCCAGAGGTAAACTTTATTTTTTATTCCATAACTTTTTTAGGGGAAAGATGCCATACCCCAGTGACGCTTCCTCCATGAACAATACATGCGAAGGTCTGATGCAATATTGATGCTTCCCGTGATCTCTTGGCGATCTCCGTTTGGTCCCTCTCATGTTATATCAAGTATTCATGACCCAGCGCGTCCCCCTCCCCTCCACCACCTCCCTCTGTTCCCATAATGCATCTGTAATGTCCTGTACGGTTGAAACCCGGGCCTGGACAGATCGGCAGGAAGACAGGGATGATGGAAGGGAGGAGAGGCGGGAGCGGCTCTTAGGGGGGGCTAGACCTGCCCAGAATACAGGATTTAACGCTAATTCCTAATCATATGCCCAATTCTTTTGGCATACTTTGTTTCTGGTTTATGCAGGTACCCCTATTTCTCGCTCTCTCGCTCTCTCTCTGCTCTCTCTGCTCTCTCTCTTCTCTCTCTCTTGCTCTCTGTCTCTCCCCTCTCTCTCTCTCTCTCTCTCTTGCTCTCTCTCTCTCTCTCTCTGCTCTCTCTCTTCTCTCTGTCTCTCCCCTCTCTCTCTGTCTCTCCCCTCTCTCTCTCTTTCTCTCTCTTTCTCTCTCTTTCTCTCTCTTCTCTCTCTCCTCTCTCTCTTGCTCTCTCTCGCTCTCTTGCTCTCTCTCTCCTAGCTCTCTTTCTCACCCCAAAACCACACGCCTCCCAGAATCCTCATATATCCCGTACCCTGAGCCCTAAGGAACGCCTCATGGCCCTCCAGTCCTTCCACGCCCGCTCCTCCCATGCTGTTTCCTTATTTATCACCGTCTCTAATATGTGTCACCTCCCCGCTACTCGTCTCCCTCCCTCATCCCGCTGGCTCACCTGTGCTTCACCTGACGCCGCTCTTTTGTCACCGTTAGCGATGTGTGCCGCCTGCCCTAACTCCTTCACCTCTTTTCTTCTCTCTCTCGCTCGTCTCTTCCTCCCTCTCTCTCTCGTATCCCTCCCTCTCTCCTTATCCCTCCCTCTCTTCTTCTCCCCTCCTCCCTCCCCTCTCTCTCTTCTTCTCCCCCTCTCCCTCCCTCTCTCTTCTCCCCCCCCTCTCTTCTTCTCCCCTCCCTCCCTCTCTCTCTCTCTCTTCTCCCCCCCCCCTCCCTCCCTCTCTCGGTTCTCTCCTTCCCCTCTCTCATTAACACTCTGCCCTGATAGATGTTGAGGGGAGGCCTCCTGCTCGCCAGGTCCCCCCCCCACCACCCCACCCCTGCTGCCTCCACCCAGGAACCCCTCACCTCGCTGGGGGAGTGGCAGTGAGATGCCCCCTCCCTGTTCCCTCAGGGCCCCCCGGCCATCTGCCACTCCTGCTCTCCGCTGCTGGGGCCCGTGACGCGCACCACAGCTGGCTGGAGGAGGTGACAGAGCTGAGGCTGGAACACGTAGGTGGCTGGGGCCGGGGCCGGGGCTGAGGTTCAGGCTGAGGCCAAGTTTGAGGCTGGGGGTTGTGGCTGGGTGGGTTGTGGTTGAGGCTAGGGCTGTCGGCAGCAGGCTGGGGGTTGTGGCTGAGGCTAGGGCTGGAGGCTGGAGGCTGAAGGCTGGAGGCTGAGGGCTGGGGCTAGGGAGTTGCTGGTTTTGAGAGAAGAATCTAAATAAAACCTGCAAACAAATCTCACTCCCAACACTACTACTACCTGCTACTGAGAAACGTAAACTACACTACTAGTAGAGATGGTCTTTTAGTATCTGTGACCAAAAAGCCATTATGATTCACCACTCGCAAAATCCTCTGCTCCAACTCCAATTACCTCCTGATTGTATGCTTGGCATGGAAAATATAATTAACAGACCATGTTTGTGCCAACCTAAACCCGGCAATATGCTGTTTACCTAAACCTCTATCTGCACGGAAAAACAACAGACAAACAAGTAGATATTTGTGGTTCAGAGAGGAACCTGAGTGTCTCCGGGGAACCCGACGGAGAGACGGCTCACTTCATCTCCGTGGTCGGGCCCCTCTCCTCTCATGTGCTGGCGACTGCTGTGTCCCTGAGAGAGAGGGGGGGGAGAGAAGCCGCGGGAGGACACCGTCAGAAATGAGAACATCCGCACATGAAAAGACATTCTAAATACTGCGTTTTACACACCGCCAGGCTCCAATTAGAACACGGGGGGAACGTGCGCGTGCGACGTGCGGCGCGATACACCTTTATGTCACACAAAGGCTAGAATATGCTGAGCTCTGACGAACTCCGCTGTTAACCCGTCAGGCCTGGCTGGAGTTGTGTTCGCACACGCACAGGAACACGCGTGCTGCGTGAAGGTGCCGTCTCCTCCTGCGAGGTTTTATCGCGCAGCAGAAGCTGCGGACCACACTCGTTAGAGAAGACGGGGAGGCAAGTCAACACTTCAAATACTCTCGAGTAATTGATCAATGTAATTGAAAACCCCTGTCTTAAAAACATCCTTGGGAGTGTGTGATTGATGCCACGTATCATCTCAGAAATCTTTTGTATTTTTTTTCCAAAAATATTTTCTTTCGCAGATGCTAATTCATGATCTTGTAGAACTGGGCCGAGGAGAGAGAAAGAAAAAAAAACGTGCAGATTGTGTGCGATTCCTTTTTGCTTTTGTTATTTATTGGGTGGGCAGTGAGCTGAGGCCTGTTTGTTTCCTCCAGATTGCTTCTCCAGATGTTTTTTGGGAGAAGAGATCCCTCTCCCTCCTCTCCCCCCTGTCTCCCCCCTCTCCCCCTCCTCTCTATCTCCCTTTGTCCAGATGGAAGTCATTTTTTATAAGACTCCATAATCCCCTTTTCCAGTCTTGTCTCTCTTCCACATTGTGATAGGAAATGTATTATAGGAAGAGAAGTAAAGTTTGATGTCGAGGCCTAAGATTGTCAGCGGGGACCAGCACTGCCCTCTGGTTCCTAAACACTTAATATTCGTACGTCGTTATAAACCAGACGCCCTGCGCTGTCTATTGTCCTCATGCAGCAGTCTGGCAGTTGGAGATGAGCTTGTCGTCCTTCTAAAAAGGAAGACAAACAGGTAAGTTCAAGCAGAATACCTACTTGGGGTCATCGAAATATCACGGTCGCATGCTTAGAGACGTACTGGTACAGGGCTGGTAGGCCGGGCCGCATGGAAGCGGGGGGGGGGAGATGTTTTGGCACGTCGGATGTCTTGTCGAGGCGTGAGGTTGGCGTGGCGACGTGCAGGTGCAGGACCGCTCTTCTGAGAGACGCTCGCTCCATCACTGCTTCCTCTGTGGTGTTGATACGACCAGTTTTATTCAACTGTATAGTTGTGTTCATATTTCTATCCATCCAGATGGAATGGGGTGAGGTGGGAGGATGATCACGCACCAGACAGTGGAAGGGCTTTCCAGCAGAGGTGGAAACACCTCTACAGTCACTTTCAAGAGTCCCCTTCTTCCAAACAGTAACTTTCATACAGCAAAGAACTTGTCTTACATAACAAACACTTGAAAGAGATTCCGTAACAATAAGTTGTCTTCGAGTGCCACCGCGAAAAACATCCTCCTTTGTGAAGCACGATTCACTCGTGAGACACTTCAGTGAAAACCCAACTCCCCACTAATGAGCTTTGTTTCGTGGCTTTGTACCTCTCGATTGACTAAGTATTGTTTGCGTCTGTGTGTGTGTGTGTGTGTCGAGAGTACTAAGGGGAAGCACAGGAATCAGGCGAAATGGCAGATTGATGAAAAGCCCAAACGATCCCAGGGTGACACGTTCCACCATCCACGATATTAAAAACTCCCACTCGATAGGAGGGCAGAAATGCCCTTGCTGGGATCCAGTCGCAGCTTCATTAATGAGGCACATTTGTTTCATCTTGATGGATAGGCCTCCTGACAGACACATCATCTCCAGGAACCTGGAGGAAGGTTGTGGTGGTGCCGGAGAGTCTCCTTGATGAAGGACATCTTCAGGATGGCAGTTGGGAGTCCAAAGCACATTGTGAGGCCTCCAAACGACGTGTTTCCACTTCTGAGCGAGAGAACGGAAGAAACACTTTTTCTTTTTACCCGGCAACCTGTTACTTCTTAGAACCCACACGCCGTCGTCACGACATCGCGGTCTCGCAGCTTTGAGGTTCCTTTACGTCGTCGTTCCTGTCCTACGTAACCCCGTTGCCCCTCAGGAAAGGCAGGTGCTTCAGAGTATTCAGACGTTCGCGTGCCCTGAAGTTACCGTTGCTATAGAAAACAAGCAACGTTCCACTCTGATCAGAAAAAACATATTTCTTGATTCATTCGGGGGGGTATTTGTGCTTTAGATAAAGTTAACTAACCGTACACGGTACTTATCACAGTTGTTTGTAGTTACGTCTGGCAGTTTTGTTTTCTTTCACCTGTTAAAATCAGCGACTGTAACTCCTAACCTCGAAGCACATCTTTCAAGCAGTCGATCATGACGGTCTCTAAGGAGTTGTCTGAAGTACGCTGTCAGGGAGTTTACACAACATGACAAACAGGAGACCAAAACAACTGTTGCGTGTCCACCAGTTCTCCTTTAACACACAACTGTAAACACACACAGCACACACACGCACACAGCACACACACACACACACACACCACACACACACAGCACACACACACACACACAGCACACACACACACACCACAGCACACACACACACACACACACACACACACACACACACACACACCCAACCACGACATCAGCAGCAGCACACCCCTCACACAGCCTCCCTTCTCCGGAAGCCTCCGTCTGCCTCCCACAACCTGCAGAGAGGAAACGAGTGTCCACATGAATTACAGCGGATGCCTTTCTCTGCTTAATATCTCTTCCATTAGTGTCGTCCCAGAGGGGCTGGGCTGGGCCGGGCCGCTGCGGTTCTGCTCTGCCCCCACGTGGGCCGCCCTCATCCAGGACCCGTCCAGCCTCAAGCAGGGGCTGCTCAGGCAGACTGACGAGGTGTCGAGGGCGTTGCCCCACGCCCGCTGCAGCGATGCAGAGGCCATATTGGATCCATGTGTGGACGAGCCGGTCGCAGCCTCGTTCTGTTTCCTGCTCGGAGTTCTCACTCCGACCTGGGAAAACATGTTTTCTCAGGGTGCTGGTGTTCAACCCAACCCCCCACACACATCCCCCCCCCTCCTCCACCAGCTCCTCCCACAGGCTCCATCTGTAAACTCGCATGCGACTGCTCCCTGGAGCATCACAAGCAACCGCAACCGCACACGCACGGTTTACACAGCGCTGCCCTGTGTTGAAGAGTCATACGTTTTGTGGTGAAACTCTAAACATGTGTTCCGCCCCGGAGGGTTGAAGGGGCGGGTTATTTGAAATGACTGGTTTACTGAACAGGCGATAAAGTGTGAATTCAGGCTTGTCGGTTTCAGCTGATGTCAGGGCACGCGGTAGAGAGTGGAGGGAGGGAGAGAGAGAGAGATAGAGGAAGAGAGGGAGAGAGAGAGAGAGGGAGAGAGGGAGAGAGGAAGAGAGGGAGAGGTGGAGAGAGAGAGAGAGATGGAGGAAGAGAGGGAGAGGTGGAGAGAGAGAGAGGGAGGTAACGAGGGATTCAGGCTCGGTTGTTTCAGCATGTGGGCATCATGTGACCCCAGGCCTCCCAGTGGAAGGGAGGGAGAGAGATAGAGGAAGAGAGGGAGAGGTGGAGAGAGAGAGAGAGGGAGGTAACGAGGGATTCAGGCTCAGTGGTTTCAGCATGTGGGCATCATGTGACCTAAGGCCTCCCAGTGGAGGGCACCCTCAGGCATGCAGACTGAACTCTGACTGGGAAGAGAAGTCCTGTGTGATGGAGTGTTCAGTTAGCAGGATCTTTTATTCAAAGCTACGTACAGAGTGGAGGGGATTTGAACCTGTGACCTGTTGATCTGCAGTCAAATGTTATACATCTGAATTATGTTATCAATTTTGACCGTGAAAGTACTTTTCAGGGTTCCTTAAAAAGATGGATCACACAAACGGTATTCATGCTGTGCTAGGTGAAGTAATCGAGACAAAGAAAAGCCAGCTTGAAAATACTGGATAGAACAAGTTATACGACAACAAAATGCAGATAAATGAAACTAGAGCGGACGGTTTCAACCCCACTCACAGCACCTGTGTCTGTGGGGTTCTGGTCAGGGAGAAATGCCAGGGTAGCTGGCTTGCGTCTCGATCTAGATCATTCTGCATTAAATGTCGATAAAATAATACGTGGCGCCGGCCTCTAGTAAAGCTGCTCTTCACATCATCCCACACGGACAAGTGTGGTTGTTGATATACCAAGTCTCTGTTGTGAGTAACCAAAGCTTTCCGCCAGCTGTGGCCACTTATGATGTCATTTCTCTCTCTCTCTCTCTTTATCGCTTTCCTGATCGCCAATCAGATTGACACGCTTTTCTGCTGACCTCAGCTGGAAAAAGTGTCCATGGGCCGAGGACAAGCACCTGCAGGGTCTGACAGGAGAGAGGGTGACCTGGGGGAGGGAGGGAGACCTGGGGGAGGGAGGGTGACCTGGGGGAGGGAGGGTGACCTGGGGGAGGGAGGGTGACCTGGGGGAGGGAGGGAGAAAGGGAGAGAGGAAGGGTGACCTGGGGGAGGGAGGGAGGGAGGGAGAGAGGAAGGGTGACCTGGGGGAGGGAGGGTGACCTGGGGGGAGGGAGGGTGACCTGGGGGAGAGAGGGTGACCTGGGGGGAGGGAGGGGTGGGGTGACCTGGGGGGAGGGAGGGTGACCTGGGGGAGGGAGGGTGACCTGGGGGAGAGAGGGTGACCTGGGGGAGGGAGGGTGGGTGACCTGGGAGAGGGAGGGTGACCTGGGGGAGGGAGGGAGAGAAAGGGAGAGAGGAAGGGTGACCTGGGGGGAGGGAGGGTGACCTGGGGGGAGGGAGGGAGACCTGGGGGGAGGGAGGGAGACCTGGGGGAGGGAGGGAGAGAAAGGGAGAGAGGAAGGGTGACCTGGGGGAGGGAGGGTGACCTGGGGGAGGGTGGGTGACCTGGGGGAGGGTGGGTGACCTGGGGGGAGGGAGGGTGACCTGGGGGAGGGAGGGTGGGTGACCTGGGGGAGGGAGGGTGGGTGACCTGGGGGAGGGAGGGTGACCTGGGGGAGGGTGGGGTGACCTGGGGGAGGGAGGGTGGGTGACCTGGGAGAGAGGGAGGGAGAAAGGGAGAGAGGAAGGGTGACCTGGGGGGAGGGAGGGAGGGAGAGAGGAAGGGTGACCTGGGGGAGGGAGGGAGAGAGGAAGGGTGACCTGGGGGGGAGGGAGGGAGGGAGAGGGAGGGTGACTGGGGGAGGAGGGAGGAGAGGAGGTGACCGGGGGAGGGAGGGAGGGGAGGAGAGGAGGGAGGGCAGGGAGGGAGGGAGAGAGGAAAGGAGGGTGACCTGGGGGAGGGGAGGGTGGGTGACCTGAGGGAGAGAGGGTGAGAGGAGAGAGGAAGGGTGACCTGGGGGGAGGGAGGGAGGGAAGGAGGGAGGGAGGGAGGGAGAGAGGAAGGGTGACCTGGGGGAGGGAGGGTGACCTGGGGGAGGGAGGGAGGGTGGGAGAAGGGAGAGAGAGGGAGGGAGGGGTGACCTGAGGGAGGGAGGGAGAACTGATAGACTTGAGGTTGAAGATTGACACTATAAAAAGACAAAGTAGTCTTTTCCCAACTTTTGAATTTGAGCCTGACGTTTACTATGTTAGTTCTGGAATAACAGCAAACGACTTTCTTCATGAGAATCGTAAAATCATCGCTCATACTCAATCAGTGGCACCAATACAACATCGCTGCTTTTCGAAATAAACCCAATAAGAACCAAACAAATAATGCTTATACTAATACTCTAGTCTGTAATGACAAAAAAAAACACATGAAAAACATTGCTGGAATTCAGGCTTTGGAAACCCCAGAGGGCCCATAAAGTATATCCCTCAAAAAGATTCAGTGAACCAGAGTTGTAAATAACTCTGAACTGCAGGAAGCGAGGGGGGAATTTGTGAATCTACTGGAGTGCGAGCCTCAAATGATTTGGCGTCGATTCAGCGAACCTGTCCCATGTCACTGCCTTCCTCTAAATCCTCCAGGATCAGGAGCTGCAGGAGGTAAAAATAATATTCTAATCATTATCCAAAGTGACAGACAATACTGTGGGAGTTTTCAATGTGTAACCTCTTGATATGCAGGCAAACACCCTTAACCACCGAGCTCTACCCTTAACCACCGAGCTCTACCCTTAACCACCGAGCTCTACCCTAACCACCGAGCTCTACCCTTAACCACCGAGCTCTACCCTTAACCACCGAGCTCTACCCTTAACCACCGAGCTCTACCCTTAACCACCGAGCTCTACCCTTAACCACCGAGCTCTACCCTTAACCACCGAGCTCTACCCTTAACCACCGAGCTCTACCCTTAACCACCGAGCTCTACCCTTAACCACCGAGCTCTACCCTTAACCACCGAGCTCTACCCTTAACCACCGAGCTCTACCCTTAACCACCGAGCTGCACCCTCTCGAGACTCGGTTCTTGGCTGTCGTCTTCACTCAGCCTCCACCTGCACCTCCTGGAGAGGAATATCTCCCCACTCCTTTACTTCATATAGTCGGGTCTCCCTTCTACTCATCGGTCTTTAGAAAACAACTGTCCATGATGGATATCGCCTCCAGTTTGAGCCTTGAGACACTGGAGAAATGGCCGATCCAATCCCAACAGTCTGATCCAGTGTACTCATGGCGTGTGAACAGGTTTCTACTCAGGACACATTCATCACACGCCGTCACGTACGTCACAGCTGCTGAGTTCAAAGCTGCCAAAAGTTTCAAAAGATGACAGACGAACAGGATATCTGTAACGGAATATCAATGAGAGTCTCTGTTATGGCACCTGAGACTCAGTCAGATGTTCGGTGGAAGGTGTCATCACTTCTAGGCTTTTCCAAATCCTTTAATCCAACTATTCTGTCAAAGAGAGGGCACACTTGTAAGAAAGCTTTATTATGTATTTAGTGATTGATAACCGTCGAAGACCTAACTGCTTAAGTCACGCCTTAATGCTGAAATGAAGGATTGCTGTTCGTTTTTTAAAACATCGGTGCCTCAGCATCCCTGGCACACACACACACACACACACACACACTCACACACACACTCACACTCACACACTCACACACACCACACACTCACACACACACACGCTCCACAAGGCTTCAGGAAGTGCTTCTGAAAGTGTCGCACGTCATCCCTTGTTTTCGGCCTCCCTTTGTGAAGTGGTCTTCCCTCAGGACTGCCTTCAGAGACAACAACAGTGGGAGAGGGGGGGGGGAGGGGAGATTCTTCCGCCCACCTTAGCAGGCAACAAGGTTTGGCCGCGAGCCCGGTGTGCTCTAGGGTTTCATCCAGGAGGAGGGGCGCTCCTTCTTCCTGTGGCCAGTTTGTGTTCGCCCGGTTCCCCTCCAGCGCACACTGGATGTAACAAATCCAGAGGACAAAATAAGTCCATTACTTTTTTAGAAGCCGTTCCCGAGCAAGAGACAGTGATACGCGCTGACAGTGCCTGTTAATTGGAGTAAATTAATTTACCTCGGGCGCCGTGTTCTCACAAAGTGCCGCGCGCCGCGTGAATAAGTGATGATAGGCAGGGCCCGAATAAGCCTTGACTCTTTAAATCATTTAACGGCGCAATCTGCTAATTAGCAGAGAGAAAAGCCAGCTTTCAGCTACAATTAAGATAGGCCTCTGTCAGTCAGGGGAGAGGGAGCTGGAGAGGGCCTTCATTTATTCATTCTCCAAGCAGATGCTTGGTGCGTTGGGACGGAGGGATGGAGGGCTGGAGGAGACAGGGGGATCTGAGGAGGCAGGGAGGGGGAGGTAGAAGGGCTTTCTGGAGGTTGGTGGGTGGTTTGTTACTTCTCTCTGTCTTCTTCTCTCTTCTCTGGACCCTGAGGGTGGCACGCACGGGGCCCCGGCAAAACAAAAGCTGAAACAAAGAAAGGTCTTGGAACGAGACGAGGACCCGAGGAGGAAGAGGACGAGTAGACTACGCTCGCTGCCGTCGTTTCAAAAGCGACGACGAGCTCGTGTCGAGCAGGAGTCTGTTTCACACGGTGCTCGTACGGCCCAAGGGCGACAGCAGCCCCGGAACGGCGCCGGGCGGCGCGTGGCTACCTCGCCATCCTCCCCACCAGCTGACTGAGAGGAACGCGGATCTCACTCGCAGCCCAAATCCCCACGGTAACCCCCCTCGCCCGAGGGCCTCGTTCGTTTCACACAGCGCCTCCTGTGTGACGAGGCTTCGCAGCACGACTAGCTTCTCTGAGATGCTAAACGCTAAACGCTCTCCCGGTGGCGTTGGCTAGCAGCAGAGGCGAGTTCCAGTTGGACCGGGGCGGGCTTGTTTGGGTTGGATCTGGGTTTGGGTCTTTAGCCTCTCTCATTCTCCCATGGACAAATAACCCCCCCCCCATCTGGTGATGTCTGCTGATGTCATTATAACTACGTATAATCAAAGAATATAGAAGACAAGAGGTTAAAAACACAGCTTTGCCTCTCGTCTTCTATACTCTTTGGCATAATCACAGGGATTGCTCAACTGACTCTGATGAGGAGGATCATCATTTGCCAGAACTGATGTTTTCCAGTTGTTCAGGCGCTGCCAGACAGGTTTGGGGAGAGCACAGCATGAGAACCGTCTCACGTCAGAACCATCTCGCATCGTAACACGATTGGAAGCGCTTTCGACTTCTCACACGGCGATGTGATGCCAACAAGGCGAGAGAAACGTACGCTCACCGTTGCTCTGAACCTCCAGTAACCTCGAACCAGTCCAGCGCCGAGCGTTACTTTGACAGATCTTGCCCCGTTTGTTTCAGATGTGAGGACAAAACGACCGGGCCTCCCAGCTGAATAAATGCGAGGGGGGTGCGAGGGGTTACAGTGAAGCGAAAACACAACGTCCAGTCCAAAGTGATGGATCACAGATTGGGTTCATCCGTACTCTCCTGAACCAGCCCACCAACAAGCACTCGTACTCATTCTGACACATTAGCTGTACCGCGCTCGCAAAACCTCCCTCCGACCTTTGTCAATGTATTCAAGGTCAGGCCCAGGAGACGGGCTCCATACATTCAGCTTGTCACATTATGACTCGTAAGCATCTCAGACATGGAAATGAGGATCTGCGGACGGGTAACGAACGTGTTGGAAAACGAAACCCGACGGATTTATGACGAACACAATGCTCTGAATGTGAGGTGTTGTTTATGCAAACTTTGTTGACCGCTGTTTATTTATAAGGCTATTCCTGAGTTGAGTTTCTTGGATGATTTTCAGTTGGCTCGGCTCAGTCTAGCCACCCCCCCTCCCCAGCCCTCCTCCCCCCCCCAGCCCCCCTCCCTAATCTTGCTTCTTGCAGAGCTAAATTCTTTCACTTTGATCTGAAAGTCTTTGCAGCCTCATTGACTGTAATGAGATCTGGAGAATCCATAAGGACTGCTGGGATTTGACGGGGAGACTGAAAACTCTGGGCTGGGAATCGGAAGCTTTTCACGGGCGCAAACAAAATCTGAAGAGAAAACCTCCAAGAAGATCTCAGATGGCTTGGCAAGCGCTTTGCCTTACCCTCCTCCTCCTCCACCTCTTCACTAGATCCGAACATTAATTTCCCCAAAGTCTGGAATTCCAGGGTAGATGGAGGGAAATCGCAGGAGAGGCTGGATTGGCACGGAGGCTGGTAGATGTTTCTCTGTGCGTCGGCCCAGAAGCCCAGAAGCCCGGTCCCCAGACAGGAGCCTGTGTCTCTGTAATCTCCAACGCTGACGAACGGCCCAGTCTATTAATCAGTCACTCAAGGTCTCCATCCCACCAAGGCCCTTCTGTGAAGTCCCAGAGCAGGGAGCGTCAGATATGTCCGAGTACTCTGGGTCAAGGAGACGACCGCAATGTCACACTGCATCGAAGGCCGGAGCTCTTCAGTGTTCTACAGCACATACAGAACACTCTCTGCTCATTATTCAACAGAGAGAGGCATGGTTCTGATTTATGGATGTGTGTTTGTGTATCAAACCCGGGTCGGTGTGAAAGGTCGGGCTGACAGGAAGGCCTTAAGAACTCCCTGGTTGATGCTTTTATGTTTAAGTTTCTGGCGTATTATGGGATGTCCAGGTTCATTACAGTGAGGGATGGAAGTAGGAAACAAACTCCATGTTCCTGAATTGAATCTAAGCTATTTGATCATATTAAATGCGTAAAGTATAATCATATTAGGTCTAGAAATGAGAATGAATACTTTTGACAACAATTTCTTGACTAGTCAAATCAACAAAGACAAACGACAACAACAAATCTACTAAACACACAGGTAATATACGCTCTCAAACTCAAATACGCCAAATAAATTCTCTTTGATCAACTGTTGAAAGTCAGAAAGTTAAAGGTTAAGGTACAGTTCTCTTTTTTTAAATGTGTTCCAACTACATGTACGTACGGACTTTGAGTAACTTCAACTGCCAAACTCAAACAGTGGCCATGACAACAGTGCTGTCTGGCAGCACACAGAGTTCACCCTCGTACATCAACAACCCAGTAAACACCTCAGGAGGGCCTCCTTCCATCCAAAGCTTTTTTAAATTTCATGCCAATATATCCCATTTATTATTAATGAGCATGTAAATAATCTGTGAGGCGCATTCCGAAGCTAATGCCGACCCCTTGGTCTCTGGCTCAATTATTTTGATTGTTTCCCGCCTTCTGGGTCCCAGTCGAGGTGCAGGGGCCAGTCTGGAGAGAGAGGACAGGGATCCTTTCAGCATAACTTAAGATTTCACGCTCCGCTGCCTCCTCGCTCGACCTGTCGAGGTCTCCGCGACCTTGACGTTCGGTCCTCTCCCCCCCCCCGCCCTCTCGCCCACCCTCACTCCATCTTTCCCTCCCTCTGTCTGTCGTTCTCTCACTCTCTTCCCCTGTTTTTGTTTTCGCACTTCGCAAAAGGATCATCGTTGTTCAGCTTGGTTTGTTTCGTATCGTTCGTTTGAGCCTCTGCCCAAAGACAATTTTCGACCCCATATGGCGATGGACGATAAAGTTATTGAATTCAAAACACACCGAGTGACCCTACCCCACCCCCAATTCAGATTGAACTTCACGCCCGGGTGAAGTCAATCGTCCGGTGTGACGTGGATGCGATGACACTACTACCTGGCAACTGTGTGTGTGTGTGTGACACCTTTCACTCTGTGTAAGTGACAATTAAAGGGGCCCCCTTAATTAAAGAACGGGAGGAGAGGTCATTAGTACAGAACAGATGGGGTCTGGGCATACACGGGAAAACCTCTGTATTGTTTTGCTGCCGTTCTTTGTTCCCGGGCATAACAAACAAGCTCCAGCAATGCCCCCCTACAGGCATCCTGCATTGTGTTCGCTTTTTCTAAAGCTGCAAGCTTTTGAGAGCTCACTTTTGTTCTGCGAATGTTAATGGGGTTTAACATCTGCATATACAATCGTTTTTGAGCTTCGTTTTTTTTGTGTCTTTTTTCTTTCTTTTTTTTGACTCTAGCTGTTGGCGTCTTGCGAGGGAGCAGAGCGGAGCAGAACACGTGAAAGCTGTGAAGTTGTGATTAAGGAAATGGCCTGAACAAGGTCCCGCGGTCGCGTCTCCAGCGGCCTCCGCTGTTGTCGAGCCCTGAAGCAAGACACTTGTCCTGAACAACCTCAGAGAGACGGAGCTCTCTTTCAGCAGGACCAGAAGGTCCAGGATGCTACTAATGCATGCCCTGCCACAGGGGGGGGTGAGAGAGCCCTGCCATAGGGGGTGAGAGAGCCCTGCCATAGGGGGTGAGAGAGCCCTGCCATAGGGGGGTGGGGGAGGGGGGGTGAGGGACAGCGTGGGGGGGGGTCGTCGTCTCCCCGGATGTCTGTACTCACGACCTCCTCGCGTGTTCTGATTTCAGGCGTGTGTTTTTCTTCCTGTGTGGACGCCAGAGAGCCCCTCTGACTGTCTCGCAGAATCACACTCTCTCCTCTCCTCCCACACACACACTCTCTCCGCCGACATCCATCTTTAATGTAAAAACCACAGAAAGAACAATGGCTTCTCCCCTGGTGAGGGCACGGCCCGCTAATAATTAGCCGGGGGTCATAATTTTTTTATAAAGCTGAGAGAACGAAAGTTAGAGAGACGGGAAAAGAGAGAAGGCGAAAAGGAAGAGAAAGAGAGAGGGAGGAGAGAGAGGGAGGAGAGAGAGAGAGGAGGACGAGAAGGAAGGAAGAGAGGGAGGGAGAAGGAGAGCAAGAGAGAGAGGAGGAAGAGAGAGGCCGTTCGTATTTGCATAGCAGCGCTACATGGAAATATACCCTTCCTACAAGCGCAGGTCAGGCCTTCGCAGGGATTGTTCCGAGGTAATTAGCCCGATTCCCCGTCGCATCGTCTGAAATATTGAACATCGCAGGGGCCGAGAAAGAGGAATAGAGTGTGCCGTATGCAAATGAAGGGGCTGACGCCGGTTGCCAGGGCGCCAGAGCGCCAGGTTGGGGCTGTAAAACCCTCCCCAGAACCGTCGTGAAGCGCTTTACGAGGTTCTCGCAGAGTGCCAGTGAGGTTGCTTGTTTGTTTGTTTGCAGGGAAGGTGGGTCTCCATAGGCCAAACACTGTGCTGTAGAGTGTGAAAGGAAAGCAAGGCCCCAGAGCTGGCCTTCGGAACAGCCCTTACTTCATCTGCTCCACGAGCCGAGCCTCCGCACGGAATCTCAATGAGCCTGGGTGCTTCTCCAGGCGTACCTGTCAGAAAGGCTGGATGAAATACGAGTTTTGTTGCGTGCTGAGTTGAGTGCCATGAACAATGTAAAGACTGAAAGACAAAGAATGAACAAATGAATAAATGAAAGAAAGAAAAAAGGGAAGCTCAAACAGTCTTCAGCTTTTAGCAGTAACCGCTCAACCACACTGTAAAATGCATAGTCATCTCAATCTTTTGATAACTTAAAAGATTTCTTTTGATTTGTAAAGCCCTGGGGCTTTATCGACGGGCGTTTGCTAATCTGACCTTTGAGGGCGCCCAGGGGCTCAAACCTACTTAAACACCACGGAATCTACAACCGAATATTCAACACTGTATCATGACCTTTGTCTATAGGGCAGGATCTCCCCGACGTGGATCTGTGTGGTTCTGAGGTATACAGCAGGCCAGTCCGCCACGCGCCTCAACAACTTGCAGCGTCATTCCCCCCAGATCGCGTGGGGGGGTGTTAGCTTGGTGCAGTTTCATGTTCAAGTCGAGCCCTCCGGGACCTTACTCAAAGGGCTATACTGATGAAATGAGATTTGATCAGTCACACTGTTCACTCCAAACAGGATGGATTCTTATTTAATGGAGAGAAAATCCGGAGATCCACTAGGACTGTCTCCTGATGGATCTTCCTCCACTCCTGAAACATGGCCGGGAGTTTCAGGTTTTCGTCCTGAATTTTTCATGTTGTTTTGCTTTACTCCCGTGACTGCTGCTTGATGTCTCCCCAAAAAATGTTAAAAAAAAGATAAATAGTGAAAAAAGGATAGGTAAATAAAGACTGCTTGCAGGTGCAACAAAAGTCCTCCACACTTTAGAAACACATCGTATTAAAGAAAATGTAAAAAAATAAAAATTTATAAATAGATAGTCAAAAAGGATAGGTAAATAAAGACTGTTTGCAGGTGCAACAAAAGTCCTCCATACTTTAGAAACACATCGTATTAAAGTAGTTACAACGACCAAGAACACAAACAACCTCCGTCTTCCAGATACTGTCTGGATAGGAAGTGTTTTTACTGTACTATGCAGTGAATATTAATTCACGGATGGACGTGAGATCTATAAACGACGGCGGAGTGTGGCAAAACAAATTATGTAGAGGCACCGATTACCCTGTGGAATCCCCTGGAGGGAAAGAGATAATATTGAAGTAATCTGCTTCCTGAAGTAAACATGCTTCCCGTTGAGGATGATAGACATCTAAATTAGTCCGACAAGCTCTGCGATGTTTTGTCTGCAGCCATGGTTTCCAGTAGTCTGTTGACATCTGAGTGTGCTCTCAGATTCACACATCTAGCCTCACTTTTAGAATATCAACTTCTTTAGTTGTTTATGAGGGGGGGTGGATACAAATGATGTATGTAGTTATAGGAGATGAATTTAGCCAAAGTAGGGGGGGTGGGCTGAGGGCTGTTTGAACAGGTGACCTGTAGGCTGATTCTCCAGCACTGCCATGTCTGTCCCTCAGCAGATAAATCCATGCCTCAAGTGTCAGAATTCATTCAGAACTGAGGTATTCATGGTGTGGTTGAAATCAATGGTCTGTGCTCTCTCTCTCTCCTGATGGTGAGGTGGTGGGTGCAGAAAATATGTTTTTTAACTTTTACTTATTATTTGGACATGTTTTAAAACACAATAGAAGGATTCAGTTTGGAACGCCAACTCTTCTTGACATTTGTACTGTTGTGATTTAAAAAAAAATATTATAATTTTTTACACACCTTTTTTTTTACACACACGCACACAAACACACACACATTCACACACAAACTCCCAAACGTACAGATTTGTAAGGATGTTTCCCCAGTGGATCTACCCCTTCTGTTGGCCTAGTGTGGGAGTTAGGAATAACTCCTTTGAGAGCAAGAGGAAGAGGAGGAAGTATTTCAGACCTCCATCTGGGCGGACACAAACCTGACATGTGTTCCAACCCCTGACCCCCCCCCCGCACCCCGGGGAGAACGCTGCCATGGCAACCACAAGTCATTTCGTAGGTTTTCAAATTCAAACCATGTGAAGGACGATTAATACAGCCGTTTTTAAGAGAAAGAGGTAGGAGAGAAATTAATAGCAAGCAGATGGTGAGGAACGATTGAGGATGTGAACCGTCCTACAAATAAAGGGTGGATTCACCTCTGCTTCTTGCCATTATGTTGGTGTTGTTTGGAAAAAGTGCTATCTGTCTTGTTTTGCTCAACTTAATGGCCTTTTCATACTCAAAGTATGTGAACACCTTTTCTTTTACTTTTTCTCAGAAGGTCTTTCACTTCTCCGAAGAAATTTCACACCTTCGTTCGTCCAGAAAGGACGTTGAGCGCTTTATTCATGATGATGTTGAAATCCAGAAACTGGCTGTGTTGAGAGACATGCCGCATAGATTTCACTTGTGAAATACCCAAGCCCGTTTCTTAAACTCGTGTTGTATCCAGTGAACACGATGATGTATTGCGTAAGTGATCAGGCTTCAGATGCCAGTAGTATGGATCCGTAAGGCCAATTCTTCTTGATTTAGAGCGGTAGCGTGATGGCTTTAACTGAAACCGCTAAACCCCCAACATTTGAGTTTAGCTTGGCGCTAACCCAATACCATTTCACATAATTAGATGTGATTGCACAATCAACCTGGACCAAATGGGTCCTCCTCTGCCTCGGCTGTATATCAGTACAAAGGGAGATTGTCTGGTAGTCACGGCCCTTGTCCAGCAATATGTGAGAATGCTTTACAGCAGTGCATAACCATCTTCCAAGAAACAGCAATCCATTACGGAGAAACATGAATTACTTTGGCTAAGGTTTCTTTTGGCAGGTTATGGAAATGTTCAGTTCTTAAAATATACCATGAAAAACGTCTGCCAGTGACAAATCTTTTGACCTTCCGTTAGAAGTTATTATTATCCTGATGATGTTTTTTTTTCCCTCATAGACCATTAACTTTATCGACAGTCTTTTGGCACAGAGTACTGTATGTCTCCACCACTAGGCTTTTAATGAACATCTCCTTTATATATTATAATATACTCAATATGTACATTATATTGTCAGATATATGGTTTTTTGGGGTGGCCTGTTCAGAGAATGAGGCATGTCACAACACATATGTTTTAAGAATATGTTTTTAACGATAGTAAAACATGATTATATACATAATACAGAACTCTTCTTTAGGAAAAAGGGGCACCTGTTTCCACAATCACCAGACAGTGATCAGTAGGTTGATTTCACCCAGCAAAAGACAATCTTTGTCAAACAACAACCTGGACCTTTCCCCTCTGCGTTAGCCCGCGATGCTATCTTTACCCAGGCAGGCCCAGAGGGGACCAGGACAGAGAGAGAGCATGTTGTTCCTGTACCACCCCACCTTCCCCTGTGTCCTTGGGTGCGAACACTGTGGTGGCCATGCAGATGGGGCCGCAATTAACACATGGGCCCCGTCGTCATGGCGACGTGTCCAGGAGCCACCGGGGGAGCCGGGGCGTGAGAGGGGACGTCAGGGAGAGGGGTAACTAGGAGACGCAGTAACAGCCTGCCTAACACCAGTCTTGCCCAACACCCTTAGTCTGGCGATGGGGACTGCTCAGTGGGAGGACATCGCGGAGGAAAAGGTGTTGTTGTGGCCCTGCGCTGGCCTAGCGGGAACCGTGCGAGAACACTGCAGTGGAAGAACTTTTGAGGCCATGAAGAGGTACCGGGTTTGAAACCCGGGTTCGAAACCCCGCCCCCCAGTACTTATATTTGGTTTCAAGAGTGTATACATAGCTTTTAACATTATAATCTCTGTTGGGAAAGGCCAACCAGGAAGAGAATGGCTCTTGCAAAATACATGTAAACGTATAAATGAACTTAACAGTCAGAGAGATTTTTCCTCTTAACTCTGCATCAGCGGCTCCCACAGCAAACAGCTGTAGCTACGGCTCTGTAAACGCATTTCAAACGGAGGCCAACAGAATGTGACAGGCAGTTTTCTCAAGGCTCGTAATGACAAAACCATGCATGTAATCCCAACCTTTATTTTGTCATCTGCCCCTTCTAAATAATACACCCCTAACATGCTGCGCCTCCAGTTTTCCTTCCACTTCCCAAACCCTTCCAATCACCTTTCGTGTTAACTAGTTTGCTGTGGCGTACCCTGCCACGAAATCTCTTGAATAAACCACACAACCACCCAACCAGTCACCATGGCGCCCAAGCCATGAACATCTGGACGCAAACAAGTGCATGAACACACCCCCACACAGCTACGCATAAAAGATGGTGCCAACTGCCAGCGTTAATAACCAAATACGGGCGCAAAGGCACCCAAGTAAGCAGTGTGACAGGGCAGACCACTTCCCATTAAGACTGTAAAGAGGCGGACATCAAACAGAGTCTGGAGAAGAGCCCCGATCGGAACCTGGCGTCATCACACTTTAATAGGACATGTGGCACCTCCTCCCCGTGACTTGTGTCCAAACCGCACTCCTGAATTCCATCCAGCTGTCGATCTACAAATAGGGGTACAATTACCCCTTGTCGGGAACGCCACGTGCTTGCCCCCTACGCGCGCCCCCCCTACGCGCCCCCCCCCCACCCTCCCCAACCTGCCGAAAGCCGAGACCCTAATTGTGAAACAAAGTGAGGATGAATGAGAGTCAATGCCCCAGGTCAGCCTTCCATCGGTCTGACAGCTGACATCATCGAGAGTGACTGTGTCATGCGTGCGTGTGTGTTTGTGACAGACAGGCACATCCTCTTTGTTATTGCTGTTATAAACACTGGGATTTGGAGGCTGGGAGAGGGAGGGGAGCTGAGGGGGGGAGACTGGGGGGGGGGAAACTGGGAGGGGAGCTGGGGGGGGGGAGCTGGGGGAGCTGGGGGAGCTGGGGGGAGAGGGAGGGGAGATGGGGGGGGAGGGAGGGGAGTTGCTGAGGCGTGTAGGGATGGCTGGCTTTGCCGTGATAATGGACCTGTTGGCTTACATACACAGAACACTCCTGGCCCATTGTCTCTGCGATGGTCTTCTAAACATCAGGGTTTCTTCTGCCTTTGACATCAAGGAGTGCTTCCCTGGGGCCTCCAAGTGGGTGTTTTATAAAGGAGTCTGTTCTTTGACAGTTTTCTGAAGGGTCGTGACCTCGACTGATCTTCCCTGTTGTCTAAGAGCATGCTTTGTTACTGTTGTATGCAATAACGTGTGTCTCGCTCCATGAACTATCCTGAATCATAAAGTTACACAATTGAAGGAAACAGTGAAACTCGTAAACACCCCTTTAGTACACTATTACAAGGTGAGCGGGTTAATTTTTATTACACTTACAAGTCTTCAGTACACTATTACAGCACAGAATAAATTAAAAGTTGTATTATGTACAGTTATTTTTGCTGGCAGTCATGATTACAATCTCAGGGGCCCTGTTCACTCCACTCCAAGACCTTAAAACTATTAGTATTTCTCGTGCCCAGGGTGTATTGGCCCAAATAACATTACTTCAACTCCCAACATAAGTTACCACAGAAGCACAGTCTCCCACAGGACCATATATTACCCAGCCAATGAGGCAAGGGCCAAGCTAGCGGTCCTTGAGAAAGAGAACAAAAGCGTGTTCGCCATAGCAGAAAAACGTCTCTCCTCGCTTCACTTGGCTCAGGTAAACAACCCTATACGCCATGGCATCCTAAATACCTCGGAGCTTGGTGCTAGCCCTGTAGCACAGCCCCCTAATAATCGTTATCATTGCTGCCATATATAACAACCGCTGATGCTAACGGTTATATCTCAGAGGCGCCTTGTCCTCGCCCCGCCCCTACTACCCCGCCCCCACCTCCCCTGCAAC
Source organism: Mallotus villosus (assembly GCA_903064625.1). Taxonomy (NCBI): domain Eukaryota; kingdom Metazoa; phylum Chordata; class Actinopteri; order Osmeriformes; family Salangidae; genus Mallotus; species Mallotus villosus. The sequence continues at coordinate 21,124 of CAEFZP010002057.1, read as the reverse complement.
ACCAAAACCCCACTCTGCATTTCGCTTCATTTTCCCCCCTCAAAATTTCCTCTTTTTTTTATTTCCCTTTGGCTACGTCTGCTCCCTTTACAAAGCCCGGGAGCATTATCAAAACATTACGGCGCGCAGCATGTGTTTGATTAAAAAAGTGTAAAGTTACAAATTAGTTAATAAAATCATTTAGGCCGATCGCTGCAAATGGTGATAAATGCGTTCCATATGTTCCCAATAAAAAAGGCAAGTGCCATGTGCCCGTCCCCTCTGTCTTCGCCATAAACAAATAAATTAAAACAATTACCGCAGCGAGCGCCTTCCGCCTTTAATGAGAGCGCGGCCGCGTGAAATATGTGACAGGTCTCGTTTGCCCAGAGTGGTGCCTGTCTCTATCCAGAGTGCTCGAGCATCTCCCAGATAAATCTCTCCCGCTTGCTAAGTTTTGTGTTGCTTACAAGGTGCACACGGGAGTTCTGTCTCTCCCGCCTGTCGGAGATTTAGACCACCCACGCTTGCCTAGTCCTTCAAACAACAGTACGGTACTTATTCCAAACGTTAAAGGAAGATAAAGGTGTTTAGGACTACTTGAGTCGTAGTAATGTATCGAAATGTAAACATGATCTCAAGTCACTGGCATGTTCCTTATTCAGTTTGATTTGGCATTCACATACAATTGAGGAGGATGTATAATCTGGAATTGTCCTCCCTATCAATTTACTAATTGATTCTGAGAGAAAAATTATGAATAATAAATATTTTGCTTGTTGTCACCAATCCACGTTACTGGATAGAATCACAGCTCAGACCCACGTGCCTCATGTATCTCACTAACTCCTCATCACAAACCTTCCTGTCTATTTATCCTAGCTCCCAGACTGGTTACATGATGACCCATCGCTACTGTCGGTGGGCTCGGATACCGCAAACGAACTAATGCCGCCACACACTCGCTGACTCAGCTTTCACAAAGCATTAGCGACGCGCTTTGGCAGTCCTGATCTCGCAGCTCCAAGTAATCATTATGTTTCGGCCCGCTTTGGTTTCCTCGTGAATTGAGGGCCCGGCCACTGAGGCGCAGTCATTACTCTTCATCTAAAACAGATGACACGCGCGCAAGGCAACGGTCTGAAGACGCGTTACCTACCACACCGAGAGGCAGCTAAATCTGTCTGAGTGAAACAAATTGCCTTCGGGGTCGGTGTTTTTCAGACCACACACACCTGGTCTTTGCTCCTCAAACTTTAATGATAATCACTCCCCGCTGTAAAACCGCTTTTATTATTGAACATGATATCCACATTATTGGAGACGTTTTCTTCCCGATTTTTCAGCTTTTCCCTCTTTAATTGCCTCTCTTGCAGTCGAGGATGATTATTCGTCCGCAGCGACAAAACAGTAGCTTCTGGGAGCGTCTCAGGCCTTGTGTACGCTTTGTCAGGAGTTCCTGGGTTCAGTTAACAAGATGGAAAAATAAATGAATTGAGACTGTGATCTCAAAGGTCTTTAAAATATCAAATTTGATCATGAGTGTTGTCAGTTTTAGAGATTGGCATTTGATTCAGCTCTGCACCTTTTCATGTCATGTTTCTTCTATACATGGAGGAACGTCTAGTGAAGCCGTCTTGATCAAAGCTTCAGTATTAGTTTCGATCGTGTTTGATAGTCCCTTCAGTCAAGCACCTTCAGTCTTTTATCTTCCCTGAGATGCTGCAGGTCTAGCTGCTTCCCTGCGGAGACTCAACACAACATCCCAGCAGACGACTAGGAAAGGAGACAAGGTAAGGAATCTACCTCAGATTACAGGTAGGGAAGGTGACGAGGAAAGGAATCTATCTGAGAGCTCAGTGGAGAGGAATGCTTTTAATGGCCTTTAGCTAATGGGCCTTTACAAAGAGGCCAGGGAGGAGGAGGGAGGGTTGGAGAGGGGCAGAGGGGGGGGGGCAGAGGGGGAGAGGTGGGTTGTAGAGGGGCAGAGGGGTGGGGGGGGTTGGAGAGGGGGAGAGGGACAGAGGGGGGAGGGAGGGTTGTAGAGGGGCAGAGGGGGGGAGAGGGGGGTTGTAGAGGGGCAGAGGGGGGGGGGTTTGAAGAGGGGCAGAGGGGGGTTGGACAGGGGGAGAGGGACAGAGGGGGGGGGAGGGAGGGGAGGGTTGTAGAGGGGCAGGGGGGGGCAGAGGGAGAGGGGGAGGGGGAGCACGAGGGAGGACTCAGCAGGTTTCGCCCGTTGACCTTCACAGTCTTGGAGGTGCCCAGCCAGCAGTGCAGGACAACCTGGTGTCTGATGGCCGGCCTGGCCGCTTGGACTCTGCAGATAAAACCACCCCAAGAAGCACGGAGGAGGAAATGAGCCTTTTAATTGAAGCCCTTATTAAAAAGAGCCAGAGGAGAGGACAGGGAGTAGCAGCCAGGTGATCAGAGCGGGTCAAGCTGGCTGGGGCTTCAAGACCTTGGGCTCGGAGCTGGAGGCATACGTTAGCTTGTAGGCTTTGGAAGAAGTGTGAATGAAATGTTTTCTGAGTTTTGTTTCTGATGTCATTGTAGTCACATCTGTTTAAATCATAATGTACTAGTGTGTAGTGGTAAATCAAGTATTTTAAATGTACTGCATATATATATATACACTTAGTCTTATTCAAGTAATAGAGGAGAAATTAAAGCTTTCAATGATTTTAATTTTGAGAATTCAGTTAAATATCCTAGAATAATTATTTTCTAATGGGCTCTTTACCAATATGTCAACTTTGTGGTAGGGCAAGATCAATCAAATGAGCGCTCTGTAATCAATATCAATGGTGCAGATTCAGTCAGACATGAACATAACCATTGAGAATGTCAACGACTTGATCACCGCCTGACAAGAGATCACATAGTTTGACAAGACTCTGTCTTTGTGCAACCTTCAAGAGCCCAACTGTTAAAAGCGAGAGGTAGAGAGATGGAGGGAGGGGAGTGAGGATGAGAGAGAGAGAGAGAGAGTGAGAGAAAGCCACAGAGAGCCACAGAGAGGAGAGAGAGAGAGAGAGAGAGAGAGAGAAAGCCACAGAGCCACAGAGAAGGAGAGAGAGAGAGAGAGAGAGAGAGAGAGAGAGAGAGAGAGAGAAAGCCACAGAGAGCCAAAGAAGAGAGAGAGAGAGAGAGAGAGAAAGTGAAAAAGAGCGAGAGAAACCGCTCTTGTCTTTTCCAGTTTAGGGACTCCAGATGGGAAGTCATTTTTTATTCGTCTTGAGGCAGTACTTCACATCTGCTCGCCCAGATGCCTAATGAATACAGAAGCAGGGCCGTGCTGTCGCCTCATTAATACTGCACCCGCACAGGGAGCGGGTCCGGCCCCGCGCGCGCACTCGCCCAGCCTCACCAGCCCGGCCCGCCGCTGGTGGAGCAGAACCCGCGGACGCCTGCCTCTCCTCTGGGCCCCGGTGCCGGCAGCTGGCGCCTCGCAGGAACAAAGCTGCCGTGCTTTGTCGGGTCTAATGCCTCTCCGTGTTGTCACTTAAGGTCTTTATTGGTATTAATTGATACGATCGGTGGTGGAACTTTTCCCCCCCCTCCCTCTCCTTCCCCATCCCCCCCCGGCCCGCTCCTCTTTCCAACTCTCCCCGTCATGCAGCCCCGTCACTTGCCCCTACTTTCTACCCCAACCCCCCCCCAGCCCCTCTTCCACGGAGATCCGAGGGGTGTCGGTGGGTTTGGGGGGGGGGCTTCTTCAAACAGGTGGGCTGGCTTGAGTGTCGAGAGCAAAGGAGCAATGGAGGTGTTGACACTTTTGCACCTGTCGGCAGTCAGCCTTATTCACCGGTATTTCAGGTTTCCTTGTGAGAGCGGCCGTGTGTGTTTGTGTGTGTGTGAGAGAGAGTGACAGTGAGAGAGAGAGAGACAGAGAGAGAGAGAGAGAGAGAGAGAGAGAGAGAGAGGAAAGAGAGAGAGAGAGGAAAGAGAGAGAGACAGACGTGGTGGTGTGTTCCCATGACCTTTACCTAATATGCCTACTCAGTTCCCTGGCTGCTTGTCAAAGCAGAGCAGGCTGGGAAACAGAACCTCAAGCCTCTACCTGCTATTGTGGTTGCTAGGCGCCGGGGAATGATTGACAGCTGGTGGAACTTCCCAACCAACTGTCAGTCAAACGGCGCCATCCTCTGAGAGTATGGGATGGCGTTGTCTAGACAATGGAAAGAAAACACCAAAGATCTCACTAATATGCTCTCTGGTGAAAATAGAAAAAGACACACCTGTGAAAAAATACATCCTTTCGTAAGCTTCCTTGCTCTTACGCCTGCAATAAGACTGCGAAAGGGACTACAGTTTAGAACACTTCTCACTGAATCCATACTCTGTTGTCCTTAGCACTCGTTAAGGGTGTTTCAATGACAACGCTGTATTTTTCCTATCCTCAGTGTTGTAAAACTCTATCTGAGCTGAGAGGAGATAAAAGTTGAAGCTAACTCAACACTGGTTACAGGTTGTAACAGAGGAAGGCCTTAGAGAGGGTGGCAGAGGCCAAGAGCTGGAGGAAGACTTACTTCACTGTTAGCTTCCCTTTGCTCAATCTGAAACTACAGCAATTCACTGGTGTGTGTGTGTGTGTTGTGAAAAAATATACGTCCTTATAAAAGAAATGTGTCTGGCCACAGTCAGCCTATAGCAGCCCAGAGGATTTGAGTAACTTTTACAGTGGATGCTGGAATAGCAGACTATGAATCTCCACCACCTGCTCCTCTCCCCCTGCCAGACTCAGGAACGCCATGACGGTCTGAAAGAGGAGGCAGTTTAGATGTTGTTAACAATAGAGATGCACCCCCATAACACAAAATGCCTGAACTTTAGTATTTACTGTATATAAACACACAGATGCATTGCGATATCAAAAGAGGGTTTCTGAGCAGGTGTGACATTTCCAGCGGTGTCTTGTCCAGGCATGTCCAGCTCTCCTTGAGAGACATGTGAGTCTTGTTACCATGGCCACCTGAGAAGTTCTATGGGTCAGACAGACTGTTGGAAGTGAGACGAAAAGCAGAGACAAACTATTTTGGTTTATTGTGTGTTTGAGGCGCACAGATTGTTGTGTTTGCAGATCGCTTTGGAGCTTTGTGACATCTGTTTTTAGTCTTGGCTCATTCTTGTGGGCGATGACTGAAAAAGTACTTCAGAGGGGGCAAATTTGTGGTTAGCTGTTCAAGATCCTTTTTTGAGTCACCTCCGTCAGAGAAATATAGCACCCCCTGTTGACCAGTGCAATAATTGTTATTCCTAAACCTTTCTGAGGGGAATTGCATACTTTATTACACTTCAAGCAATTTCCCATGTTTTCATCTTGGAAACCAATTAAGAACCCTATGAATGTCAGAATGTGAAGGATGTGGTTTCTACTTAAAACTTTGCCTGTGACCTTGTTGAAGCCAAAACAAGTTGGATAAGGATCCCCTGTGACTCTAATACCAGCTCAACCGCTGTGTATAATTATATACTTTTGGTTGGGAAAGATAAAGTGTGAGATTTCTTTCTTTCATTTTGGATATTTCCACATTACACGTACGTGTATCCAGTAGCCTGTTTTACATCCTGTGTTTTATGTGAAAACACATCGAGGAGAGTCATCTGTGGAAAGTTGTCAAAATGTGGTTTATGGGAACAAATTAAACAGTGAAGAAAACTGTTCCCTTTTGAAGTCATACGTCCATTCAGTGTTTTCTGAGAAGATTGTTACCTGAACGCTTTATAAAGCTAGTTCACTAAGTGGCACTATGCTGCGCCTTGCCGGGTATATGACATTGTTGTGTTACATAACATGTCTGTTTCAATTAGGGCCAGTGCTGTACAGGGTCTGCAAAGTGGAGGATCACTTTAATGGTCAAAGACAGCATAACAGCATAGATAATAGAAGGATGTTCATTATCGCTAATTAGAACGGCATGGCACCAGAGAGGCCCATCATTGCCGTTTGCATTTTAGGAGCGGGTGTCTCCGAGCCATCACTTTCAATAGAAACTCTGTCGCTGAAGTCAACACATGAGATGAGCTGATGACACTACGAGGTGTCACACTGTGTGACAGCTGACAGTTTCGTCCAAACAAAATGATAGTTGTACGTCGTGGTACTGCGGTAAAGATATGCTAGTGTACTTCTGAGGAGTTAGAGTAGAGTTTAGTCCAAATAAAATGATATTTGTACTGTCGTGGTTAACTGCGGTAAAGATATGCTAGTGTACTTCTGAGGAGTTTAGAGTAGAGGTGAAATATGAACAGTTTACATCATCCTAAGAGGTGTTTATGTCAAAATAGTCAAACGCTCAGTTCAACAGGGTTTGGATTTCATCCATAGATTAGGCTACTGATACAGACCCAAAATCTACAAAACATTTTCAATGTTGCATGACCTAATTCTCCAAATAGCTAAATTGCCAAAACAACGTAAACCGCAGTGAATGTCCAAAGGTGAAACGGGATAGGCTACACCAAAGAAAATAGAGCTTTTTTAACCGTCTGCACTCTTTCGAACGTTTGTTTTGTGTTATACTTTAACTCATAATTTCGCTTTCAACAAGAAGCAGTCCGGCGAGGCGAATCAAAACACAGAATCAAGAATGGTTAATTTAGCGTGACATCCTGCCCTGTTTATTGTCAGTCTGTCATCGAACATGATGAACTTCCCGAGTCATCCATTTTTTGTCTTACATTTGACATTTTTTCCACGATACGCTGCCAAAAAACATATTCATACGAGGAGACGAGGTTCACTTCAGAAATCCCCAAAGCCTCGGTGGAGTAAAAAAAAATGGATTGGGGATAATGTTTTTGTCATCTGTGTGAACCCAGGAAACAGTACTCTGTCCCGCGCCAAGCAGTAACTCATACATGCGCCTAACTTTGCTAAGTCTCTCAGGTCGTAAGCGGTTACATTGCTCGTCTGATCCTAGCCAAGTCACTGCATAGACTTCGTTCTGACGGCACTGTTCGAACAGACACTGACACTCTCTCTTTCTCCCTGCACCAGGGGACAAGGTGTAAAAAGAAGAAAAAAAGAAGCTTGGCTGGATGCACAGAATAAGCAGTGATTCACCGTCTGAACCCCCTGGTGTGCTCTCTACAAATCAAAGATATTCCAACTGCCCCTCACCCATAATAACAAACAGCTGAGAAAAGTGACGATTGTGACTTCCTGTCACAAACATTTACACAACACGCACTTTTTAACACCCTTCTAGTAATCCTCAATACTAATACCTCATCTTCAAATGTTACATTTGATATATTTAGCAGTCACTTTTATCAAAGCAACAGACAACTAGTGCACAGAGAATATATAGGTATATATAAAGCAGAAGGTCAAGGATCAGAAGTGCGTTGTTCTTACAGTGTCAGAGTCAAGTAACTGTCTGTATTTACTGGACACAGCCGAAGTAACCACATCTCTACCACTACCAGGCACGTCAAAAATAAAGAAAATTCACCTTTTACTTTATCAGATACAATCATCATATCTGAAATATATATCTGATTCTGTTTTGGCCTCCCTGCAGAAACAGTGGACTTCTGATTGGGATGCAGCAACATGCTGGTGAACCTCTCTCGCCCCACCCCAACAGTCTGCCTGAAGGTAAAGATCCTCTCTCTCCCACACCCCAGACAGCCTACCCGAAGGTAAAGATCGTACAGGCAATAAGCAGAAGTGGTGCTCGTATTAAGAGAACAGTGGTTCATTACATGCTTGTCAAAACACAGCTCTCCCCGGCTGTAGAAAGGGGGAGGGGTGGTGGAGGCCTTGGTTCAGAAAAACGAGACGTTTAAACTGGGAAACACCTATAATACATCTGTTTTGAAATGATGAGGAGACATTGAAATTTGGAACGTGCAAAAGCTGCGTGGAGGAGCTCTGTCATAAAGAATAAAAAAGCCCTCGGTAAAAACAAGGACGTGAATTAATATTCCTGGAAACATATAGGATGACGAGCTCCAGTAAAGGTTATGTGCCAGATGTTGATCTGTGGTTTTAGGTCTAAGGAAAGGTCACCTTAGCCCGAACAGATCTTCCCATGGCTGGGCCAGGTGGTTCTGCCTGCTGTGCCAGGTGTGTGTGTGTCCTCTCCAGGCACCCTGGGATGCTCAGAGCCCCACACCCAGAGACCTCGGCAGGAGGAGGGGATATGTGATCCTTCTACCCAAACACATGTTCCAGAAGGTTCCTTGGACGTAAACGTTGCTTGACTACTTTAAAAAAAAACACACAAAAAAAAACACCTAGCTTGATTTGAACTTCAGAGCATGAACACGTTAAGATATCCCCCATCTACAAGGTCAGTGTAGATTTTTCTCAGCCTTCACAATGAAAGGCTTGGAACGTTCTAGAGCCTGATCAAGGTTCACACCAGCTTTGGAAAGAAGGCTGGTTGTTCTCCCAAGAGAAGAACGCGAGATGAATTGAGTTTGACTCACTAGGAGTCAAGATGGCAGCTGCAGGAACTGTGGCTTCCAGTCAAAAAACTGTCTGTCACCATTTCCTCCTCCTCCTCCTCTTCTCTCCACCGGGGCTCACGTCTCCCAGAACATTCCAGCTTCTCTTTTGTTCAATTCCACAACCCCTCAGGGATGCGCAGACACAAAGCGAGTAATTCTGTGTAATAACAAAGTAGAAACCGTCCGCTTACTGCCGGATCAGAAAAAAGACGTAGTTTAATTAGATATGCCTTCAGGATCAACGATTTGTGTATGGTTTTATTTTAATTTTAAAGGGGACAAAGGAAAACTTAAGAAAAACAGTGTTTTCATTATTCATTTGTCATACATGTCATTATTATTTATTTATTCTACATGCACCTCCAGCATCACTTATTGATGGAACACAGGCAGATATAGACAGCGGTCCGGAGAGAAGGAAGGGGGCCGAGAATAAGCCCTGTTGTCTGGGTTACATCTCCAACGTTCTCAAATGTTCTCCTTTAATCTCCCAGACAAAGACCATTTGTTCCTTATACTTTTAAATTGTGTTTTTTTTTCTTCTGCTCGGGTACTTTAGCGTAAGTCTCATGTATCCTTGAGGTACCTGTGTGGAGAGAGTTTGTCTAAACTACTCTCGTACCCCCTGGCTACTGTGACTTGCTGTTCTGTGACGAGGTGGAACAAGAGCACTACACTGTGTCTGTATCTTATACTTCACTGAACATCTTTTCTGTCTGTATGTATATCTGTCTGTAGATATCTAAATATAGAGATATAGAGATATGAACATTTAAATATTAAAATGTGAGACTCAAAGGCTGCAGGAAGAAGAGCAGTTCTGCAGGGTAGTGCTTGTAATGGCAGTGATTGTCCACCGGGGGGCCTGGCTGCTTGTGCTACAGATCTCAGTCAGACCCACTAGGTCTGCAGCATCTGTCACTCTGCCTGTCTGCACACAGCATGCTGGATGAGTAGATTAGGACTCTGGAAACAGAACTGTACTCCCTAAGCTGAACTCGCACAACCCTCGCCAAATGATCTCGCTTTCAGAGATGAATAGTGTGTCAAAAAGATAAAGCAGGTGCCTGTGTGTGTACTTGTCTGTGTTTCCCTTTGTGTGTTTATGAGGGAAGAGGAGTGTTAGATGGAAGGTTGTTATTTGACCACCTTACACCTGTCATCACCTTGTTAGTCCGCGCTCCACCTCACCTCCACCCTCCACCTCACCTCCGTGCTCCACCTCACCTCCGCCCTCCACCCCAGCTCCGCCCTCCACTGACACTATTACCTCTCCTCACCTTCAATCTTCTCTCTCTTTTCACTCCTTCCCTCTCATCCTCTCCTCCCCCTCTATTTCCCTTCTTCCCTCTACCTCTCCTCTCTCTTCCTCTCCTCTCATTCACTCCTTCCCTTCATTCTTGTTCATCTCTCGCTTCCTCTCCTTCTCTCCCTTCCTCTCTTTCCCCCCTCTCCCTCTTCCCCTCCTTCACTCTCTCCCCCTCTGATACCGCGGGGCGTTCACAGTGAATATTTAACCCCGTGTTATCGCCTTCGCCAACCCGACCTAATTGCTAAAGAGGTGAAGGCTCGTGTCTCCCAACCACGCCAGAGGCACTGCTAGGATAACACTCTGGGCTGCTTGTAGACACAGAATAACTAATTAACCCTTCTTGATTAGGGCAATTAACCCTGACACTGTAGGGCTAATCTGAGTGGTGTGACGAATATTCCTCTTGAGCATGAACTCTATATCAACATGTCAACGGCTCTCTCCCTCAGCCCAGCGGGGGGGTGCCTGTTCTGGGGAACGCGCACGCGTCTGTGTTCAGCAGACTTGTGGAAGGAAGAGGACTAGAGGAGCCACACTCGGTTTCTTTGATATTTAATGAGGCGTGTTTTCACGTAACCCGAAGTGTGTAAGGTTAAGGAGAGGGTTCTGAGTGTGATGTCATAGAGGGTTCTGAGTGTGATGTCATAGAGTGTTCTGAGTGTGATGTCGTAGAGTGTTCTGAGTGTGATGTCATAGAAGGCTCTGAGTATGATGCCGTAGAGTGTTCTGAGTGTGATGTCATAGTAGAGGGTTCTGAGTGTGATGTCGTAGAGTGTTCTGAGTGTGATGTCATAGAAGGCTCTGAGTATGATGCCGTAGAGGGTTCTGAGTGTGATGTCATAGTAGAGGGTTCTGAGTGTGATGTCGTAGAGGGTTCTGAGTGTGATATCATAGAGGGTTCTGAGTGTGATGTCATAGAGGGTTCTGAGTGTGATGTGTTTGTTGAGCTGGCCTATCGTGGCTCTTTTGTAGTCTGAAGGAGCTGGTTCTCCGGCTCCATCTCTCTATGAGAAAAACTAAACTAAACTATTTGATATATACATATTGTGCATATATATACAGACAACCAGACTACAGACAGATGTTAGAATAGAAGCAGTGCTACTGGAACAGGGAAAGCCGTCAGTGTGTTTAACACAGTGAGAAATGTTTGTATATATTTGTGATGAAATGTGTAGCATGAAGTACAATTATTATTATAGATAGTGCGTTTATTCATCAACATATGTTGTAATACAACATTGTGGACAGAAGACGGCCATGTTCCTGTAGAAGGAGTGTACGAAGGCCAGGCTTGTTTGCAGATCACAAAGCCAGTGTTGTTTAGGGTACGAGTGTTGGGTCACGTCTGCTTTAAGAGATGCAGGAGAGCCCTTAAAGATGATCCCACAAAGCCAACGCAGTCTAAATTAGTCAGGTCTGTCCCGGTATAAATCTTCATGTCTTTTAAGCCAGGCGTCACCAAGGGTTAGCATCTCTTTCATTTGAGATTCGCTCAGTCTAGGAGGTGAACTTACATTCAATTACTGAATCCGAAATTACTCCATAGGGGCTTTCTTCAGTCCTGAACAGAATATCAATTCCTGTCTCCTGAGTGGAATGGGAATTGTAAGAGAATTGACACCTTCCTCGGATACACCAGCGAAAAGCTAGCGTACGATAGCGGTAGATTCATTAGCCCTGACTTCTGCCTGTCATTAAAACCCAAACATTAAATAAGGATTACCTCAACTTCGGGAAGTCCCATTCCCATATCCACTGTTTGAGCTTGTTCTATCCCACTTAACGCTCTCTTGTAAAATTGCAATTAGTGGGGAGCAGCTGAAATGCCCTTCAACTCGCAACTCTCTGTGTTATCCAAGAGTTTCATTAAAAGGAGATCAATGGAAGGTGAGTGCATTATTCCTAACAACTTCAAGCCCCGTGCTTCAGCTCAATAAGGCAGCCAACAGCCACAGACGTGCCAGTACACCTGAGGTGTTTTTCAATGTGGTCTTCAACCCAAAAAACTTTGGAGGAAAGAATAGAGTTAAGGAGTCAGAGAAAAGGGAGTTGGTAAAAGAGAAAGGAACTAAACTGATAAAGATTCAGCACTGTATCTACACACTCTGTCCCGTCCCCCGTCCCCCCCTCACACTGTCTCACCTCACCTGTATCCCTGACGCTGTCTGATTAAAAAGAGAAACAGAGAGAGAGAGAGAGAGAAATAACAGCACAGAGACTATAGAGTGTGAGTGTGTACAGAAGAGAAAGAAAGATGAAACAAGGAGGGTGAGACGTTAATGTGAAGCGATGGAGGGAAGACCGGAGGGAGAGAGACGGAGGTATGGAGGGAGCCGATCGGAGGAGGGAACAATGCGAGCGGCCCTGCCTGGCTCAGTTTAATATTCATGGGCCGGAGAAGGCAGATGTGCCCGACATCTGGGCGATGTCAGCGTGTTGTCAACACATTGTTAGCGCCGCAAATGTGCAAACAGATTAACAGCCCAAGGAAGCTTCGCTGCGAGGCGCTCACAGGGTGAGAAAAACAGCCTCTTACTTTTACCACGCTTAAGAAGAAGGTGGAGGAAGATCGGCGGAGACAGCTTCCTGTCAGAGAGAGGAGAAGGGGGTTTGTGGGTGACTGACGTCGCACCCAAGAGTGTGTTTGAACATTAGGTGAATACACATACATACGTAAACCCAGTCGTTGATGAGTGATTGATGAGAAATTGATCCCTGAATGGTTAAAGGGGTTGGGGCCATTCCTGTGATATTGTCTGTCACCAGTGAAAGAAAATCACTTGTGTTTTGTTGATTGGCAGTCAGAGAACAACAGGACAGAAGATGAGTCTTTGCTGCAGGGCATGAGCGCCTCCCTTTACCACAGATGATAAACTAATGACGTATTCATGTAGCAGAAGCTTTCATCCAAAGCATCATACACAGGGAGATTTGAACCGGCAACTTCTTGATCCACGGACGATCTACCGCGGAGCTATGCAGTCGCCTTTCCCCAGATAATACAGTCCACTGTTTTAGCCATCAGGGTTGTGATGAAGGCCTCAAAAAGCGCTTAGGTTTTTGCAATCAATTGCTATTAAATCATTATGTAACATCGCTGTAGGGACTGTGTCCCCTGCTTGGCCAATCACTGTCAACTACGGCGAAACGATACACTCAAACCACAACAAAGGCATTCAGCCTCGAGCTAATATTAAGTCGATATCCATTCATTTAATGGGGATCTGCCATGTCAACAGGACAGCCTCTGAAACTTTATTGACCATGTCAGGGAAGTTCAGCGTCACGTCCTGAAGACTTTGGCCCCTGAAGCTCAGCGGATGATAAATGTTTTAGGAAGTACTTCTCTCAATAGGACGCGAGCGGTGGGATGCAGGCTTTCACAAGATCCTCAATCAACCCTCGACACCCACGTCGTGTGGCCGGCTACGGGTTGGGCCTTGGCTTTGCAGACAATGGCTAGCAGTGTGCTCCCTGGCTCAGAGGAAGCTGCGTGGGCTAGCTGCAACATCAGCCAGACCATCCCTGGTTCTCACCAGCAAACCTCCAGGAGCAGGACATTCCAACCCCTCCCTGCTCTTGGCAGATAGCGCTTTGTCTTTCTTGGAGCGGAGCCTCGTTTCTGGCCCACTCTGGTCGGGGTGATTCAAATGTAAACCTTCACTCTCACATGCTCACGAAAACAGTTTGTGATCGCCATGACCGTCTCTCTCTCTCTCTCTCTCTCTCTCTCCTCTCCTCTCTCTCTCTCTCTCTCTCTCTCTCTGTCTCTCTCTCTCTCATGTGTTTGTGAAGTTAAAACGGCGCTCCCTCTCTCATTGTCTGATAGTCTAATCATTAAAGGCACGACCTCCCAGTAGCCTGTGGCTCAGTGGCTCTGTGGCTCCGTCATTATCACCCCGTTACAGCTGGCCCTTCCTCTTACACAGGCGCAACCTTGTTGATTTATTCATGTTGCTTTTTTCTTTTCTTTTTACTCAGGCTTCTCAGGAGACAGCTGCTTTCCAAGTTCTAGGACCTCTGGGAAAGCTATGGAGCAGTTAGCCTCTGTTTGAATGGACCTCTCCTCTTCTCCTTCTTACCTACATGTGAGATATTCAATTTGCTGTCTACACCCACAGCTTCACAATTAAGGGAAATGTTACGGTACATCATCTGAACAACCATTTTGTCCCCAATTGTATTCCGGATCTTCTCACATAGAAACACTTCTGCAAGAAGTTAATATAGTCAATCACAATGGCGAGGAGAGAGGCAAATTTACTGAAATTAAAGGATTTGGAGACAGAATTCGTTTTACAGCTTAAATCAGCAACATGAATATTTATGTAGGGGTTCTTTGGAAATGATTTTGTTGAATACCATTACTTGATTTCTTTATGTGTGTCTTCCTTTTTGTCCTCCATGGCATAACGATGCTGATGTCTCGATTTCTCATGCAGCATAATTATATTCTTATCCTCTCCTCTCGACAGTCATTTTGAAATGTATATTTTGGCGTTGGGACACCGTGCAGGCGAAATGAGCAATGTACTGGCAATTGTTCATTTTAATTGTGGAAACACGTATGAAGATTTTAAGAAATAGCTCAGCCAGATGTGATTTTGCTAGCGGGCCAATTTGCATTTCATTTGGCGGTGTCGACAAATTCCTGATGCCTGATGCCTTCGCAAAATATTGTAATGCAGCGACGAAAATAACTGTTACTGGCGAGTTTTTTTGAGCAGTAGGTATTATTTTTTTTGTTTTTTTTTGTGAGTGATAGGGAAAAGGTAGTGGCAGATAAATGACTCCTCCTATGCAGCAATTAGCCACTGAGCTTGTAATATGCCAGAATCACTCTTACTAAGTGATTTTCTCTCTGTCAAACGAGCCAAATTAATTTGAGTGATACTTTTCATTTAGTTAGCATCAAAACAGCCCTTCCGTTCGCGTTCCATATGGGCATCTGATGCAAGGTATGCCATTAAACCAGTCCAGCCAGATGTTCTGCTCAACCCCTTCATTATCAATGCAAATTTATTCATTAAACAATTTAATTGTGTCAATGATTGACAGGCGGTCGCATTATTATGGGGGAATGTTATGAAGCTAATAATATGTTAGTCTTATTAACTCCCTGTGTAAGCAATATGTGTGTCAACATTTATAGGGATTAACCCCTTCTAATGTTGTGCACTGTGCCAGTTGTCTCTTCCCAGAACAGCACGCCGTATCGCTTGATATTGGCCGTTTGTACACGACTGTGTGCAGGTGAGAATCTGATAGGATGCCTCAGAGACACGCCCCTCAACTCTCAAAACATTATGTTTCAGTCCCACCTCTCACCCTGGGTTTTAGAAACGGAGAGAGAGAGGGAGAGAGGGGAGGAGGGGGAGAAAGAGAGGGGGGGGAGAGAGAGAGGGAGAGAGGGGAAGAGAAGAGAGAGAGACAGAGGGAAGGAGAGAGAGAGAGAGGAAGGGAGAGAGAGAGGGAGAGAGGGGGAGAAAGAGAGAGGGGGAGAAAGAGGGACGAGAGGGGATAGGAGAGACTGAGAGGGGGGGGACAAAGAGCTGGATGTGAGAGCCACAGTGATTGCTCATATGAGGGCTCATAGGGAAGTCTCAGACAAATGTTCTCAAGCTTTTATCTTTATAAGAAATTACGTTTTCGTACACACACACACGCACAAAGAAGAAATGTCACTCGTTCCTGGAGTGTTAGGTGGCTTATCGTCTGGAGAACAATCTAAGGCCTCCTACTTACCTGTGTCTTCATGCTTGTTAGAGAGGAAGAACATTCCCCATTCACACGCCTTGTCTTATTAATAGAGTTTTGACAGGCCCTCCCCAGACACCTAACCCTCCGCCTTAAGGACCCCATTACCTCCTGCTCCAGGATGTTGTTTTAACTCCTTAAGTGTTCCCAATTTGTTTTCCTCAGCCACCCTCTGTGTGAGTCATGTGTTCCAAAGAGGAAATGGCATGTTTATAATACAGGAAGTGACTGGTATGTTATACAGGAAGTGTTTCTCGTCGCGGCTCGTGATGATCATGTGCATTCTTAGCATCGCAAGAGAACCCAATGTACGTTCACAGAAGAGAACCGCCAGGCTAACAGGAAGTGACTTCGTCAGCATGGGCAAAAAGGGGTGGATGGCATTTCTCTTTCTATTCATAATTTAATTATCCATAGGGGTTCACAAGCACAACCACTATGCAGAAAGTGGTCAAATGAAAACGTGTTCCCTTGCAAATTGGATAAAATATCTCCAACAAATATGGACATGTATTCATATTTATATTCGAAATAACATGTTTCATGATATGTATCAGTCCTGTGATGATGTCATTCTTTCCCCACATGTGGCGCGGAACAGAAGTGGAATCTGAACCCATGTCTGGGTCCTCCAGTGTGATTGGCCCTCCCCTGTCCCAGCCAACCAGAGGTGAAGCTGGAGTTCTGCTTCTCCTGTAGCGGAAACCCCGCTGCCATTGGGCTGTGGAGGATCATAGATTTTTATGGACCCCTGGGCTTGGTTCCTGTGAGACCGGTCCCCTTCGCTGCCATTGGACGGAACGGCCCCCGAAACAGGAAGTCCTGCCTGGAGGGGGGTCACGCACAGCTGGGCCCCGATCTGCATGATTGGTTAAGAAAGCAATCGCCAGCAGGTGATTGGATGATTTAATGGAGTGGCCGTCACCCGCCGAGCCTAGTGTTGTTCTCCTCTCCACCAGTGACGGAGTTTACCAGCCCTTCGGCTCGCAACATAACACGGTCATACTCACGTCTGACTGCGAGGTTCAGTTGGAGTACAACGCCCCGCGGAAGGGTCAGAGGATTCGCCTGGTCATGTGACCGCAGAAACGCCAAGCCTGTCGCTCTACGCTAAATAAACGCAGGATCCACACACTCGCTATGCTCCCGCAAATCCCGAATTACGTAGGAATCATAACGACTACAACCCCTGAAGACTTGAGTCGAGAAAAAAACTGACCCGGGCCTACCCTACACTTCCAGTCTCATGGTGAGGATCTCAGACTTAGCTCAGGCTACTTCTGTGTCAACTGTTGACTTCATCTGGACTGGAATTTGAATTTCCTCTGGGATTAATAAAGGGAATTGAATTTAATACTTAATCTCTTAATGAAGCTTGTCCAAGTGACAGGCATGAGAGAGCTGAAAGACGGAGAGAGAGCAAGAGAGAGAGAGAGAGGATAGTATGACATAGAGAGAAAGAGAGAGGGAGACCTAGCAAGAGAGAGAGAGGATAGTATGACATAGGTAGAGAGAGAGACAGACAGAGAGAGAGGGAGAAAAGAAAGAGAAAGAGAGAGGGTAGAGTGGAGAGATCCAGAGCAGTGCTCAGCTTCTTGTTTGCCCTGGTACACAAACTCGGTTCCCCGTTGGCACTCGACCGGTTTGTTCCAGTCGAGTTCTCCCCTCTTCCTTAAGGCCCTTCTGGAGCAAATCCACCACTGCCAGCTCCGCATGCAAATCCACTCCGCTCTCCACTGTAGCTCGGCAGATTAATACAAAGGCTTTTCATAAACAATGGACGGGCTTGATACATGTGCTGCACATTGCAATATTTACCGTAGCCTCCACATCGACTGTTTTACATACTACTCTGAGACTCCACAAGCTTTTCATGTCGGCGTACGCTGACGCTCAACTTTGTTGTCGAGCCGCATCGCCCGAGGCCGGCTAGCAGCAGCAAGGGTTGAGGTTGTCCGAGCGGCGAGATAGGATCTGTACGACGTTTCCCGAGGGAGCGGGAGAAGGCACGAGGGCCCGGCATCTCCAGCGGTGTGTTGTTGTAAGGGCCCGGGCTATACAAATCACCTCACCTTTATGAGACACACCTGGGATTATTTAATATGATGTTTCAGCGGAGTTTGTCAGCTGGAGGGCCTCCCGTTTGTTTAACAGGGCGTGTTTCGTTGCACAACAATAGCGCATTTTTCTTACACGGTCATCCAAAATGTATGAGATGCAGAGGGCCACATTTTGAATTATTCTATCTATATATATCCTTCTAAGTATCTATCAGTCTGTCAGTCCGTCAGTCCTGTGGAGGTATTCCCACGGAGATGGACAGGAGGCGCGGGGACCTGTGGGGTTGGAGGCAGTAGTGCGTGCTGGGATCTGTTGTTCACGGGAGCGGTTTTTAGACTCACAGAGGGGGAGTTACCGTGTTGCCACGCTGCACAGACGCCTGATGGACCCAGGACAGGCTGTTAACTCCAGCCAGCACCCGTGGCTTCGCTGATGCCTGCTAATCAACTTGGGCTCCCTCCAAATCCCAAACAAAAAGGTTTGGATGGGGAGGGAGGGAGATAGCTGCAATACTTACAGAGTTTATGGCTTGGATTACGGAGAGAGAGAGACAGAGAGAAAGTAAAGGAGAGAGAGAGAGAGCATTTTGCTAGTGTCAATTATAATAATTCCTTTACTAAAAAGAAAAGCCAAAGATGTGTTGATGTTTTGTCGAAATAATTTACTGTACAATGTGGCACTGATACAAAGCGTTTAGGCTAACAATCCTGAACAGGCCTTTAATCTTTCTCGAAGAACTGAAGGTCCCAGTTCAGAACGAGTGGGATGTCGTGACTAAAACCAGATGATTCCTCTGACAGAGAGCATTGTGTGAGAGCAGGAATGACTTGGGATCTTTAGTCTGTGAATAATTGTAGGGTGTGCCACACTGAAGCAAGGACTGGGAAGCAGAGATGGGAGAATGGAGAGGGGAAGGAGAGGAGGCAGGGAGGCAGGCCGGGAGCATAGAGAGGGCTGGGAGGCAGAGAGAGAGGGAGAGATGGGTGGGAGGCAATCTATATACTTGAGAGATATAGTCGGTCCTTTGATTCCGATTGTCATCCATCTCTCCGTTTCTCTACCTCCTCTTTCTCTATTTTCATTCCTCTTCTTCATCTCAATTATCCATCAATCTCTCTACTGTTGCTTGTGGTATCTACATCCTTATCGGATTTCTTCTCTCTTTCTCTCTTTTCATTTTTCTTCATCTCTCTGTTTCTCTCTCTCTCTCTCTTACTCTGTGCTGCTAATGCGAGCTTGCTTGGAGAGAGACTCGAGTGCTTGTTGCCGCCGGATCACCTGAGCCATGTCTTGTAACTACATCCGCTCTCTTTCTTGATTGCGCTTTACTGCTCCTTTATCTCTTCTATTCCTTTTCTTATTCTCTCTCTCCCTTTCTTTTCCTTTCTCTCGCTCCGTCTTTTCTTCCTCGTTTCATCCTCACGGCAAATACAACAACCCCATACATCGGGACTTTTGGGTGTTTTTAATAGTTTCTTTCCTACCATCTTTCTTACCTTTCTTTTTTTTTGTTGGCCTCGTGGGACCCCCACATTAGGGTTACTGGACTGTGTTCATGAGAAACCCTGCAGTACAAACCAGACAACCAAAGGTTAACAACCATTGCTTTTGTATTTCAGTGCTTGTCACCCTAGCAGCATGTGTGCGAGTGAATATGTACACACAACAGTAAATGTGAACACCTATATTGTTGTACATCTCTTCACTAAGTATCTAAGCAACTATAGGCCAGTCAGCTCCATTAGTTCAAACACAGCAGACAACAACAGAATCAAACAGATACTATTCATGGTGGACAAGAGGGATTAGACAGCAAAGCACACACACACACACACCACCATCCCCCAAAGGCTCTGAGATCATCCATGAGTAAACAACATGCTCGACTAGCTCCCACCACCCCCCCACCGACATGCACCTTCTTCTTTGCGATACGCGTTATTACGCTGACACCTGTGCATAGCATGTGGAACTTATGTATTTTAATTTGCCATTTGTTTCCCTCCCAAACAAGGTGCTGGGTCTGGGTGCTGGTGTCTGGTGAGGACGTCGTCACGGGAACACCACCAGCTGGAGAGTTACAGTCTGGCGCGCAGTCGTCCGAAAATACGCTGTAAAGCCCCGGTAGTCTGTTATAAATATAATCAATTCTTCCTTCCCCTCTCCATCATTCTGTTTGATTTTAATATGACATGTTCACATGGTGGCAGAGAGAACAGTTGCAGAGGAAAAACGGATAAATATTTGTGAGAGTTACCAGATTATGGTATAGGGTTTCACATCGCTTGGACTGGAGAAAGACCACGTTTTTTTTCTAGTTTTTTTCTTCTATAACATAGATCTGTCTTGTGGTTTTTGTTTCTGCCTCTTATGGTAGAGATGGTAGAGGTGTATGATTGTTACATCTTACGAAGGAGAATGGTGAGATAGATGACAGTCTAGGTGATCTCTCTCTCTCTCTCTCTCTCTCTCTCGCTCTCTCTCTCTCTCTCTCTCTCTTCCCCTCTCCCCCTCTCTCTCTCTCTGTAGGGGGGGAGAGTTAAACCTTTCTTCAGATCCAATTAAGAATAAAAATCTGCTTGACTGCTCTGCGCTTCAGCTGGAGTTGTTAATATTATGTCAAACTTTGAGTCAGTCGTTCATCCCACCTGCCAATCTAAAGTGTATTTAAAGCCTACACACACACACACACACACACACGCTCACACACACACACACACACACACACACACCACACACACACACACACCACACACACACACACACACACACACACACACACACACACACACACACACACACACTACCTCAGGAGAAGTCTTAATGTATGTGTTTGCTTGGAAATATTAATGATTTCTTAATGAGTCTGAAATGAAATAAACAAGGTGGTTTGATACTGCTGCAAAGCAAGAAGGATTAAGAGCATCCTAGCGCATCTGGGAAAAGGTATAAAATACCTCAGGCAGACTTCCTGAAGCTAGGTATTTAGAAGTGCTGTATTTAGATCCAAGTTCACAGGTATAAGACTTTATTTCTCTTTCATAAAGTCTTTATGAGAATCCCGTCGTAGCCAACTGTATGTATAAAATATTTCATATATTCATATTTAATTTCTGTGAGTTTCTAGTTCATTCAAATTTCCTTTTCACATTAAATGTTAGTGAGGTTTCGGGTTAAGGGTTAACAAGGAGCTTACATTTTACCTCTTACATATTACATGAAGCTTATGATTAGTCTACTCAAGTCTGTAAACGTGAAAGTCATAATTCTGCCATTATCTTTATGAATGCTTTCAGTGTGTGTTCGTGGTGCAGAGTAAAAATGAATTGTAACTTATCTGGTACTAACTCTTATATGCTATTATAAATGTATATATTATAGATTGTAAATTCATTTTCCAATTTAGTCTAGAATGTCCAGTAGATACAGCACAAATACCAAAAAAATAAAACACAAAAAGAAACTGCTGTTATAGTACTTAACAATCAGCTTTTTGCTGAGGTCAGGCAAAAAACACAGGACGCAATGGCAGCAATCCCCAGGACTAAATAA
>CAEFZP010002056.1:17500-34139 GCA_903064625.1 Mallotus villosus | reverse complement strand
TGGCCCATCCTTCCCAGCATGCTCCAGTCCTGATTGGAGGTGGGAAGTGGTGGGGAGGGGAGCTCTATTCTGTCTTGCCGTGGGTTGGCTTGGCGCCAGAGTGGCTCTTTGAGTGGGATCAAATAACGGTTCCGTGCCCTGTGTGTGGCGTGAGAGGGGGGTTGGTTGGAGGGAACAGGGGCGGGGGTAGTATCCAGAACGCATCCTGCTTTCATCTCCCATTCTCTAGGAACAGCCTGGGTTGGAGACTCTCTATGGGAGTGCAGGGGATGAGAGAAGCGTGCAGTGGGTAGTGTATGCTCTTGTATGTGCTTGGTACGAGGCGGTGGGGAGGGAGAGAGAGAGGTGATGGAAGACTTAATCTTCTGTAGGTGGAGGAAAGAGACCGTGACAGCGGCGAGAGGGTTAGGATGACTTACCTTATCTGAATTTACAGTTGTTCATGGTTGATGTCACCTGTGTATGTACTGTGAGCGAGAGAGAGGAAGAGAGAGGGAAGAGAGACAAGAGAGGGAAGGAGAGGAAAGAGAGAGGAGAGAGACAAGAGAGAGAGAGAGGAAGAGAGAGGAAGAGAGACAAGGAGAGGAGAGAGGGCGGATGAGACCAGGAAAGCCTTCTCTTTCCTCCTCTAATGACTCTCCCATCACCGTGCTGTAAGCTCGGGGGTTCCGGGCCTGAGCACATCAGAGTACACCAGGTTAACATCTCTGCTGAACATCTGTGACCATCCACAGACAACCCAAGTGCACGTCTAGGACCAGCTCCATGAGATGTGGAAAGGCCTGAGCCAGCAGAACCCCACCGTGAGGGTCATGGACGGGCAGGGCTGAGAGGCGTTTGAAGAGGCTCGTTTGGAGCTCTCCTGCTAGTCATTACCGAGACAGCTGGTGCCCGAAAGAGGCCGAGTTGCTTTCATTACCCCAGAGTCAGGACACCTCTGCTGGGTAGATATCACCCCTCCTGTCACATGGTGGTGGAGAAAGGCTGGCAATGAATACCCGCCCTGGGTGTTCATCTCTGTTTCCACTCGTCGTGCGGAAACTCACACGGTGGGTAGATGGAGTGGTGAATCAGCTCAGCCCAGGCAGGTCCACCTCAAGACTCCCACTCCAGCACGCCGGTAATCAATCCAAAGGGTCTGACACCCTCTTGGCTGAGGGACTGTGACAGAATCATCTAGAACACGAGGGCTAGCCTAACGTCTGTCTCTCTGGGGCTCTTCGTCGGACTTCCGAATGATCGGGGGGGGTTCAGGGAGGAGTCTGGAGAGGAGGGAAGACGGCACACAGCTGGGGTTCTGGTGCCGCTGTTGCGGGGGAGGTCGTCCAGAACCAATCTGTCTGGGCCGTGTGCGAGCCAAGCACCTGGGCAGGACGGAGACGGCGCCGCGGCCGGACTCGGAGGGCGTCTGATCCGTGACGGCGTGTGCGGATGATTCCGGGGGGGTTTTGTTTGCATGTTAAACAGTACGGCGATTCACAGCGACTGGTAACCACTGGTAACCACCCGTCCAAACGCAGGAAGGAGTCACCCCTTCCAAAGGCAGGAAGGAGTCAGGATTTGGGGATTCAACATGGGGGCTGAGGTGACTTTATGGAGAAAAAAAGTTCATCCGTTTTCATACCAACTAATGTTTCACTTCAGGCCTTTTCCATCATCACTCTCTTGTCATTGACCCATGACCTCTAGGCTACAGGCTCTATCTGAGTGCTGTGGGGTCGAGGGGGGTCAGGGTCATCGGACAGTACCACCTGCTAAGCACCAGAGGGGTGGGAGAGGGAGGGCAAAACATGACACCAGCATTAAAACCGATGGATTTTCCCTGTTTCCAGTGCCTTACACTGGCTACCACAAACGCCCCCCCCCCGCACGCCTCCTGACTCTTACTGCTGTTCTGCTGCAAGAACACACAGTACCCGCATGTACAAACGTCTCCCTCGTCACCGTTCCCCCGTCGTTCCATTTCTCTCTTTTTGTTCTTGTTCTCACGGGCCTCTCTCTTCCCTGTAGGTGACGTTCTGTTGCGTGGCAACACCCACCTCGTCCCCACCCTACCCTTCACTCCCTCTCTCTGTGTTCCGTGCGTGAGAGGCCTTTTACGAGTGACACCTTCGCACTGCCGCCTGATTACCCAGAATCCACTGGGAGAACATGAGAAGGGCTTCAGCACAACATAACTTTGCAACACTGTTGTAGAAACTCTTCCCCTCGATTCTCTCTCTCTCTCTCTGGTGTCACTCTTTTACAAGGCCTCCACTTTCACCTTCGCTGACCGCTCTCTCCCTCTCTCTCTCTCGTGGTGTTCCTGTGGGTCTCTCTCTCTCTCTCTCTCTATCTCTCTCTCTCTGGTGTTCCTGTAGTCTCTCTCTCTCTCTCTCCCTCTCTCTCTCTCTCTCTCTCTCTGGTGTTCCTGTGGTCGCTCTCTCTCTCTCTCTCTCCTCTCTGGTGTTCCTGTGGTCGCTCTCTCTCTCTCTCTCTCTCTCTCTCTCTCTCTCTCTCCTCTCTCTCTCTGGTGTTCTCCTGTGGTCTCTCTCTCTCCTGAGGTGACTTGCGGACGTTACATGGGCGGACATATCTGCACTTTCACTTAATACCCACAGGCCTCCGGGAGAGCGGACAAGCGGGCGAGAGACCACAGGAACACCAGAGAGAGAGAGAGAGAGAGAGATGAGAGAGAGAGAGAGAGAGAGAGAGAGAGAGAGAGAGAGAGAGAGAGCGGGCCTGGGGCAGCAGAAGACGTGTGCAGTGTGTCATATCCTCTTCCTTCACAGCCCAGCGGCGCAGCGATAACTCCAGTCTCCAGTGAATCCATCATAACCCATCTTTGAGCACACATCAAAGAGAGTTAGAGGCACGGCGCCATGGCGATGCGAAGCCGATGTGGACGTCATGGCGATGCCGATGTGGACGGAGACGCACCGGATGATACAGCGAAGACCGACTGGACCTGCCAGCGTCGAGAACGCACGGCTCAAATGATTCACAACGCTTGGATCAATTTGAAAATTTATTTTCATATAAAAAAGACACTCTATGAAAACATTAGAGGATTACTTTGTACAATCTTATGTATAAAAACTGAAACAAAGGAGTAAAGGAACGGAAGGGGATTTTTTCATTATTACATCAGTTGGGGGTGATGGATATTTGTTGCGAGTTCATTCTCCAGAACATCTTAAAGGATGGCTAATTGAAGCTTGACTGTCTTGCACTGTGCTTAACAATAACAGCCTTTTCGTGATTTAGATTTAACAAGCACACAATCTTCAATCCTATCTTCAAATGCCAAGCCCATTACTCTTTCAGGAAAACGCAACTGCAATTTAAAGAGTCGTTCATTAAAGTAACTTAATGGCGACTTAAACGTTTTGAAAACCGCAAATCTTCAATGGTCCATCAGCAGAAGCAACCAGAGGGAAACTCGCATAACTCTTTAAACACACAGAGAAGTAGATGAGACTTTTGCGAGCGCTTTCAGGAAGTGAAGTTTAGCTTTCCCAGAACACTCTGCAGAGGAGGTCAGAGGGGTGACATCGTGTTGATGCTGATGTGGTTAAACAAAACGCAGGCGGCGTCTGACAGGCCAAGTCACACGACCGTGCTGGGCAGCGACCAGTGAGAATCTGAATCCGTCTCACTTACCTGTCTCCCAGTCGTGTCCTATTCACCCACCTCACATCTCAGCCTGGGGTACTACGACGACGGCGCACGCGCCCACCACGAACCTCACACGATCCGAGTGTTCCGAAATCTGACCTCGGATCAGCCGATCCCTCGCCGGATCCTTACATTGATCCATACGAGGAGTGTCATCTCAACTGACCCTCAGGCCAGACGTCTCTAACACCAACCCCACCACGGGGACGGCATCTGGAGCACGTGTGTTGCAGGCTGATTAGCAGGGAACAAGGTTAAGTAGAGAGCGATAGCAGTCTCGTCTCGACATCTGCGTCTAGGGCTGCGCTAGGTCTTTAGGGCACGAGGGGCGCAGAGCGAGAAACAGATGGATGAGGACTGCGTTTCGAAAATTGTTCAGGACAAATCGCCATCCTTTGAAGTAAAGAACGTTTTTGAGTCATTCCCGACTCTCTGCGCAGCGCGACGCTGTCGCGCGCGCGACCCACACTCACACACACACACACTCGCACGCGCGCGCGCGCGACGCGCGACGTCAGCGAATGCTCGCTCTCTCTCTCTCGCTGCTCGCGCTCCCCACACGCTCTCATCTCTCTCTCTCTCTCCTCTCCCTCATCTCTCCTCTCTCTCTCTCATCCCTCTCTCTCCCTCTCTCTCATCTCTCCCTCCCTCTCTCTCTCTGCCTCTCTCTCTCTCTCTCTCTCTCCTCTCTCTCTTTATATGTTGCCTGTTCTGCTTGCTCGTACACACACGCGCCAGCCAGTGACGCACTTCCACACACACCACACACACACACACACACATCACACACACACACACACCACCCACACACACCACACACCACACACACACACACACACACACACACACACACACACCACGGTTCCCTCCCCGGATCACCGGCTAATTAGGTAAGAGGAGGTGTGTGTGTGTGAGAAGACTAATTAATGGTTTCATCATCCTGGCAGGAGTGGCTTTCTACGACATCCCCGATTATCTCTCTTTCTACCTCCATCCATATATCTCTCTCTTTCTCTCTCTACCGCATCAGAGTATCGCTCTCGGTCGACCTCCAGCATAGTTCTCTCGCGCTACCTGCATCCGATTATCTCGCTCTCGACTCCATCATATTCTCTCTCTCTCTCCTCACACTCTACTCCATCATATTCTCTCCTCTTTCTACCTGCATCCTATATAGCGCTCCTCTACCGCCATCATATGATCTCTCTGTCGCTCTCTACATCCATCATATTCTCTCTTCTCTTTCTACCTCTACCCCACCTCCCTCCATATTCTCTCCTCTTTCTACCCTCCATCATATTCGCTCTTTCTACCTCCATCATACTGCTCTTCTCTCCCCTCTAACCTCCATCACCTCTTTTTTTTTTTTTTTTTTTGTTTTGGTTTTGGTTGTGTTTTGTTGTGTTTTTTTTTTTGGTTTTTTGTTGTTTTGGTTTGTTGTTGTTTGTTTGTGATGTTTGTTTGTGGTTTTTGTTGTGTTGTTGTTTTTTTTGTTGTTGTTTTTTTTGGGTTTGTGGTTTTTTTGTTGTGTTTTGTTCCCCCACCCCCCCCCCCCCCCCCCCCCACCCCCCCCCCACCCCCCCCCCCCCCCCCCCCCCACCCCCCCCCCCGCCCCCCACCCCCCCCCCCCCCCCCCCACCCCCCCCACCCCCCCCCCCCCCCCCCCCACCCCCCCCCCGCCCACCCCCCCCCCCCCCCGCCCCCCCCCCCCCCCCCCCCCACCCCCCCCTCAGCCCCCCCCCCACCCCCCCCCCCCTTTTTTTTTTTTTTTTTTGTGTTTTTTTTTGGTTTGTTTGTTTGTTTTTTTTTTTTTGTTTTTTTTTTTTTTGGTTTTGATTTTTGTTGGTTTTTGTTTTTTTTTGTTTGTTTTTTTTGTTTGTTTTTTTTTCTCCCCCCCCCCCACCCCCCCCCCCCCCGACCCACCCCCCCCCCCCCCCCCCCCCCCCCCCCCCGCCCCCCCCCCACCCCCCCCCCCACCCCCCCCCCCAACCCCCCCCCCCCCCCCACCCCCCCCCCCCCCCCCCCGCACCCCCCCCCCCCCCCCCCACCCACCCCCCCCCACCCCCCCCCCCCCCCACCCCCCCCAAACCCCCCCCCCACCCCCCGCCCCCCCCCCCCCCCTCCCCCCCGCCCCCCCCCACCCCCCGCCCCGCCCCCCCCCCCCCCCTCCTCCCCCCACCCCCCCCCCCCCCCCCCCCCCCCCCCCCCCCCCCGACCCCCCCACCCCCCCTCCCCCCCACCCCCTCTCTCTACCTCCATCATATTCTCTCTCTCCTCTAGCCTCCTCATATTCTCTCCTTTCTACTACCTGCATCCGTATTATCCTCTCTCTCTACTCCATCATATATCCTCTCCTTCTCTCTACCACCTCCATCATATCTCTCTTTCTTCTACCTCCATCATAGTCTCTCTCTCTCAGTACCAATCCATCATATGCTCTCTCTCTCTACCGTCCATCATATTCCCTCTGTCTCCTCTACCTCCATCATATGCGCTCTCTCTTGCTACCTCCATCATCATCTCTCTCTTTCTACCTCCATCATATTCTCTCTTTCTACTCCATCATATTCTCTCTCTCTATTCTACCTCCATCATATCCTCTCTCTCTTTCTAGATACCTCCATCATATTCTCTCTCTCTCTAAACCTCCATCATATTTATCTCCTCTTTCTTACCTCCAGCATATTCTCTCTCTTTCTACCATCATCAATATCTCTCTCTTTCTATCTACCTCCATCATATCTCTCGTCTTCTCTTCTACCTCCACTCATATTCTTTCTCTCTCTTTCTACCTCCCATCATCTTCTCTCTCTCTCTACCTCCATCATATTCTCGTCTTTCTACCTCCATCATATTCTCTCTCTTTCTCCCTCCATCATATGTCTCTCTTTCTACCTCCATCATATCTCTCTCTCTTTCTACCCTCCATCATATTCTCTCTCTCTACCCTCATCATATTCTCTCTCTTTCTACCTCCATCATATTCTCTCGTCTCTCTACCTCTCATAGTCGCTCTTTCTACTCCATCATATTCTCTCTCTCTACCTCCATCATATTCTCTCTCTCTCCGTCTTTCTATTCACCTCCATCATCTTCTCTCTCTTTCTACCCTCCATCCTATTCTCTCTCTCAGCACCTCCATCATATTCTCTCTCTCTACTAGCCTCCATCATCATTCTCCACCCACACCCCACCCACCACACCCCCACACCACAACCCCCCAACCCCCATCATATTCTCTCTCTTCTACCTCCATCAATTCTCTCTTTCTACCACCTCCATCATTTCTCTCTCTTTCTACCTCCATCATATTATCTCCTTTCTAACCTCCCACCGGTCCTGATGTTTATCGACAGGGGGAGATGGAAACTAGTGAATCAGCGCCATAAATCAACCATCTTAAACTGAGATTACAGTTTATCTTAACTCCTTATCGCTGTACGTGAAATTCAACTCTCTCTTCTCCGTCCAAGAGTCGCATGTTCACCTTTCTTTTCCCTTCTTGTTTTCCCCTCCTCTCCTTCGCTGTCCTGCTGACAGTCGTATCGATTATTCAGCAAAGGTTTCCACGGCGACTCCCTGAGCTGTGTGTTAGTGAGCGCTGATTGAACGGACTACACTGTTCCATAAAGATTTCATGTTCCCTTGGATAGATCGTGGAGATAAGGAGAGAGGGCATGGTGAGAATGAAAGAAAAAGAAAGAAAGAGAGAGAGGGGGGGGAGTCGGAGAAAGAACATTGACTTATTTAGGATTCGCACCCCAGGACACGCCGATGTGGAACATTCTGGCTGCACATTTTCCATCCTCACTTTCCTTTCTTATCATTTGTTTTGTCTAGAGCGCAAACACTCTGAGAGAGAAACACAGTCGTCCGAGCTATCTGGACTTAACTCCATTTCCTTCCTGGTTACTTTGAAGGGGATGGATGCTTGGCATCGCGATCAATACTTTCACTAGGATCTGTGGCAGTGCGTGGACGAGGAATGGAGAGAAGCATCTGGAACGTTTCCATCTGGGAGATACGCTAAAGGATACGCTCACGCCGTCGTCATGACATCAACAAAGGGCTGGCTAGGCCGGGCCGTGTGTGTAAATTGATTCTAATGTTGA
This sequence comes from Mallotus villosus, assembly GCA_903064625.1. Lineage (NCBI taxonomy): Eukaryota > Metazoa > Chordata > Actinopteri > Osmeriformes > Salangidae > Mallotus > Mallotus villosus. The sequence continues at coordinate 26,370 of CAEFZP010002056.1, read as the reverse complement.
GATCTTAAAAGCCTTTTAAGATCTCAAACCAGAAGAAGAAGAAGAAATGGAGATAATGCTGTTAAGAAGCCTGAGTCGCTGCTTAAGTCACTGCCCACGTCTCGTTCTCCTCTCAGACATGCAGTGGATGTTCTCTCAGAAAGCAAGCTCACATGTCACCCAGAAGGTGTTACAAATCATTCTTTAAAAGTCCACATGGAAAAGTCTCACAGGAAAAGGCATTACAAGCACAAACCAAACCTCCATTTAAAACCAACCGTAACATATAGACCATGAACACAACTGTGACTCGAGCGGATTCTTTTGCTCTCGTTTTTAGAGGGAGGGGCGGGGAGGGACGGGGGTGTCAAAAACTAAAATATTTCCAACCGTAGGGAGGACGAAACGTAATAATCCAAAACAGAAACAAATACAGTGTTGACAGAAAGAGGATGTATGACAGGGTTGAGAGGGATGTTTCACTGGGAGGACAGAGGGTGGCACATATCAATAATCCATCTCAAACACACCATCCCCCCTCAAAAGAATAAGGTAAAAATGTGTTATTGAGTCATCCGTTTGGGGGGAGAGAGACAGGAGCCTAAGGGGGTTAACAGTGTGCGAAACATCAGTAAGGGTTTTTTTCCTATAAAAAGAACAAAATGGTGCAGAAATATTCTTCTTTTTTTTTCTTCAAATCATCAAACAGGTGAAAGATAATCCTTTTTTTCCAGAATAAAATCAAGACATTTTCAGAAACAGTTTTTTTTGTATCGTTTTCTGTTAATTTAAAAACGTCTCTAAACCCAGTCTCGTCAAGAAGTCTCTGTTCTCTCATTTCAAATGTCCGTGTTAAAATATAGAAAAGAACAGCCTTCTTATCACGAACGTCCACCGCTTCACAGTACACAAATACTGTTTCGAACGAGCCAATCAGACAGGAACTCAAAGGCTGTCCGAACTTCTGCGTATAAGTGTGAGTGAGTGTGTCCATGTGTGTATGAGTCTCCATATTCCATAATAGTGTGTGTGTGTGAGTGTGTGTGTGTGTGTGTGTAGGTGTGTTCACACTTCAGTCTGGAAGTCTCCTTCCGTGTTGTCGGGCGTGTGAGCAGACGACGAGTCCCACGTCTTGTTGTGCAGCTCCATCCTGTCCCTGTGTTCCCCGGGGACGATGGACAGCTCCGGCGTCATGGTCTTGAAGCTGTCCCAGGAGTGTTGCTCGTCCGGGCTCGACTTGTCCTGCAGGGTGGGGAGACGAGAAGAGCCACAACCAAACATGAGAGACGAGGCGCTCTACACTGGTTCCTGAGGTGTGCGCATGTCTGTAGCGCTCCCGTGCCGCTTCGCTTAACCCTTGGGTTTTCTTCGGGTCATTGTGACCCCCCACGTGTTGTGACAACTTTACCTCATACAAAAATAAAGTGAACCGTCGGGCTGTCTCACACCCCCCAGAGCGCAAATGTTGAAAGAAAATGCTTTTTGTTTTTGTATTGGGTAAAATTGTCGCAGCAGAATGATGGGTCGTTGTGAACCTTCGGGTCATTGTGAGCCAAAGGCAGCACAAGGGGTAATCAAGATGGCCGGGGAGATGATTTGGTTGTTGTTTTGTCAAGTCGTGACACGTGTCTGTGAGTCGTATGTGAGAGAGAGAGAGACAGAGAGTGTGAGAGAGAGAGGGAGAGAGAGGGAGAGAGAGAGAGAGAGAGACAGAGAGAGAGAGAGATAGAGAGAGAGAGAGAGAGAGAGAGAGAGAGCCCTAAGACACTCAGGACGAGATTCCAGTAGCGGATGGTTCCGGTTCCTTCTTCGTAGGCTCTCCTCTCACTGCATCTGGATTCAGTTCGGCTGCCCACATCCGCTCAGTTTCACCTCCCCGTTATGTGATCTCCTTTTAAATGATGCTCTCTCGCCCTCCTCGCTTTAAAGCTACAAGCTATCTCCCACACATCTCTCACCTCTCCTAATCAGTGCTCTGCAGATTGATTATTCTAGCCTGGATATGCCCTGGGCTAGGATCTGTGATCGCTGCGTGAGGTCTGCGGGCTCTTCCTACTTACACAATACATATGTGGCGTTGATTTAACTAAAGACTGGAGTGGGGTTATCATTACTGATAGATAAGGCCCATAATACTAATAGGGATCCTTATCTAGTAGAGATAACAGTGTAACAGATTCAGATGCAGCCTAGCGTGAAGATGGAGGAACAGGTCTGGAGAAGCTTCATCAAAGCAAGTCGACCCACTTATCTTCACTAACTGCCGTGGAATTTTGGATTCACTGATCAGCTTGAGTGAAAGCCGCAGCATGCGGGCAGGGGCGGAGCCAACGTCGTAAACATTAGGGGCGGAGCCTAAACCTAGGACCTACTCAAGTTTCTTTTGTTGCTTCAACCAAGTTTTTCTGTACATTTCAGTCGATTTCAATGAGTTACTGCTCTTTCCAACATCCATATAATCCAAACATTTTTGGTGTCATTTTAGGAAGGAACATATGAGGCCATCCTTAGTTTATTTTTTAATACAATTTTCTCAGATTAAAATATGACTAACTATTAAATGTTTGATTTGGGATCATCCTACAGCACAATCACTGGGGAGTCATCCTCTCTGTGTTGGGAATGAACTCTGCTGGAAAGCACAGACACAGTACTGTCTTTCTGAGTACCTGAAGCTGTATTACAGAGCTGCCGTTACTGAACCTCTACAGGGAATAGATTCACAACCCCTGGCACAGCTCCCCAAACCCGCTGGGCTGAAAATGAGATGTATGCACGTCTGGATGGATGTCAGGATCTGGGACTATATTGCTGCCACAACCCCCTGGCTCTGTGTGTGTGTGTGTGTGAGAGAGAGACAGTGTGTGTGAGTGTGTGTGTGTGTGTGACAGAGAGAGACAGGGCATACACTGCTGCTTCAGCACAGCACGCTTCACCACTCCTGGCATGAACCCTCTCCCACAATTTCTTGTTTTTCTTATCTACTCACCTCTATATTAACACATTAATAATGTGAGCATATGAGCATTTTCCTTTGTTCTGATTACCCCCCCACACACACACACACACACACACACGCACACACACATCAACATTGTGTGTTTTTGTGTCACCTTTTATTGCCATCCTCCTGTGTGAGATGATACCACCAGGGGGCGATGTCAGTCTGATTATAATTCTCAGTGTGTTGCGGGCTGACAGTTGGTAAAACGAATACAAAAGCATAATCTTGGAGCCAATTTGCATGCTAAACGCCTGAGAAGGAACATTTTGTAATGCGGGAGTGTGGGTAATGCTGCAGTCAAGCCTAACTCTGTCCCAGGGAGACTAGGCTAACACGATTGCACTGCTAGCGTGTTTAGTTCTTCTCCTCCCTCCTCTCCTACAGTAGCTCCATCCCTCTCTCTCTCTCGCTCTCTCTCGCATCTCTCGCTCTAGCTCTCCATCTCGCTCTCTCTCATCTCTCTCTCTCTCTCTCTATCTCTCTCTCTCTCCCTCTCTCTCCCTCTCTCTCTCCCTCTCTCTCTCTCTCTCCATTCCTCCGTCCCTTCACCCCATCCTTCTCTTCCCGGCGGTTGGCCGCTACTTACACTCAAGGAGTTCTTTTCACCTCCGGCAGACGAAATGCTCCATCGCTTTTCCCTCTGTTGTGATAAAATGGAGGGAAAAGAGAGGAGAAAGGAAGAGAGAGACAGAGAGAAAGAGGGGATGGCGATCACTGACAGTCTGCATGGGTGAACAGTAGTGTCTGCTCTGAGCTTATACAACCTCCCCCCCCTTTTTTTGTTTTTGCTCTCGTGTCACAGTCCTCTCCGGTTCTCTCCTGACACACACACACACACACACACACACACACACCACACACACACACACACACACTGGAAAGCAAACAAAGCACACAACCGAGCACTCATGTACGCTCGCATACACGGAGACACACACACAGACGTTCAAATGCAATGTACAGAAAAACACTAAGGGAAAAGAAAGAGCAAGGTTAGGAAAGAATAAGGTTTCATGTAAACACAGTCTGAGAGGAAACAGGAAGTGGGGGGTGACAGAAGAGGAAGGAGGGCGCTCGGCAGTACAGAGCCGTTTCTGGTAACTCATGTGTCTCCAGTTAGGAATACTGATCTGATCCTGATGGTACCATTCGCCCACTTCTAAACCAAGCCTGTGCATTCCCACCTTCTGCTCCAAACCTGGCAACCCTATTGCCTACCCGGAATCACGACCTGGCAACCAACCGAAAAGCCGAGTACTGCTCGTTGTGTGCTATAGCCTGAGGGTTTACTCTCTCCCCTCTCTCTCTCTCCCTCTCACACACCTGTCCAGTCACCTCAAATATTGTTTTTCTATCTCTCTATTTCTCTCTCTGTGTCTCGTCACTCTCTCTCGCACACACACACACACACACACACACACACACACACACCACACACACACACGCACACACACACACACACACACACACACACACACACACACACACACACACACACACACACACACACACACACACACACACACACACACACACACACACACACACACGTCCAGTCACCTCAAATATTCTTTTCTCTTTCTCTCTCCCTCAGCCAACCCCCACTTTCTTGCTTCATCATTCCATTCAATCTATCTTTTCTTTGTTCCACTGCTTTCCTTTTCTGTCTCTGTTTCTTTATGACTCACTCACTCATCTATTGTCTGATTGGCCTCCTCACCTTCTCCTATTTTCTCTTCAGGTTCTCAAATTCAACTGTATTTCCTGTCCCCTTCATCTCTCCACAACATTCCTCCAATGCTGCCTTTTAGATATCCTTTTTTTGGTATTTTTTACAATCTATCCTTTTATCCTTGCTATACCGTCCATCACATATCTCCTTCTACCCTCACTTACTCACAGCAACAGTCACCAGGAAGTGATGTCACAGGCCAAAGTTCACATGCACAGGAAGAGACACAGCTAAAGTAGATCAGACTAGAGAGACTGCCCAACCAGAATAACAGGGATGATGGTTGTCATGGGGATTTGGAAGCCTAAAAAATATGTAGAATCTTTAGCGGTCTGATCTAAAGACATGTTAGAGACGTAGAACATGACCAGGACCTGCGGATAAAACCCAAGCAGAGGTAGTGAGAGGGGGGGAGGGAGGTTGGAGAGGGGTTGAGCGGAGGGTTAGAGAGGAGAGTAGAAGGTACTACTACAGTTACTCCTATAGGTTCATTTTACCTTTCTGGTGTTTGCTGACCTTGGTTCTGCTGACTGTCTGGCTACAGTCAAACTAAGACCCATGCAAATATTGAGCCCAACCAGCCAACAAGGGAAACAAAAACAGGATAGAAAAAAGCAAAACATGTAAAAACTTGACGCAGAGCACAGACAACATTCAGTTAACACTTCACACGAATGGCAAAACTCAACTGACAGAAATCGACATGAAGATGAACCGATTAAAAGTAAGGTTGGACACAAAGGCGAGATTGAACTGTTTCCTGTAAGACTAGGCCAGAGATGAGTGGATATCAGAAAACAACTTTTGATTTATGACTTGTCAGTGGGCTTTTGAGCCAATCAGAATACAGGATCCAAGTAACCCTGGTGATGCCGCGTGCTAACCCCCTTCAAGTCTATGGCTGTGGATCAATTCGAAGAACGCTAAGAACGTAGGCTTGCGTTCTTGAGAAAAATGTTCTTGCCAAGCGTCTTGTGAGAACGGCCTTGCAAGACTGTGAGGACGGGGAACAATTTGAGATGCGTGTGTTCTTGCAATGACTTCTGGGAAATCAGATGCCTTGATAAAACGGGCGGATCAAGAACACTTCCAGTATCTTTGGCGTTCTGGTGACTTGTGTTTTTAGGATTTGAACCGTAGTCTATTTGGGCATAGGAAAGATGACGTCAAACGAGTTCGCAAAACAAGAAGGGAGAAAAACGTGGATTGAAACGGCCTGTATCTTTCTTCTACCAGGCAGAAAACAATAACGTTCTACTTTCTTCTGCATAATAATCTGTCTATTAAAGCACAGCCACTAGGGAAAGTTATTTTTTATTCCCACTTATACTTTGCAAAGAAAGATTAAGATTAGTGTGGCACTCTGGTAATAAGGGTCTTCAAAGGGACATTTCCCAGAAACGTTGAGCTAAATAAATCCCATTAGCGCTACACGTAGCTAACAAACGAGCATAACAGTAAGTCACTCAGACAGGGAGAACTGAAGACTAGCCCTCTGCAGCCTCATCCTGGGCCATGCTCCGGTCCACAAACAGTTCCGGCGAGCAACTTGGCCCTTTTCACCTCCCTCTAATTGGTCCAAGGACAGTAAATGAGCTAAATTAGCATTGTGACTCCCGGTGCGCGAAGCTAGCGTTAGCTTCGTTCCGCCTGAGCTAACAGTATCCTCATTAGGGGCCACTGATAGAGCCAGGGAGAGCTAGCGCGCTAATGCTAGGCTGCTCCAGCCCTTGGATTTTATTGGCAATTTGTGCGGAAGGGAGACAACAGATGATGAGTTTATACTCGGCACGGAAAAGGGGGCAAGGAAATAATTAAAAACAAGCTAATGAGAGGAATTAATTATTCAATTAATGCCTCGATTGCGCCAGTGAGGGCTTATTTTAGTGAAAGAAACAAGGAATCGAGGGGAAGCGAGAGAAAAAAGGGCAGACGATGAGGATGAATAGAGGAGATTTAAAAAAAGGAAGGAAATGAACATGTCTTGGTATGGAAATTGGAACCCCTTAGCCTAATGCTAACAAATTGGCTCATGGACCTAAGGGTTCGAGAGAGCAGTTAAATTGCTCTAACTAACTCAATAAGGTTTTTGAATTTTTGATTTATCTTTGTATTACATTGGGCAACCTTTAAGCATTCTTATTATGATGCATTATAAATGTTAGCTTACCTTCACTGCCTCCTTCACATTCATGATTCAACATACAACAGCCAGCTCTAAATTGTTTAAAATTTAGTGCACTTGTATTCTCTAGGATGTAGGCTAATTGATTTTGGAAATGGAGACGCAGTAAAAATTGCACTTCAGGTTTGAAAGTGTTTTCATGGATTTGACCATACAGTAGCTTACACATTGCCATTGATGGTTGCAAGTAAAAAAAAATATATATATATATATAGCTATATGTGAGATAACAAAGGTTGCGCTCTCGCCGAAGGCTGAGAGCACACCCAATAAATGTCAATCACCTTCACCAAATATCCTTGAGGGTTTCGGTTGGTTGAGGGGCAGTTTATGGGCGTATGTGAAGCCCTCTGTGACATGTTTGCGTGTAAAAAGGGCTATACAAATAGATAACCTTCTCCATGTCTAGCTACTATAAGTCACATATCTTTCTATTATCATACAGCCATGCCATTCCGATCCTCTTCATCTCACTGACGTCTACATAACTTTGCTATCTACAGAAGGAACCCAAACACGCCTCATTTCATCCGCAACATGTAAAACGATGAGTTGGAAACACGCTCATTGCGAGTGCGACTGCTGAAATATGCATGAGGCCGACTTTTGTTCAGCTATAAAACACACAAATCCAAAGACACACAGACATTTAGAGCTGTATCGCAGAGTCATTGGGCACTGTGCGGATATTCAGTGTTCACCTCTTGAACTGTGTGTAGAGAAGACAGAGAGACAGAAGGAGTGAGTAGAGAAGAGATATAGAGAGAGAGAGAAATAAAGAAAGAGCGAGAGAGAGAGAGAGATAGATGAGAGAGAGAGAATCAGATATCTGCGCGCTACTCTCACATATCACTCCTATCTATCTCAGATCAGCACCTGCTAGACAGCGCGATCTCTCTCTCCCTCTAGACATCACTCTCTCACGCTCTCTCACTCTCTCCGATCTCTCACTCCTCTCCTCTCTCGCTCCTCTCTCTCTCTCTCGCTCTCTCTCTCCCTCTCTCTCTCTCTCTCCCTCTATCATCTGCTCTGCAGAGAGCTCGCGACTTTCCCTGCTCCATATGTACTGTGTATGTGTGACTGATAGAAGCCATCTGAATCCAACACATTAGCGCAGGCGCTGCGTCTAATACATATTTCACAGCAGTCAGTCAGCAGCTCTCCCTACTCGGCTAACCCGCCCATGCCACAGGCCACTGACGCAATTCATTTGTAGTGTCTCTATAACCAGGGATAAATGGAACACATGGCTCCCATCTATTTGCGACCATATGGGCACTGCCGCGCCGAGCGCCATTCAGCTAGCGTCTCCGTCATCACTTAGAGGTTAACTGCCTTCTCTGACGGCTTGCGCATGCAGCACCACTGCAGTAGCCTGGCGCGCTAGCACCCTATCACTAATAACACGCGGGGAAAGAAGAGAGAAGGCATTATATAGCAGAGGCCTGTAAAATAAAAGGTTGCGAAGGATACAAGAACGTCGCGAGGGAACAGCGACCGTTCGATTGATTTGCACCTGAGTTAGAACGTGCCTGGTAATGCCGAAGAGCGCTCAAAGGCCACTGAAGTCATCAAAAGAACATGTGTGGGCTCGAGAGGAAAGCACAAAATAAGCATTAAGCGGGAAGAGTGTGAATGGGGATGATGACAGTCTGATAATATCCACTCATCGGCTTCTACCGTTGGGGTCAGAGTGTTACAGGATCAATTCTCGCCTGACCCTTGTACCGTTTCTCTGTTTCTCTTTCTCTCTTTACAAAAGAGATAAACACTCTTAGCATTAACCAATGGTTGACACAGACACACACAGAACACATTGTGTTAGGTCCGTTTTAGTGCCGGGGGTTTAAACGCTGTTTTATGGGCGGTGGATCATAGTTTATGAGGTGATTATAAACCTGTTTGATTGTTTCACTGGCTTGTACTTATGGATGGCTTTATATTGAGACTTTTATACTGTTTAGGTCACA
>CAEFZP010002056.1:0-12500 GCA_903064625.1 Mallotus villosus | reverse complement strand
TGATTCAGAGTACAGTTAAGGTGCAGAAGAACTGTTCTCAGACCAGAGTCTAGGGGCAACCAAGGGGGTTAGGCGCGCTAGTGCTAGTTAGCCAGTTAGTTTCTCTGTATACCACACACTCGCCACTAGCGACGATGACAACCACCCACCTGACACATTCACAGGTGGAAAGTGAATCTCCAGTCTGTACAAGGGAAGCCATTAGCGACTCTGATTGATGTTGTGTCGTTGTTTAGTTTGACGGGGGGGGGGATTTCAAAAAGAGGCTGCTTGAGACTGGAGGTTCCCAAGATTCCCAGGTCTCGATCATTCCATGGTTACAGAAGAATATTTCACACAATGCACTACAGCCCCACACACACACACTGCTAAAAACAACTAAACCCATTGGACGAAAACACCAACAAATTGTCAGTTGAAGTCTCCGCTACTCATTCACTCTAATAGACCAATCTCTGCTGTTTCTTCAACCAAGAGCTCAGGGGTTTACAGCTGGGTAGAGCAGTGTTTTTAAAACACAGCTTGTGGGTTAAGGTTCGACCAATTGTTGACGCTGACAATAATTCTTGATTTCACTGTCAGCCAGTAACATAATTACCTGACAACAATAAAACATACTCGAATATTTGTATTCATTAAATAATAGTGAAGCCAATTAAGACAAATTCCGTCAGATCAAATGGGATTAAGTTCAGAGAGCTCGAGATCTTGTTGAAGAGAAACAGCAACTATTGAACTGTACTAACTGAAGGTGTCAAATGCACAAGAGATACAGGCGCGTAGGAAGGGGATTAGCCGTGCCATTGGCTCTTCTATGCGCCACTCAAACCTGGCTGAAGCAGACAGAAGCAGATACAGGCTGAGGATGGGTTGGGGGGCGGGATCTTACCTCAAAGTCCAGTTCAGAGTACCGTACTCTTTTCCTCTGGGGGAGGAGGGGGCAGGGGGAGAGAAGATATCATCAATCATGGTCCATCACACACACACACACACACACACACACACACACACACACACACACACACACACACACACACCACACACACACACACACACACACACACACACACACACACACACACACACACACACACACACACACACACACACACACACACACACAACACACACACACAACACACACACACACACACACGCACACACACGCACTTCCCCTACTGCTCAAAAATGCAGATGGTATCTATGCTTTCTTACAATAAAAGTTTTAGTAACCGACATTGTGTCTTTAAAGGTTTTTTGAGATTAGCACTTAAACGGTGGGTGACTGCGTAGAATTGGCCGTGATTATTTCCTGCTTCTGCTAAATGTCAGCCAGTGACATTACAACTTCATCAAACATCAATTAGATTTCACACTAAACCAGTGGAGCTATCTGTAGATGTGATCTTGATTCAGACCGTGACTCAAATCCTGCAGAACCTCAATTTAAAGAGCTCGTTTCAGCTGACATTGCGTTGGCTCCAGCTTCTGACGGCGGTGGGCCATTTCATTTCAAAGCAGCCACAAAAAAAGAGGTTATTGCCTAACCTTGACATGACATCTCTCTCAAATGTGCACTTGCTCTCTCTTTCTCACTCCTGTCTCCTCCTCCTCCCTTGTGCTCTCTCTCTCACTCCTGCCTCCTCCTCCTCCTCATCTCTCTCTCTCTCACTCCTGCCTCCTCCTCCTTGTCTCTCTCTCTCACTCCTGCCTCCTCCTCCTCGTCTCTCTCTCTCTCTCACTCCTGCCTCCTCCTTCTTGTCTCTCTATTTCCCACTCCTGCCTCCCTCCTCCTCGTCTCTCTCTCTCTCACTCCTGCCTCCTCCTCCTTGTCTCTCTCTTTCCCACTCCTGTCTCCTCCTCCTTCTTGTCTCTCTCTTTCTCACTCCTGCCTCCTCCTCCTCCTTGTCTCTCTCTTTCTCACTCCTGCCTCCTCCTCCTCCTTGTCTCTGTCTTTCTCACTCCTGCCTCCTGCCTCCTCATCTCTCTCTTTCTCACTCCTGCCTCCTCCTCCTCCTTGTCTCTCTCTTTCTCACTCCTGCCTCCTCCTCCTCCTTCTTGTCTCTCTCTTTCTCACTCCTGCCTCCTCCTCCTCCTCGTCTCTCTCTTTCTCACTCCTGCCTCCTCCTTCTTGTCTCTCTCTTTCTCACTCCTGCCTCCTCCTCCTCCCTCGTCTCTCTTTCTCACTCCTGCCTCCTCCTCCTCCTTGTCTCTCTCTTTCTCACTCCTGCCTCCTCCTCCTCCTCGTCTCTCTCTTTCTCACTCCTGCCTCCTTCTTCTTGTCTCTCTCTTTCTCACTCCTGCCTCCTGCCTCCTCATCTCTCTCTTTCTCACTCCTGCCTCCTCCTCCTCCTTGTCTCTCTCTTTCTCACTCCTGCCTCCTCCTCCTCCTTCTTGTCTCTCTCTTTCTCACTCCTGCCTCCTCCTCCTCCTCGTCTCTCTCTTTCTCACTCCTGCCTCCTCCTTCTTGTCTCTCTCTTTCTCACTCCTGCCTCCTCCTCCTCCCTCGTCTCTCTCTTTCTCACTCCTGCCTCCTCCTCCTCCTTGTCTCTCTCTTTCTCACTCCTGCCTCCTCCTCCTCCTCGTCTCTCTCTTTCTCACTCCTGCCTCCTTCTTCTTGTCTCTCTCTTTCTCACTCCTGCCTCCTCCTCCTCGTCTCTCTCTTCTCACTCCTGCCTCCTGCCTCCTCATCTCTCTCTTTCTCACTCCTGCCTCCTCTTCTTGTCTCTCTCTTTCTCACTCCTGCCTCCTCCTCCTCCTCCTTGTCTCTCTCTCTTTCTCACTCCTGCCTCCTCCTCCTCCTTCTTGTCTCTCTCTTTCTCACTCCTGCCTCCTCCTCCTCGTCTCTCTCTTTCTCACTCCTGCCTCCTGCCCTCCTCGTCTCTCTCTTTCCTCACTCCTGCCTCCTCCTTCTTGTCTCTCTCTTTCTCACTCCTGCCTCCTTCTTCTTGTCTCTCTCTTTCTCACTCCTGCCTCCTCCTCCTCCTCCTCGTCTCTCTCTTCTCACTCCTGCCTCCTCCTTCTTGTCTCTCTCTTTCTTCATCACTCCTGCCTCCTCCTCCTCCTCGTCTCTCTCTTTCCCACTCCTGCCTCCTCCTCCTCCTCGTCTCTCTCTTTCTCACTCCTGCCTCCTTCTTCTTGTCTCTCTCTTTCTCACTCCTGCCTCCTCCTTCTTGTCTCTCTCTTTCTCACTCCTGCCTCCTCCTCCTCCTCGTCTCTCTCTTTCTCACTCCTGCCTCCTCCTTCTTGTCTCTCTCTTTCTCACTCCTGCCTCCTCCTCCTTCTTGTCTCTCTCTTTCATAATACACAGATTAGAGAGCTGTGCTCCCAGGTACCTAAAAGAGATTTTTTTTCGTGGTGTTTAAAAAATAAAATAAAAATCTCTGCAAGCTGCTGTTGATCTAACACCAGGACAGTTCTGGGGGCCCTGCAGGCAAGGGACGGACTCCGTCGCCAGACTGTGTTCCTGTGGACCTCTCTCATTCACGCAGGTCAACCAGACGGCCTCTCACCTTTCAAAGTGCTTCTTGTATCTCTGGAGGATCGGCTCCTTACCTGAGACAGAACGTCTCCCCGTGGCATTTTGGGTTTCCGAGTTGAGCATCAAAACTCTCATGCACATGTATATCAATGTTGGTGAGCAGAGCTACTGTACACACACACTTGCACACACGTGCACACACACACACACACACAACCGGCACACTCGTATCTCTGTAGGGTAAATCGTTGGGCTGAACCATCGATGTGCTGTGTACAAATTACAGGCCTTGCAGTGTCAAAAACACCAGCATTAAAGAGAGCTGTGCTCAGTTTGTTTACCCTGAACTTTTACTTTTGAATCAGTCCTTTCATCTCTCCTCCTCTCCCTCCATCGCTTGTGGCTTTTCTTTCTCTCCTCACACCAGTGGAAAACATCTTCAGTGGACTTTCTCAAACTAATTTCTGAACGGCATTAAAAATCAACAACATCAAAAACCTTTTCAGGTCCGTTTCTGCAATCATCCCATACGCAACGTCAAGTTTCAGCCGGAGGGCGAATTACTTAACGGAGAGTTACTGCTTCATCTTGAAGGACTGATATCCATCTCCAAATCAAGTATTATTCAAAAGAAGATGAAATGATAGCAGAGGCAGATCCATTATTGATCGTGCCGAGCGTGGAGACCTTTCGGCCTCTCTGAGGAGATAACTTTAAAGATATTCATGAGTACACTCATATATCTTAGGAGTAAGCCGGCTTAATGGCACGTCCTTAATGTCCTCGTTCCTGAATGAAGCATCGGCACTTTTCTTTCTGGAAGTGTCTCCATTTTCTTAATCAACCTTGTGAGTCAGCATGCTTGGAGAGGGATCAGTATCCCTTCAGTGTGTGCGTGTGTGTGTGTGGTGTGTCTTCAGTGTGTGTGTGTGGTGTGTGTTTGTGTGTGTGTGTGTGTGTGTCTTCAGTGTGTGTGTGTGTGTCTTCAGTGTTTGTGTGTGTGTGTCTTCAGTGTGTGTGTGTGTGTGTATGTCTTCAGTGTGTGTGTGTGTGTGTGTGTGTCTTCAGTTTGTGTGTGTGTGTGCGTGTATGTCTTCAGTGTGTGTGTGTGTCTTCAGTGTGTGTGTGTGTGTGTGTGCGCAACCATCTTCAGGTGGTTGCATACAGACAGATCTCCAACGTTATTCCCCCAAATTGAGGCCACATACACACTCACACAAGCCGCTGTGAGGATAACCACAACCATTGTCCCAGTGAGCAATAAGTACCATCATTTGACTGGAAGTACCCACAATGCAGTGCGTCTCCCCGTCCTAATACCGGTGATATGGAAATCCCCTCTGTGCCAGCTGGAAACTGCTGACGCCATCAATTACACACAGCGTGTTTCCGTACCGCTAAGCCGACTGTAGCACACGTGTGTGTGTGTTAGCCAAGACCCCCACCCCCACCCACCCCCGGTCTCCCCCCCCCCACCCCCGGTCTCCCTACCCACCTCCAGAGACCCAGCAGAGAGGCCGGCGTTGGTGTTGCTGCTCCCCAGGTTACGTGGCAGAGTCCTGGTCCTCTCGGCCGTGCTGCCCCCCGTCAGGATCTGCCTCACCGACGGCCTCTGGCCCGGCTTCAGCTGCAGCGAGTGCCCGCCGTGGGCGTGCACGTGGCCGGCGTGGGCGTGCACGAGGCCTCCGGGCGCCAGCAGGTGGCCGTGCCCGTGAGGGAGCTGCTTGAGCGTGCCGTAGGAGCGGTTGAGGTTCATGGCGATGTTCATGTTGTGGTCGCCGGGGGAGATGAAGTCGGCCGGGTAGGCCTCGCTCTCGGCCGGGTGGAGGGTCATGGGCGAGGGGGGCGGGGGGAAGGGGGCGTCCTCCACGGCGATGTTGAGGGGCTTGTCCTCGCCCCCCAGGCCCAGGCTGAGCCCCCCCCCCTGGGAGGAGGGAGGCAGAGGGGGCTTGAGGTTGATTGTCCTCCTGGGTAAGACCATGTAGTCCCCCTCTCCTCCGTTGCCCTCCTGGGGGTTGGAGGGCGGGCAGGCCCAGCCCAGGCTGCTCTCGGTGCACAGGTAGACGGGAGCGCCGCTACGCTGGCCCCCCTGCTGTCTCTGCTGCTCCACGTTCATCTCCTTCTTCAGGGGGGTCTCGCTCAGCTCGTTCAGGCCCCCCAGTGGTGGCACCTACGGGATGGGAGGAGGAACTGCAGGATGAGCACATTATGTAACCTGACTGGGAAACGGTTACAGTTGGAATGCAATTTTTCGTTTTTCTTTTGATGATAAAGAGCACACTTCTATAAAAAAATCTATAAAATGTCATGTAAAATGCTTATTCGGGCTGTAAATGGGCTAAATAAGTAAAAGTTAAAAGCAATAAAAACGTATTCTAGCAATCTATCAAGCAAACACCTGAACGATGAGGTTGGGAGGGGGGATGTTGCCGGGGAGGGAGCTGAAGTTCACCCCCACCCCCCCCTCTTGGTGGGCCGCCAGCTTGGGGTCGTCCTCGTCGTCCAGGGAGATGCGGGAGAGGGTACCAGTGATGGTTGCCGGGTTACAGGTGTTCACCTCTTTGAAGATGACTAGGGGAGAGGAGAAGGAGAGAGGGAGAGAGAAAGGACGGGTGGAAGGGGGGAGACAGAAGAGGGGAGGGAGCAATCAAAAGAGACACGAGAGTGATAGAGAGATAGAGAGAAACAGAGAGAGAGAGAGAGAGAGAGAGAGATAGAGAGAAACAGAGAGAGAGAGAGACAGAGAGAGAGAGAGGGAGAGAGAGTGATAGAGAGAAACAGAGAGCGAGAGAGAGAGAGGAAGAGAGATACCAAAGTAAAGGGATACAAACAGGTTGATGACAGATTTGGGGGAAGAAAAGAAGAGGAAAAAAACAGAAGAGGGAGAGAGAGGAAGAACAAACGAAGGTGAGGATATGAAAGATGGATAGACCATACACAGCGCACAAAGAATAGAAGTGGATAATGAATGCATGAATACGTGTGTGTGTGTGGAATATTAGACACCATGCAGAACCAAATATCAGGCGATGGAAAGATGGGTAAGATAGTGAGATGGGGGGGGTAGAACACGAACAGGAGAAGAGATTAAGTGAGCAACAGGGAGCGAAGCAACATCTTCTAAACGCCTCCAGAAAAAGTATTATATATTGAAAATACCTTTGTAATTAATTCATACAACATCCTCCAACCAAACATGAATAAATGCAGTTTTATTGACTGAAAACGAAAAACTTTATGGCAAAAAATATTTATAAGAAGAAACTGCTTTGTACGGGGAGTGTAAATAAAGCATCATGCTTCCCATGATGAGAGCAGAAACCTCTCGGAAAGAAAAGTTACGATTCCTCATTTCAGGGTCGGTAGGAGTTGTCTAAGAAATTTGGCCCAGGTGACTTTTGGTCAGGACTTTCTAGCCTGGGGCCTTTTCTGTAAGACTGGCCCCTGGAGGAGACTGGCCCCTGGAGAACGCTGCCTTATTGACTAGTTGAAAGAATCCACAGAGCTAAAGGAGAAGGCCCTGAATTCCCTCACCGCAAAGCGCTGTAGTCCTGCACGGTTGCCATGGGAACTCATTATTCGCTACCTCAATGTGACATACACAATAATTCTACACTGTGTGTGTGTGTGTGTGTGTGAGGTAGAGAGGGTGTGTGTGTGTTTGTGCCCTAAGATTACCTGACAGATGGTGTGGTTTCTTTGCAATAACAATTTTAAACAGAAAACAAGAGGGCATACTTTGTGTTGTTTGTTTCATGCTGGGGAGTATAAAAGAGGAGACTATTCTAGAACATTCTACAACAACAGGGTCATCTGATACAACAACACACATAGTTTCCACGGTGACAGGAGTGAGATTCAACAGGAATTAATCTGAGGGAAAACCCTGAAGGCTGTGCTTACAAAACACTTTCAACCATATAAAGACTTCTTGTATGATGACCATATTGAACCAGTCCAGAAAACATGGTTCCATTGTAGTCAAGGAGATCCTGGCAAGGGCATGCAAGCTATCTACGGCTGGTCCCTTAGTTGGTTGAAGTGTCTATATTTCACACTATGTCCTACTGCAAAACCAACCCAGTAGATTAACTAACACATGCATCTTCTCATGCTCATAGCTCAACCACATGTCAAGTGTTCTTCCACTCCAGGCCCAGTTCCATGAGTAACTGACTCATATTGGGACTGGGCCATCGGAATCTGATGACACTTGCATGGCGGTGGCCCAGTCCCAAACAGAGCCTCTGTACCCTACCCATGTTTCCTACTCTCTGTCGGTGCGAGAGCAGATCTGACAGGACTGGATAGGTGTGAGCTGAGCTCTGATAGCTCCGCCTACCCAATCCCATCTGAGTGCGCTCGACTGCATGGTTAGGGAGGAGGAGAGGCCGCTGAGGCTGGTTTGGGACTGGGCCCAACACTGTGACAAGAGGGTGACAAACTTACATGGGTGTCCTCTCTCTGCGAGGGGTGGAGGGAGAGAGTGACGGTGCGTTAATACATTTCTGTTCAAAGACACACACACACACACACACACACGTACGCACACGCACACGCACACGCACACGCTCGCACGCACGCACGCACACATACACAAACACACACACACACACACACACATACACACACGTACACACACGTACACACACACACATACACACACGTACACACACACGCTCACACACACACACACACACACACACACACACCACACACACACACCACAACACCACACACCACACACCCACCCACATACACACACACACCACACACACACCCTCATAAACCACACACACACACACACACACACCAATGGCAGGTTCATCCTGTGATGCCTACAGGGCTTCATTATCATGCACACTCGACAGACTCGTTCAGGTCTATCACTGAACTGCCACTGGATAGAACTGGTACTGTATGATGAGAGGAAATGATCATCTGAAACGGGCTCAGATCCCCCCATCTCCCCCATCTCTCCCATCTCCCCCATCTCTCCCATCTCCCCCATCTCCCCCATCTCTCTCCCCTCTCCCCCGTTCTCCCCCCCATCTCCCCCCCCATCTCCCCCAGCTCCCCCCCATCTCCCCCAGCTCCCCCCCATCTCCCCCAGCTCCCCCGTCTCCCCCCCTCTCTCTCTCCCATCTCCCCCGTCTCCCCCCCATCTCCCCCCCCATCTCCCCCATCTCCCCCATCTCCCCCCATCTCCCCCATCTCCCCCATCTCCCCCATCTCTCCCCCCATCTCTCTCCCCCAGCTCTGCGTTTACACTGGAGGGCAGGACCACGCACTGTACCTAGCTCTGCTCACAGACACCTCACATCAATAACGAAGAGAGAAGGGGATGAAAGGAAGGAGACATACAGAGATGGGAGAGAGAGAGGGAGAGATGGGAGAGATGGGAGGGTAGAGAGAGAGATAGAGTATAGTGAGAGGTAGCTAGGGTGAGAGGATATTGATATATAGCGTGGAGCTCTCTCTTGCTCTCTCTCATCGCTCTCTCTCACTCGCTCCCTCGTTTCTCGCCCCTCTTTCTCTCTCTCTCTCGCTCTCTCGACTACTACTCGTTTGATACATTTTTCCCACAACAGGAAAACGTGGGGTCATGCACTTACCTGTCTGACAAGCCAGTCCACGTCCTTTTCACAAAGTCCGTCTGACAGAGTGCATGAGAAAGGAGAGCAACGTTTAGACAGGAGCTATCGTCATCGGACAGGGAACATATTATGGGATGTGTGTCCCTGTCCAGCACATCAATCATTTTAATATTCTGATGCCTTCCCGTTCACATGAAAGGAAGGGTCCCATTTGTTTCCATAGTGATGTTATTGTTTGGCAAGCTGAATGAGTGCTTGCTGGGATGAAACAGAACTGAGAGGGTGGTTAGGAAAGATGAAATAAAGTTGTTGAATAGTCATGCTGTTTTGTGGGTTATTTGAGGTAAATGGCGTCTGAATTAATAACTCCTTTTTTGCTATAATTCTCCCAAAGCACCTCGTTCTTCTACCATTAGACATAAATGACTACCTTCCTTTCCAAGAGCACCGTTCTCCTTTCAAAAAGGGGAAAAGCCCTTTACCCTCAACTTCACCCTCAGATTCTCTGTGTCCTCCATTCATGTAATTGTCAGCTAATAGGTACTCCTGACATGTGTAACTTCTCTGTCTCTTTGTAAAGGCTGGAATGAAACAGAACACGGAGAAGAACTGAAAGGGTGGTTAGGAAAGATGAAATATAGTTCAACAACAGTCATGCTGGTTGCTGTTTTGTCGGTTATTTGAGGTAAATGGCGTCTAAATTGATAACTCCTTTTTTGCTATAATTCTCCCAAAGCACCTCGTTCTTCTACCCTCAGACATAAATCACTAGCTTCCTTTCCAAAAGGGGAAAAGCCCTTCACCCTCACCCTCAGATTCTCTCTGTCCTCCATTCATGTAATTATCAGCTAATACTGTACTAGTAAGTCATTGTTATTACTTCTGTCTCTTTGTAAAGGCCTTTCATAGAAAAACTAACAAAGTTAAAAGTGGAGACGTTCCAGTTTGTGTTCACCTCCGTTATAAAGACCCTCTAACTTCCTGTGACATCCACATCGGCCCTCATTTCCACGCAGGGCGGGCCTTCCTTTCTCCCCCCCCCTCTCTCTCTCCCCCTCTCCCTCTCTCTCTCTCCCTCTCCTTCCCTCTCTCTCTCTCTCTCTCTCCCTATATCTCTCTCTCTCCCTCTCTCTCTCTCTCATCCCTCTCTCTCTCTCTCTCCCTCTCTCACTTTTGTCTCTCCGCCTTTTCTGTCTCTCCATCTTTCTTTTTTCTCCCTATCTCTCTTTTCTCTCCCTCTCTTTCCTCCTTCCAGAACAACCCAAGTCCCTCTATGGGTGTAAATCCCGGAGGCCTCGACAAATGTTGGGTGTGCCACTGAGACGGTGTGAGAGGAAAAGAGAGAGACACAAAAACAAAGAGACAGAGAGACTAGAGAGGTCTCATAGGAGACCAGAACACTTAGAACACAAGTCACAGTATTGCGTCTCAACAGAAAATGCGTGCAGGCACACAGTGCAAACACAGAGACAACTCATTTACATTTGCGCTTTACAATATCTACAACGGCGGCCATAGAAGCTGTCTACATTAAAGGTGCAAACTGTGCAATTTCCTAATCCAGATTGAAACAAACCTTTGAGTTATTTATTCCCCCCACCCCACAAATTGTAAAAACACACCGTGCATTGCAATGACAAGTGACAGATTGCACCTTTATTTGAGTTGGGAGCTGAAATCTACCGTCGCTACAGTAAGTCTTACAAGGGAGTCAAGTGGCTGAGCGGTTAGGGAATCAGGCTAGTAATCAGAAGGTTGCTGGTTCGATTCCTAGCCGTGCAAATGACGTTATGTCCTTCGGCAAGGCACTTCACCCTACTTGCCTCAAAGGGGAATGTCCCTGTACTTACTATAAGTCACTCTGGAAAAGAGCGTCTGCTAAAAGGCATGTAAATGTAAATGTACATGAGTTGACGTACTGGTTTGATGTGGTCATGGCCCAGGGTGAGGGCGTGGTTATGGGCGTGGTTAAGCGCGTGGTTGTGGTCATGGCTAGGGTTGCTGTGCGGCAGGCTGTGGTAGCAGGCTTGCTGGCAGCCGTGTCGGCACGGCGACGGGCAAGCGGGCGAGCCGGGCTGCGGGCCGCACTGGGGGGTGCTGTAGCGTACGGTGCTGCCACACTGCTGCCCGCAGTAGCTCACGTTAGCACACTTCGGGTTCTGGGGGGCGTGGAGAGATGGGATGGAGAGAGAGCGGAGGAGAGACGCGTGAGCGTGGAGAGATGACAGCAGGAGGGAGGTGGTGGTGGGGGGAGGGGGGACTGCGGAGGATCTTAAACAAAAGTACATCTCACCGACAAGCACGTTTTTGGTTTGACAGATGGTTAGAAGGATTTGCGCTCGCCTGAAAACCTGACCCACGCGATCAAGGGATCCCCATGACGACGACTACTACGAGTCTTTACCCAGAACATAACGCTGATGAAACTGATGAATCATGTGCCTGTCCTTCACCGTGAGTACGCTGTATTATAAAAACAGTTAAGGACCGATTACACCCCTGAGAAGTTCTCCCTCCCTCAGAGCCAAGTCAGGGGCCGTAATCGTTCTGGGCGTGTCGGCGGGTGTGAAGCACGGCGGCACGACAGCCCCTGCTTCGTCGCTAGCTGCTTCGTCGCTAGCTGCTTTCGTCGCTAACTGTTCGTCGCTAGCTGTTCGTAGCTAGCTGTTTCGACCGCGTTGACATTGGAAGGCACTTCATGTCTTTATGATTTATCACACTATTAACACTCCGTTTGTGACGGAATCACCTGAAGGCAGCTTGGTGCCGTTTGAATAAAGATGAGGAGCTGTGAAGGAGGAACGCCACGACCACACCACCACACGCTCGTGTTGGTGAAACGGCGCGCGCGCGCGTTCTGAAGCCTCCTAGCGAGGACGCGGTGCGGAGAGGACGGCGGGCTGACGACGGAAAACACCGCTGGCGTCCATCGCGCAAAAAAAAACACATTCAAGGAACTTTGTGTTGAGTAATGAAGGGACTAGGGGGTTCTTGGTTCTTGATGTTTGGGTTTTACTTGGGAACAGTTGGGCGCGGTCTGGTGGATGGTTCTGGAAGGGTGTTGGCAGTACGCGTGGGTGGGAACGTGTGGAGGGGGGAGTGGGATGGGGGATGATGCCAGGGTTTGCGTGAGATGAGATGGACATGTTATTCACCATGATCTGCACCTGTCCATTCTTGCAGGAGTCGGGTGAGTTCTCGCTGTCGTCCTTGCACCCCCCCATCCGGCAGCGCACCGCATCCTGCACCTGGAGGGGGGAGGGAGGGGGGAGGATAGGACCCGAAGGGGGCAGAGAGGGGGAGACGTGAGATGAGAATCCTAGCGAGGGGCTTAAATTGAGCACCTTTTATTGAAGACCTTTAAAAGGATATTTCATTTGTTTTTCTTTATATTGTTGCGGAAATCAAAACTTCTTTCCTTT